>JAQFVV010000313.1:0-327500 GCA_028023455.1 Epiperipatus broadwayi
TCTTGTGCTTGCTTTTGTCAGATTTTGCTTTTGCTTGCTGAGATTTCTCTGTAGAGAATTCATGCAGATTTTTCCTGTGCATTGAACCTCCCAGATTTTGCTGCTCGTTTCCATTTTGCTCAAAAAAGTTATTCAACTGTCGTCTTCAAAATCAGGGAGGAGTTTGAACATGCTACAAGCTAAAGGTCATATGAATTTGATGGATTCTATCATGCTAGGCGGTTAGGCAAAGCTTTGCCTATCGCCGAGGTTCCTAAATACTATCAAAATGCCGTAGTATCCATCCAATATAATCTGAACTCTGTGCCGTGTCTGTAGGACATTTCGTAAAAGCATGCTACTTATTTCCACTTTCCTTGTCCAGGCAAATACCTATCGATGGACAGATCAAGCTACGCTCGTCGAGGGAACATGACCAAGGAACCAGAACGGTAATAATATCTCTCCTCATGAACTATTTACTTTCTACCTTTTTTTGTTCAGACCTTTCTTAATTGCTTCATTGAATTATATTTCTGAAATGTATTTAATTATATTTGTTATGTAACCAGTTTTATTAGCCTAGTCTTAGATATATATATGTGATCATCTATCTATTTATATTTAACCTTTTTTTTTTCCTTCGCTATTCTTTGCTAACATGTATAAATATTTTGTATTCCATTGCGGTTAAGTTTAAAAGTTAATTTTTCATTTAAAATCTCTTTCCAATTTCATTTATGTTTCTAAATTCAATACGAGTAAGTTTCCTTTGTTTGCCAACTTGATCTCCTCGATAACGCCTCTTTTGTCCGCCATTAGCTTATTACGTATATCTGATTTAGCTATATACGTCTTAAATAATTTTAAACTGTTTTTAGCGCAAAGCAATTAGAAAATGCTTTGCAAAAGATTTTTATTATTGTACTTTATCGAGGAGATTCGAGTTGACAATTTTATTAAAATTGGGAAGAAAAGACCTAGACCGCAAAATATATCGTTACTAATCTGTTTTTATTATCTAATTAGTTTTTCATTAATTTAGGGGAATAGCGGAGGCCATTAAATCATTATTAATATTTTAAAGTCATTAATTAAATATCTTATTTAACTAACAAGCTTGAGTTTGCTAATTTTATTCTAATGCTTTATGTTACTTTTCCAATGATCCAGGCACGCAAAACATATATTTCATAGTTCTTTTACACACATTTAACTGATTTAGTCCCGTAAGTGTCCCCGTCCATGTCTCTCTCTGATGCTAAGCCTGGGCCCGGTGAGAAAGTAATCTATGCGTGTCTCAGATAATGTTGTTGGTTCGTAGTTAGCCTCGAGAATAGGCGAATAGGGCAGAGGTCATAGTATTCTTGATTTAATATCTCGCGTATGGGTGGCCTCAAGGTACTTTCGCCTAGTATTCAAACTGGATTAAACCAACATACATCATCTGACTGTCACAATATATATTAACTAAACTTAAATATATTCCAAACAACGGTAAACAATTTATAATATAATATAAATAAAAACTCATAAAGAAATATATTCAGTTATATTCATAATCATTATCAACTCAACTTTCAAAATGGAATCATCTATACCAACCGGAAACACATGTGTTTCCGGTTGGTAATAGATGATTTCATTTTGAAAGTTGAGTTGATAATGTTTCTGGTTGGTAATAGGTGATTCCATTTTGAAAGTTGAATTGATAATGATTATGAATATAATCGAAAATATTTCTTTATGAGTTTTTATTTATATTATATTATAAATTGTTTACCATTGTTTGGAATATATTTAAGTTTAGTTATTGTGTCTATTAATATTAGCTGATATTTTTATTTTCTATGTCTATATTATATTGTACCGGGTTCGAATATGGGACGTTTGAAACACCAGTCTCTTAGGCAGAGAAGAACATACTCGGAAAGTATGTATGCCCAAACGATAGCTATAAAATATATAACTAGCGTTACATTTCCAGGACATAACTTCTTCTCGACTGTTGAGTTCAACACCAGAGTTCAAAGCACTTTTTTTTGTTTGTGTAAACACGGGCGCCAGTTAATTATCCAAGAATGAATAAATAATGCACTTTGAACATGGCCACTAACTCAATGCCTAAGTTTTACGTATAGACTAGCTCAGTTACTTGTAATCACTAACAGATTATACATAATTAGTGGTGAAAAAAATTGTAAGAGAGATTGGTAAAAGAGTTGATAAAAAGAATTGACCAACAAATAGAGTTTAAGTTTTAAGACAATTTATTAACTAACATTAATTTACTAAATTTAAACATCTTTATAATTTTTTAACTAATATAACACACGCACATTTTAAATTAACACACTATAATATATATCTTATGAAAAGCATAAATAATGTTTGACGTTTATAAAATCATATAGCATTCACAAACACGCACATCAATAGTTCATTTTATGCATGATTTTAGAGTTCAAATTACTTGTCTCTGGAGGCTTTATGAATTAATGCAATGCAATGGCTATTATAGAAATAAGAATATGAAATATTTTTACCTAGGATTTTGAATGTAGATGTAGAACTTCATTTTATTTGGTTACTGCTTTAGGTGAGAATATTTCCAGCCGGCTGGGACGTTTCCTTGAGGAGGTTTATTATTCTTCACGATTATTACTATTGGAGACAATTAGATATTTGATGGAGATTTCCAAGTTGTTACGCTGACATTATTTCACGGGCAGATATTGCTGATCTTATTTGACTAAGGCTGGAGAAAGACATGTGTTCCCAAAAGCTGCTCAGCACTGCATTTTGTTTCTGGATACAATTAACTCAACTGATTGTCCTCTCTTGACTTAACTGACTCAATTAATTGTCCGATAAAAAAAAGGTCTATTTATACCTGCGACGTGTTGTCCTTGTAATATCCTCCGGCAATATCTGTTGTCAAAATTCCATTGATAATCCTTTGACAACGTGTTTTGGAAGATTGTTTAATTAGTAATAGCCATGCAGACATGTTGTTTTATATTTTTAATTAATAGCCATTGCTGTGTTTTTTAATGATAATCTTCTTTTATTTCATTTTAATATTTATTACGCATACATTTTTTATTTATTTACAATCGCACATATATACGCACATATATAACTAGTTTTAAGATTACTTTTTCTTTAATTCGAATGAAAAGAGATTTGTATTTTTAAAACTTTAAATTATTTATTTTTGACTAATAATAATAAACTCTTTACTTCCTTTTATAAAACTTTTAGTTTAACTTTTCTAACCAAAACTCCCCCTCCCCCTTTTAATCAATTATTTTTCTAACTTTTATTTCAAACTCTTTTACGAAAAATTATTTTAATAATTTTTTTAGATAAATTATCATGTGCCAATATCAATATTGGTACATTACACCGTCCCCGTTTGAGAGTAAAATGCATCATTTTTTGACCATTTTATCTCTGACAACTTTAAATCTTAATTTATTATTTTCTAAGTTTGCCTTTTTGATATCTTTTGCTTTCCATACTAAGGGCAATCTCAATTGATACTTTTCTTCTTTCGATGCTGGCAACATTGCTTACAATGTTCTGAGTCCTGGATAGTGACCATGAGGACAAACTAATTTTGTGGCACAGGGATCTTTTAGAAATGAGGCAGATGCAGATTTGCTGACTTATACTGACTTACACTATAAAAAACGAAGCTTTGGCTGCCGATTCTCTTGATCGGACTTTGACTAAGAAAAGGTCACTGCGAATGGCAGGAATTTTCAACTGTCCATTTTCGACTTATGCTTTGGAAAACGATTGCCGATTCTCTTGATCGGACTTTGACTAAGAAAAGGTCACTGCGAATGGCAGGAATTTTCAACTGTCCATTTTCGACTTATGCTTTGGAAAACGATTGCCGATTCTCTTGATCGGACTTTGACTAAGAAAAGGTCACTGCGAATGGCAGGAATTTTCAACTGTCCATTTCCAACTTATGCTTTGGAAAATGAGGTATGAGATATGGGGATTCTCCCCTGAAAAAGATACTTACGACTTACTCTGGTTATTGTCAGTACACATTTTAAAAGAAGAATGATCCCTGCCAATTCGTTATGGATACTAAAATTTATCCAGTCAACAGATTTAAACTTATCCTTAACTAAAACATTTCTATACTACCCTCATTCCCTTTAATTTTGAATCCTTACACATTCTTAATATAACTTAGACTGACTTTCGTTTATATTATTTATCACTAATCTTATCATATTATATTTAATTCATACGACCAATATCTTATATATTTATTTATATTATACTATTATTTTAATCCATCACGGACATTAGTTTACAAATTTATTTATATTACGATATTATTTTTTAAACCATTAGTTTACCTTTTTTATTTAACGTGTATATATAAAAAACTATTTTATTATATTACAATACATTATTATTTCTTACAGATATTTTATTTATTTATTTAACTCAAATACTTTAAATCATTTATTTATTTCCCTTTTATTAACTTGCGTATATTCAAAAACTATTTTACTTTATTATGAGTCATTCTTTATTATTTTATTAGAGATTTTTTTTTGATTATTTTAAACAATTTATTTACACCCTATGTATTTCCGTTATCTTACTCATTTGTTTAAACCTACAAACTTTACTTTTAAATCCTTAATTCAACCCATTTATTTAACTTTATTTTATTGATTTTTTTTTTGACCTGTTTATTTACAAGCATTTCTTCTTAATTAATATGTGTGTTGAGAAAAAAAAAATTTATTTTGCGAAGCCTTGGTTATTATTTGACAAAACAATTCATCATTTTAAATAGCAAAATTCTAATTCAGGCTTTTCACCTATGTCAAAATAATTATATTAAACTCATAGTCCATTTCTGGTCCTTTTTATTTCTGTTTACTTTAATATTCCAACCCTTAACTAACTTTTAAACTATGTCAGGTGGTTTTTTCTTTCTTTATACTAACACTATAATATAAACTAACTTTCCTCTCTTATAATTTATTATCCTTCTTTTATAATTTATTACTTTATCTCTTTCTTGCTCCATTCTATTTTCAACTTTGTAAATTAGAAAACCTTTAAGCTTCGCAGACCTCTGTATTTTTCCTAATTGTAAATATTTTTTCCTATGCTTCCTTTTTATTTTAAATCTACGCTTAAAACAAACACAAATGCTTTCTTTTGAAAACTCTATTACATTATTTTCGATCTTTATTATTTTTATTTCTCAATCACTATACTTAATGCTATCTTCTGCCTTTTGATCTACATAAGTTTCTACTTTATCTTCTTTCAATGCTATCTGATTCTAATCCAAATTTTATGTCTTTTACTTCTGCTTTGACTTCTAACTGGCTTTGCTCAAGTTTCTGATACAATTCTTTTTTGAGGTCTTGCTGACTTTGCTCAAAGTTTTGCATCATATTCATCATCATCTGCATCTCAGATATATCTTCTTTTCCCACTAACTGGGGATTTTTAAAATATATGTGCACCCATGTTTTTATATTCTCATGTTCCCTTTCTAATGCCTCTACTCTTTTTATTAATTCCTCCAACTCTATATCTTTTCCCATTTTGGAACCATATATTTTATTTTTGTATTTTTTTTAAACTAGCACTTACGTTAAACTAAATTTAATATACGACTTATTTATTTATTTTTCTTACTAAGACGGCAACACATGCTAACTCCACCCCTTTTGTCCATTTTTCTACCCGATCTTAATGCTTCAGCTCCACCCATAATACCCAATTGTCTCTGATTTAACAGAATGATTTATTTTAAATAACGTAAATAGCATAAATCTCTTTTCATTAAAAAAATATAAAAAAAAGTTTTCAGTCAATTCTTTTTTTTTTAAAATTAAACAACTTTAAATACATAATTTAGCTTTTCTTTAAGTTTTTTATTTTTAAACAAGAAACAAAGTATTCGATCACTATTGTTTCTTAGGTCCAGCCCCAAGTTGGGTATAGCCATTTGTACCGGGTTTGTTATGGGGTGATCGAAACACTGGTCTCTTAGGGAGAGAAGAACATACTCAGAGAGTATGTATGTCCAAATGATAGCTATAAATATATATAACTAGTGTTACATTTCCAGACATAACTTTTTCTTGACTGTTGAGTTCAACATCAGAATTCAAAGCACTTTTTTTTGTTTTGTGTAAACACGGGTGCCAGTTAATTATCCAAGAATGAATAAATAATGCACTTTGAACAATGGCCACTAACTCAATGCCTAAGTTTTACCCATAGACTAGCTCAGTTACTTGGAATCACTAACAGATTATACATAATTAGTGTTGGAAAAAATTGTAAGAGAGATTGGTAAAAGAGTTGATAAAAAGAATTGACTGACAAATAGAGTTTAAGTTTTAAGACAATTTATTAACTAACATTAATTTACTAAATTTAAACATCTTTATAATTTTTTAACTAATATAACACATGCACATTTTAAATTAACACACTATAATATATATCTTATGAAAAGCATAAATAATGTTTGATGTTTATAAAATCATATATCATTCACAAACATGCACATCAATAGTTCATATTATGCATGATTATAGAGTTCAAATTATTTGTCTCTGGAGGGTTTATGAATTAATGCAATGCAATGGCTATTATAGAAATAAGAATATGAAATATTATTACCTAGGATTTTGATTGTAGACATAGAACTTCATTTTATTTGGTTACTGCTTTAGGTGAGAATATCTCCAGCCGACTGGGTTGTTTTCTGGAGGAGTTTTATTATTCTTCATGATTATTATTTCTGGAGACAGTTGAATATTTGACGGATTTCTAAGCTGCTACGCAGACATTATTTCACGGGCAGATATTGCTGATCTTATTTGACTAAGGCTGGAGAAAGACATGTGTTCCCAAAAGCTGCTCAGCACTGCATTTTTTTGTTTCTGGATATACTCAACTGATTGTCCTTTCTTGACTTAACTGACTCAATTAATTGTCTGATTAAAAAAAAAGGTCTATTTATACCTGCGACGTGTTGTCCTTGTAATATCCTCCGGCAATATCTGTTGTCGAAATTCCATTGATCATCCTTTGACAATGTGTTTTGGAAGATTGTTTAATTAATAATAGCCATGCAGACATGTTGTTTTATATTTTAAATTAATAGCCATTGCTGTGTTTTTTAATGATAATCTTTTTTTATTTCATTTTAATATTTATTACGCATACATTTTTTATTTATTTACAATCGCACATATATACACACATATATAACTAGTTTTAAGATTAGTTTTTCTTTAATTCGAATGAAAAGAGATTTGTATTTTTAAAACTTTAAATTATATTTCGACCAATAATAATAAACTCTACTTCCTTTTATAAACCTTTTAGTTTATCTTTTTCTAACCAAAACTCTCTCTCCCTCCTTTTAATCAATAATTTTCTGACTGTTATTTTAAACTCTTTTACGAAAAATTATTTTAATAATTTTTTTGTAGATAAATTATCATGTGCCAATATCAATATTGTTGCACTATCTATCTATCTATCTATCTATCTATCTATCTATCTATCTATCTATCTATCTATCTATCTATCTATCTATCTATCTATCTATCTATCTATCTATCTATCTATCTACCTATCTACCTATCTACCTATCTATCTATCTATCTACCTATCTATCTATCTATCTATCTATCTATCTATCTACCTACCTACCTATCTACCTATCTACCTATCTACCTATCTACCTATCTACCTATCTATCTATCTATCTATCTATCTATCTATCTATCTATCTATCTATCTATCTATCTATTGAATAATGATGAAGATATGTGTAAGAGAATCTGATCTGGGCAAACTGATGAGTTTTATTTCTGCGTAAAATGTACATCTTGGGGTTTGTATATATTTTTCACATGTCTTTGGTCATAGATAGAAACTAGTCTGTACCTTGTATGAGAATAGTGTAATGAAAATTGCACTACAGAAATACTATTTATTAAATGGATAATCTCTAATCTAATGAATGACTAATAAAAATTATTTATATATTTTTGTTTCATTCTTCTTAACATATAATTGTATAATTAAAATATTATCGAAGAAAAATTTTAAAAGGAAAGGAAAATTTTATTTAGAGAATTGAACAATTTTTGATTAAAAAAAGAAGAGGGATATTGTTTGTTTTTTTAAACATTTATTTAGGAGTTTTTCTCCTGCTAATTAATAAAAAATTATTTTATAAATTACTTCTGTTTTTTTATATCTATTCCAGCTGAGTATCTTTTATCTTATCAAACTAGCTTTGCCCGTAACTTAGATTCAAATTCTATCCAAATAAAACTAGAAAAATAAGATTTATGATTGTTTTTAGGTAATTGGTTTGCAGCACCCAAATAATTAGCTAATATTAATCTATAAATAGATATCTTATTATTTTTAGCTAAAAAATAAACAAATATAAATAATACTAAAGTTTTATTAACTAGAAATTAGAAATTCTGCTGAGTAATGTCTTCTTGTTCACTGTGTAAACAGCTTGCATAAGCATAAAAATGATGATCATATGATGTTTAGTGATTTAATACCAATCCTGCCCAACATGATTATGGTGACTGTGGTTATTAAAAAACTAAAGATGCCAAAATATAAGATGCTGAACTAAGTTTATATGTATACAACTATACATGCTAATGAATTTGAATTAAAAATATTATTGTGTTTTCATTTTGAACTCAAAGCTTTATAGTTAACTAATAAGATAAAAGGTGGCTGCTGAAGGGTTGCATTAGATTTTAAGATCTAGGTGCAGTGCTCTTAGATCCAAGGCTCCTCATTAATGAAAGCCACAAGCTAGAAACTAATCTGGTGATATTGGATGAGTAGGCACTAGATAGGAATTTTATGCACAAACCTTCCTGCATCCATGAATTACTCTGAATTGCAGTGAGTGGTGCTATTGCATGAAGAGTTTAGACTCTGTGAAAACAGTTTGTGTAAGCATAAAGAATGGTGATCATGCAATGCTTAGTGGTTTAATACATACCATAACAGTATAATTGTGATCAATTAATGTATAGGGTGCCTGGAGAACAGTTAATCTACTGAATATAAAACTGAGATTATATTTATATTATGTGCATTAAGTTTATCACCTTTCCATGAAATTGATTCCTCACCTTGTACAATTCACATCAGTTATGAGTCTAAAAGCTAGAGGAAATAACATGGATGCTAACCCTGTTATTTGTATGGAAAAAACTTAAATTAATTCCCTAATCTTTATTTAATCTAAATCACTAAAATGTAAAATTGTCTAAATTATATGCTTACAAATCATTGTTTATCCAGATATCTTATTTAACAAAAGGAGTAGAAATAAATACTTTAATTAGTAATAACAAAACAGTATATTTCTATTCAATTATAATATAATTTCATAAATAATCTGGTTGATATTAAGTCCCTTAAACTATTTATGGTGTTAGACAAATAACAAATTTGGAATTGAAGGAAAATCTACACTTATTGTCACTTTTCTGACATAAGAAATTTATATAATTTATGACATTCAAATGTGAAATATGAAAAACCTAAATAACTTGATTAGAATATAAAAGTTACTATTTAGTGATAACTCAACTATCAAATCTTTTTTATTAATTCACTCAAAGATGCCCATATATATATATATGTTAGACAACAATTAATAAAGGTGGGATTCCACCTTTATTGCTAACAGGAGGTTGCCTTGACAACAGTTTGAAATTGTTGATTGTTATTGATATTGGGATTGTCTAAGTATTGACTGTTTTTAATTATATATATATGTAAAAAAACATTCATTCTTAACTATAACATATATATGCAGATTAACCATTAACTATGTCTAAATAAAGTATTGAAAGGAGAGGTGATAAAACACATCATCTGTACTTGCTTAAGTATTTTAAAAGATCCAGCATATTTTATTTTGTCCTGGGTAATTGAAATATTGAAGGTCTAATAGTTATTGACAGTTATTCCTTGGTAAGTTGTTAGATGATTTTATTATCTGTAGTTTCATTAATTTTTACTGATCGGCTTTCCTTAATCCAACATTCTATAACTCTAGGCTTGGATAATAGCTATAAATGCATGGATTATTTAGTTATTTAATATCTTCTTCAGAAAGATTTATTTGCTTTCGTAGTCATGTATATTCCTAATCTAACACAGACACACACTCATATATATATATATTGTGATGATTGCACATACTGTGATCACACATATAGATATTTAACATTTAAAGAATATTAAATATTGTGTGGAATACTAAAAACTGAGTTTAAAAAAAATTATAAACAAAGAAATGTTTTAATTAAGAAAAGAGAGGGAATTAGAATCGAAGAGATTCTTATTTTTTACCCTCCAAAGTCAAGATTTTGTGAAATGAAAAATAAGTAAAGTTAGAAATATTGAAATTGTACATTAGAAAATTAATAGTGATAAAGGAATATAAATGAAAGACAAACTAAAATATGATGTATAAGAAAAAGTAAAGTTTGAAAAGTTTAAATAAGAGTAAAATAGAAATTTAAAACATGACTGAAAGATAAGGATCTGGGTCATAAAAGTACACATTTGATGATAAAACGAAATGTGTGTATGGAGTATGTATGAAGTGGGATGAAGACTGCAAGAATTAATGCTTGTCAAAATAAAATAAAAAAAAAACAAATGCAATAGTGCTATGAAATTATGTAAAAGTAAATCTATAGAAATGGCCGAAGGCACATTCAGAAAAGGAAAGGTGTGAATAAAAGCTAAAAACAAAGGATTGAAAGAATAAAGGACTGTGGAATTTTTTTAATTAAAAATGAGTATTAGAGTTGTAGACTTCGTGCCGAGAGGTTGGTGGAAAAAGACTGCTCTGATAATAAGCAGCCATAATTAACAAGATATGATTTCTAACATCGGTGACTCATCAAGAATGGCTGGCTAAGGGCCGTTGTGATTGCTTGACGATCCAGACTCACTGTGCTCTAATGGTACCCATCTAGATGTAACAACTGCCGATGTAGCACCTGCCGGAGTGTTCATTTTGCCTGGTCCTTGATGTCCTAAATGCGGAGGAGTTCCCACAACCAAAATTTAACCTAAGAGTGACCGGTCCCTGCTAAAGAAGTGGAGAAATTCTATGTGGAAGTCAGCAAGACTTCAAGTTAATTCAGAGACTTAATAACCTAGGTAAATATGTATACTACATTTTATATTTCCATGTGCACATATCTTTAATTTAGACAATGGCCAAATTCTTACTTTGAACGATATAGACATTCTTTAACTTTTTTTTTATATAAACACAGAGTGACAATTATAAATGTACAGTCATTTATAAAATCCTTTTATTTTATTTTTACTCGTAACATTATAGCAAATAATCTGTTTTATTTTGTGTAAATGATTTAAAGTATTTCTTTTATTGTTTAATTTATTGCATTAAATATTTATTGATTTAAATCTGTTTCGTCTCGTTCTTCGCCACTCCAAAAAGTAATATAATCTTAGGGTTTGGGAAAATAATTATTACTCATTGTCAGTACTGAATTAACACGTGAAGCTAGTGGTACAGTATTTTGATCCCATTAAAATTTATAAATATCCAAGTGCTGTAACTCTGTTAAATCTTACAGCAGTCAAGAGACAGTTGACCGGAAAAATAACCTGGGGCTATACCCGTATAGTTACAGGTTTGGTCAAGTATGGATATAGACTCATTTATGTCCGTATGTTCTCTCTGCTTGCGATAGCGGAAAGTGGACGATCTTGAATTTTAAGAATTCCCCATTATATATAAATAAAAGGAAGTTAAGCTTTCGATCAGCATGTTTCTGTTACAATATATATATTCAGTATGAGGTAATCCCAAAATGTTAAGATCTGAATGAATAGCAAATGAATTTATTTCAATTCTATTTTGTATATACATGTATTCCCATTATACAGTACTTCACGTTTAGTATTAAATATCTGAGCAGTTATCATTTGATGTTCAAATTTCTTTTAACATAGATTGTCTCTGATCTGTTTATGGTTTTTAATATTGTTGTTTCCAAAGTAATTTCGTCATCATGCCATATATAAAGTTTAAATATTCGATTTCAGCCAACATACATGTATATACTCCTTAAATTTGACTTTGTATACCTGAAAATTTCATTATAGGAAATGCATTCCTTTTTGTGAACTAGATTAATATATTTCAGGTAATATCATGATTTATGTTTAGACTTCACCATTAGAGGTAAATGTGAATTATTTTTTCAGCACTTCTTTTCTAAGCTTTTCCTAGATTTGTACATTTTAAATGTATACATCTTTTAGCATTCGCTGTTGTATAACAATTTTACTTTAGTGAAATTTCTTTTGGAGGTAGAAATTTTTTTTTTGTGTGTGTATATATAAAATAGTAAATTTTATATAAAAAAACAATGAGGAAAAACTTTTCTTTCAATGAATTCTAGTTGTTTTTTTTCAAGCAGTTTCATTGAGAGATAATATCTCTAAGCTCACAGTTCTTTGTCTTAATTTTCTGTGGGATTTATTGTTGTAGGGGAGACTTTAATAAATGATCACTATTACATAAAAATATTTTAAAATATTAGTTACAAGCATGCATATACATATGGTTACATTCATACACATAGATGTACAATATCTGCTTGTTATTTTTCTTAAGTGCATGTACATATATAGTGAATATCTTAGGTGACAAATTTAAATTACTACTTTTATTTTTAAGTTTAAAATGTTGTTTTAACTTCCATTGTGAAAGGATTATTTCTGCTGGAGGTTTAAATGTTCTCTTAAAATAACTTTATTAGATAAATATTACATTTTCTTTTAGAGGATGCAAGTTACAATAGATCATTATTATTTATTATTTTTAATTTTATAACTATGAAAATGTGCTTTTGTTATATAGTAAGGTGTATGTCAACAATGTGGAGATTGAATTATATGAAGATTGTAAAGATACTGGTCAGTTATTTTATTAATCAGGACTCTTAAGTGAATAAAAAAAAATTATAATATATATTTTGACACGTTAATGGCACAAACCCTCTCACTAAAGAAAAAAAAATTTTTTTTTTAAATTTCAACATTTGTCAAACTTAATTTATGCGTACTTCATGCTTAATAAGTAAATTCTAAAGGTGTTCCTACCACCATCAACATTTTTTTTACTAATAATTTTATTATTAGAGTACTAAGCCCACAGTATTAAATGTATCACTGCACTCTCTAATAGAGGCTCTACATATTTTTAATCCTAAGTATCAAAAGTTAAATAGTGTTTTGACTTTTATTAGGTTTTTGAGATTCTTATCTAACTTTGGCTCCTCATTAATTTATTTGATGGTATGCATAAATTCTTCATAGCTCTTCCAAAAATTACACAAAATATATACTTTAACGACTCTAGCTATATTGAAATGAGCCATTTTATGACCCTAAAAGGAAATTTTATACTGATCCTCATTAATATTAAAATGAATTGTCAAATGCAAATCAATCTCGATAACGGACCAAATGTATGTGTAACAAAAAAAAGTATACTAGGCCCAAACTCACCTTTCAATATTAAAGGAAAATGAGCAACTGTCAATGAAACCATAATTTAATGTTTTGAGAGATGTTGCAGTTACACCATGAACTAAATGATGCAGTAAATGGTTGCTAACCAAGGATATTTAGTTTAGATGGCTTTTGGGAATGCAGAACATCTTTACTAAACTTTTTTTTTAAATAATCCATCAATAATTATTGATTTTCTGGGATTCCGCTCCACCAGATACTTTGTGGTGAGCCCAGGATATTCTTCCATTGGTGCTCTACCACTAACTTATCAAAAGTTTGTGCACAAGCCCACAGATGTAGTTTAATCGATTCTTCCAAAAAAAGGCTTGATTGCATAACTGTTCCAACTCACATTAGTGAACATATGATTCTCTACATATTATAATTCCATCTGGCAAGCATCCACTCACCATCATAGATTATTACAGCTTTATCATCATTTTTAAGAATTATTAAATCATTAAAAGAATCAGCTTGTAATTCAACAAGGTTTGAAGTACAAACTAAATAAGTTTCATGAGAATATACTTGGATAATGATTGACTTCACCCCAAATTATCCTTTTACATGTTTGATTAAGGTATCATTATCCTCTTTCAAGCTAAAATAATGATAGTATGCTAACAGCAAAATGAATGAATATCACAGAAACTTTAAAAATCTGATTGCTTAAGTTGAATTTTTTTTTCATTGCATCATCAGTTACATTTCATGTCCAATATTTTTTCTTCTTACAACAGCTTCACACTTCCATTTCAAATGCTTTTCAATAATGTGTGCACAAATATTCTGCTTGTTATTACAAATTTTGGCAACTGAAATCTCATTATGAAACCTCACAATATTTTAAACTTTGCTATACAAGCATAACCATCTAAATTCATCACACATCCACCAAGTATTAAAGAAACCAATATGTATTTTAGACCCTGATATCAGAAGGACATTATCAGATGAGATTAAATATAATAAGCTGCTACTATCTATGATCCTTGATTAAGCCTCATCTTCTGTACTATGAAGCTATTTAGAGAAGATTGCAGTCAACCTTTAAAATTAAGTCATCATGAATTTCCCCAAAGAAGATTTCACCTTTCTTGTAGGTATTTAGTAAAATACTTTCATCAACAGCATGTAAAATATTCTCTGAATCATGACCCCAAGCTACATCATAAAACACATTACCATTTTGATTAGGCATGGATTTGAATATTCCACTTGGTTTATATTTTGACACTATATTTTTCTTTGATTTTGTTCTGTTAGTGTATTTATAGTGTAAGTCTTTAGGGTTATATAAAGAGTGTAAATTCTTATCAGTATACTCATTTCTTTTGCATATAAATTTATAAAATGCACTTTTGGACTTTGGATAACAAACTTTTGTTTCACATAATTTTCATAGGTCTTCAAAGATTTCTTAAATCTTGTTTTACCATAGCGCTTATTATAATATAACCAACATAAGCTTTGGCTAGAGTAAGCCCTTACAACTGATCTATATTTATGTTTATTATAAAAATACTCATAATTTCTAAAACAATATTTGATATGTTGTATCAAATAAGTCTTTTATGTTGTAAATGAATTCTTAGGGCTCTTATCTTCTTTAGTATCATGGATTATTTGTTGATCGATGAAATCTTTTATATCAGTTATCTTTTCTTTATCACCTACTTTATTAAATATTTTGTTTAGGTAATTATTTAAGTTTTCCATTACTTCTATTTCATATTTGCATTTAAAGCATTGAGACTACAAAAGTATATCATATGGTTTGTTTACCCTTTTAATAAATTTGTCATTTTTAGAAAAGTTATTATGGACTATTTTCCAATGTTCACACAAAATTATGTGCCTATTAGTTTTACAACCACAACACAAATGTTTAAAAGATTTTCTGAGAGAAAGCTCAGGTTTATGTTCAATAAAATGATTCCTGTCACTTGAGCTATACTTATTCACAATGAGTACTTTCATTTTACATTTATGGCAATGATTATATCAACATTTAATAGTTGTTGAGATACTGAAATTAGTATGAAATGTTCTTTCAAAGCAAGATGTATACGAAAAATTATATTGTTTACCTTATAAATTTACATCATTGCCGGTAATGTCATTATTTTTGAAATGGATTTGACCGTTTGTCAGATCATCACACTTGCTAGATAATTCTAACACAATATTTTTAATGAAACTTTCATCTTGACTTAAAGTTACACTCAAATTTCTTTAGATTCAAATCTAATTTATCTCCTATTCTAATTAATTTTATCAACTCTTTGAATTTAGCAACACATCTGTTTTCTGACTCTTTCAATTTAATGTGAAGACTATGCTTGAATTCTTTGAATCATGCATCAGATGCATCAAACCTCATATTAATTTCACTTTTAATTCTCTCAAAATCATCCCTCAGTTCTGTTTTCAGTTCATCTAGTCTTTTGTCAATACCTTCAAAATTTCTAGTAATACCTTCAATTTTTTTTTGTTAATACTTTCAAAATTTTTATTAATATCTTCAAAAATTTTATTCTAATTATTGGAATCTTTTATTTAATTCTTAAAACTGATTGAGAATTATATTCATGAAATTTGGATACACCTGGGTCTCGTTTTACGCGATAGATAGTTTCCTCAGTAAACAGGCGCAAACGAAATCGTGCAAAAATAGACATAACTTACATTGAAAAAGGGGGGATGCGGTCTGTGATTTTTCAAAATTCGCATAAAAGCAAAGCACCAACGTAAAATTACTTTAAAATTCATGCAAAAAAAAAAATAAGGAAATAAAATATGACTAATAAAAAATTTCAAATTTGAAAAAAAATGATACAAGACAAACTTTTTTTAACTATAATATTTAATTTTATTCAAAATAATATATTTTTATGAATAATTTACAGTACAGTAATTTAAATTTTTTGTATACACGTTTTAATTATTATCGCTATTTGCCCAAAAACACGTTCGTTTGCAAACTAGTAAAAAATCAAATTCTCATGTGATGTGATGTGATGTATTTGACTTCTCCTTAAACGAAGTCAAGAATATCTCAGCAATTATTCTCACAAGAGGAAATACAACTAGTGCCAAGTTCACTCTCATGTTGTGTTAATGGTTTTCTGCTGACAATGATGATGATTTTATTAATTGTTTATGAACTTAGACTTATGATAATAAAAAGACATTTATTCACCACTGCTAGGAAAAATTTAATTAAAACTAACAACTAAAAATTAAATTCTTATTTTTGTCTTTAATTTTCAATTTCGTTTTACATCACATTAATTTCAAGTCGCTCCTGAAAAGTAATTTTTAAATTGTTAATTACAATTAAAAATCAGATTTTAATTTTTAATTGTGCCCACTGCTATTACTGACCTTTTAAAAATAAACTTGTGGACACTAAATGATTAATAATTGATTACGTTCTTTTTTAAAAAGCAAAAACAGAATGTGATTTAAAATGCAAAATTAACACGCACAATGTTTGAACAAATTTACATTATAATCTTGTAAAATTTAATGTGTGTATACATAAAATGTGGAAATCATGATTTTAATTTCATTATTGCATAAAATCTTACTATTATAAAGCACTGGAAACATTGAAATTACTAAGATGAAAGTCTAATTCCAATAATGTGCTATTACTTGCAATATAACGTAAGTGCACAAAATTTATTAATTAAAGTAATAGTGCATTATTGGACTTCAACTTCCGCTGAAAGACGAATCGCATAACTTCAAAATTGTGTTAAATAAGTCCGCGTAAAAAGAGACCCAGGTGTATTTAGATTTATAGCTCCAGGTGCTACTTCTTGTTCCTTGGTGTCTATGGTAATGAATATATATACAATGTTAACTTATTTTTTCACTTTAAATAGTACAGAATATGTTCAACAAATAACAATATTTTATTGCTAATGTCTACCTTTATGTGAAGCATATCGATCATGACCTTCAAAATAACCAAGTGCCAAAATGTTTCATGTTTACCCTGACAAGATTGTTAAATGGTTAGTGATATAAAATATTCAAAAGACTTATTGATCTGGTACTAGTGGTTTAAAACCAAACTACAGTTGTATGCCAAAGTTTATAATATGTTATCTTACTAGTGAGGTCAGTGCCAGCCTATTGTTTGTTAGTGTCAACTCTTTGGACTAGTCTAAACCATAATATTCAAATGTTCAACAAAATTTTGGGTGCTAAAGTAAAAAAAAAATCTCTTTTTTTGTGTGTATTTCAGGTTAACCTTAGGTGTATGTCATGGTTCATATTCTGGCCACAGCAGTTGGGCACAAAATACTAATGGTATGATTGCAATCAATAAGGTATATATTGTGCCCCAAGATCAGAGACTTTACTGAATACAAAACTGAGATTATATTTATATTATGTGCATTAAGTTTATCAGTGTTCCATTAATTGATTTCTCATCTCATATCACACCATTATGAATGCTAGCTCTGTTACTTATTTGGAGAAAGCTTTATAAAGTAATAATTTAATCTAAATGAATAAAATTACCTAAATTATACACTTACAAATCATTGTTTATCCAGATAGCTTATTCAACAAAAGGAGTAGAGATAATTATTTTAATTAGTTATAACAAAACAATTTATTTCTATTCAGTTATAATACACTTCATAAATAATCCTGCTTGGATATTAAGTGCATTAAATCACTTATGGTGTTAGACAAATAAATTTGGAATTGAAAGAAAATCTGAACTTATTCTCATTTTTCCGACATAAGAAGTTTATATAATTTATGACTTATTAATTTTTGAAGTGCAAAAAAACCTAAACAAATTGATTAGAATGTAAAAAATTACTATCTAGTAGTAATTCAACTAAGTATCAAATATTTACTTTTAATTCATGTATATATTAACCATTAACTATGTCTAAATAAAGTATTGGAAGGAAATTCAAGATGATGAAGTGATAAAACACATCATCAGTGCTTGCTTAAATATTTAAAGGATCCAGTAAATTTAGTTCGCTCTGGATAATTAAAAAGATTTAAGATCTTATAGTTGTTGACAATTATTCTTTAATAAATTGTTAGCTAATTTTATTGTCTGTAGTTTCATTAATTTTTACTTATTGGCTTTCCTTATAGGATATAACTCTAAGCTTTGGTAATAGCTATAAATGCAGGGACTATTTAGTTATTTAATGTCTTCTTCAGAAAGATTTATTTGCTTTAGTAGCTATGTATATTCCTAAGGTAATAATATATTTATATATTCCATTGCAGTATAATATAATCCCAAAGCGTTACAATCTGCGTGAATAGCAAATGAACTTATTTCAATTCTATTTTGTATAAACATGTAAGTTCATTATATATTACTTTAAGTTTAGTATTAAATATTTGAGCAGTTATTGTTTGATGTTCAAATTTCTTTTGACATAGATTATTTCCGATCTGTTTATAGTTGCTATTATTGTTATTTCCAAAGTAATTTTGTCATTATTCCATATATGAAATTTAAATATTCGCTTTCAGCCAACTACACGTATATATAAAGACTGCTTGAATTTGACTTTGTATGCCGGGACATTTTATTATAGGGAATGAATCCTTTTTGAGCACTAGGTTAATATATTCCAGGTGTTATTTGGTCACGATTTACGTTTAAACTTGACCATTAGAAGTAAAAGCGAATTATTCTTTCAGTACTTTAAACTTTTCTTACATTTGTGCATTTTAAATGAGTACATTTTTTAGCATTCGCTGTTATATAACAGTTTTACTTTAGTGAAATTTCCTTCGGAGTAGAAATTTTGTGTGTATGTGTGTGTATATATAAAATAGTAAATTTTATATAAAAGAACAACGAGGAAAAACTTTTCTTTCAATGAATTCTAGTTGTTTTTTTCAAGCAGTTTCATTGCCAGGTGATATCTCTAAGCTCACATTTCTTTGTCTTAGTTTTCTGTGGAATTTATTGTTGTAGGGAAGAATTTAATAAATGATCGCTATTACATAAAAATCTCTTAAAATATTATTTACAAGTAAGCATATATATATATGGTTACATTTCTACACATAGATGTACAATATCTGTTTGTTATTTTCCTTAAGTGCGTATTTTCTACAAATAGATGTACAATATCTGTTTGTTATTTTCCTTAAGTGCGTATACATATATAGTGAATGTCTTGGGTGACAACTTTAAATTACTACTTTTATTTTAAAGTTTAAAATATTGTTTTCATTTCCATTATAAAAGAATCGTTTCTGCAGGAGGTTTAAATGATCCCTTAAAATGACTTTATATTACTTTTTTTTTTAGAAGACGCAAATTACATTAGATCGTTATTATTTCTTATTCATTAATTTTATAATTATCGAAATGTGTTGTGCTCTTGTTGTATAGTAAGGTGTAGGTCAAACAATGTGGAGATTGAATTACGTGTAGGTTGTAAAGATATTGATCAGTTATTTCATTAATGAGGATCGTTAAGTGAGAGAGAGAGAATATTATAATATATATTTGTACTATAAAGAGATGATATACACCTTAATGACACAATAAATAGTATGTAATAAAATAAATTCTACAAGAATGTGTAGATAATTATAAGCTATTATGGTAATAAATTTTGATATAAAACAATGTTTATTACGTTGCTAAGCCAAACTTTCGATCTCTTATCTTTGTAAAAATCCGACTAAAGTAAAAATATTAGCAAGTACATTATCATATCGGCAATTGTATAAACATACATTAAACTAGTTGCTTATTATTATAGATTTGCATATTTTCGACCTAGCAGTTGGTTATATTATTAGATTAAACGACCAGTGCTGGCTGAGAGGAATCCTATTGGCTTTTATATTTACGGAGTTATTAGAGTTAATTATATGCCATGCTGCTTTTACTTCTTTTTTATTATTATTTTCTAAGCAAATAATTTTAGCATTAGTAGGTTTAAAGGAATGATCAGATTTTTCTCATGATCTACAAATAATGAGCAAAAAGCGCTGTTGCATTGAGCTCAGTTGAGTGAATCTAAATTTTTATTAAGTTGGCACATGTCTGCCATAATATCTGACATTGAGAAAAAATCTGGTCATTCCTTTAAATCTAATAATAGAAAAGAAAAAATAAAAGCAGCATGGCACATAATTAACTCTAAGAACTTTATAAATATAACAGCCAATAGCATTCCTCTTAGCAAGCACTAGTCATTTATTATAATAACATAGCCAATTGCTAGGTCATGCAGATATGCTAATGTATTTGCTAATATTCACTTTAATCATGCTTTAACAAAAATTCACTGTATCAAAAGTCTGGCTCAGCAAAGTAATAATGTTTTGCACCAAAATTTATTACTGTAATAGTTGATAATTATCTACATACTCTTATATAATTTATTTCACTATATATATACAATTATTGAATTACTAAAGGATTTCCACAAACCAGATCAGAATATCAAAATGGTAGGAAATTAACTTCTCATATTTAAATTATTATAAAAATAATTAAAAAAAAAATCTTGAATTTTTTCGTTGAAATCTTAGGTGTATTTTGAGTGATATAAGTGATCTATCCGTATATTCTGCCATTTAATTCCAAGTGTTCGTATGGATGCTAAAACTGTGGATGATAACACATTCTGTATAATGCTTGCATTCAATTTACGTAGATATCTATGACAAAATTTGAGTTGGAATCAAAGATTAAAATATATCCAAAAATACATATATGAAGTTAAATTTAAATGTATATTTAAAAAATATGTGTATCAAGTTAAATTACAGCATATGTTATGTATGTCTTGTTCTCGCGAAAAAGTAAAATAGATGTTTCAAAATAAATCCTAGTGAGAAAGATTGATCTGCTTCTGAGGTGATGGATGATTGTGATAGGGTTGAGTCAAAGTTAAGGTGAAAGATGTACCGATAAAAACAAAAACTTGAAAATATATAGAATCCATCACAACATTTTCAACAACATAAATGATTAATCAAAAAATAAAAAAATGCAATTATGAAAAAACCTTGCAATAAAAAACCCACAACAATATGAGTGATCCGAAAACAGGGTCACATCTCATTCAAGCATGAATCATGCATGATAGTATTTATACAGTTAGATATGGATGAGAAAATATAAAGAATAAAAATAGAATGGTTTTATTGCTAGGAATTCATAAAAAAATGTGAGCACCACAAGTGTCAACAGTGAAGTGCGAACAATGGTCCTTTTCCAAAATTTGCTTGCACTAAATTAGTCAATCAAAATAATTTAATGTTTATTGCTCTCGATTTTATAAAAAGTTCATACCCATGGAAATGATAGAGGTGCACTCTGATCTTGACCTTGAACTTCAAAGTCTGTCACTATATGTTACACCAAACTAGATACATATTTGGTTCAGAGAATCCTATTCAAAAGCAGATGTTATACACGTACTTAAAGTGATAAGAAACGGACCTCTTTAATTTAATAGTTTTGAAATTAAATATATGAACGGTAAATTGGCTCATTTTTATTTAACACTTTTTCAAATCATGGATGATTAATACTTGGATAGTGAGTCCATGCTTACAGAGGGAGCGACTACTGTATATGCATGTATTAGATAAATTTACTTCGCAAATGTTTATTTTCTAATAAACGTTTTTTTTTTTCTTTTCCAATATCTACTACTATATGCTTAAAATATAAAAGTAGATCATATTTATAAATTCTAAATATATATAGATTAGATATATTTAATTATCTTAATAATAAATCTATAAGTAAAATATACAATACACTTGAAAATTTGGATGCAATATTTTTATTAAATTTTATTTACACTTTTATTTTTAAATAAATAAACTAATGTCTTCAAGCAGAGAATTTTCATTTTTACATACTCATTTTTTGTAAAATCTCATACATTTTCTTAGACAATAAAATACATTTGATTAGATCAAATAATATTCAGTGGTCAGTCAGAATCATTCATATTCATCATTAATCAATAAGACCCAAATATTTTGGTTTTAATGAAGTATGAAATTCATTTTTTTAAAGTGTTGCTCAAAATTATTACATTTCTTGCATAATATATTAGAATGAATTGTGTTAAGAGACGAGGATAAAAGTTTGTAATAAGACGAGGATAAAAGTATGTAATAATAGTATTTTTATTAAAATTCATATATTTTAAAATATTTCTATCATCTAATATTAATTATTAAGTCTTTAGAAAAGTTCAAACTTTATTTAAACTTTTCAAATATTTTCAACTATTAGTAATAGCATACAAGTTAATACATAACGCAATATTTCGAATGAACTTATTATTATTCTCTTTTCTTCAGGTATTGTTGGCCGGACCAGTGCCACACATAGCACGAAAATAGAACTTGGAGGTTTAGATTAGAGAATGTTAAACTTAAGGCTGGGAGCAGGAAACAAAAATACTATTATATATATATATATATATATCATTGTAAACGATAAGAGCCATTATAAACAAATGTGGTCATATGAATTCCAGAAGAAAAAAGTGGAATAGATAAAGACAAAAGATGGTCAAAGTTAAAGGTGGGTTTTAAGAAGACTATCTTAACTAATCTGTGAATAACAAGTAAGATTTATGCATCATGTGTTGTTTTTTAATCTGTTTATTTGGGATTTTAAGGCTCATATAAATGATAAAATTTTACTACTTTTATAATTTAACATATTTTCATTCAGTTAAGTTTTTGCAAACTGGAAGAAATTCATTATAATACAGAACAATTCAAAAAACTGTGATTGATAAATAATAATTTAAAAAAACCTCCATTCTATAGAGAATGTAAAAAAATATTTATTAAAATTAAATATAATCGAGGCTGGCCATAAGAAGAGTGCTAACGTTGCATAACACTCAGACCTTGTTTTATGCATGAGTCATGTGAGCTGCAAAAGTGTAAATAAGATTTTGGTGTTTGCAACATATATTAGATATCTTTTCAGAAGAAAAACAGTGGGGAAAAAAAATAGTTTAAAAAAAAATAATAATTTTTTTTTTACCTAATTAATATTACTGCAAAACTATGTTACATTTTAATGATATACTTTCCTATGCTTTACTTGCGGTTTGGCTATATAATAACATTTTTATGAGATATTTATATCCTTACCTTAAATTATGAACTTGTAAACTATATTCAACATTATTGTGTATAGATGGTTTGTAATAATTATATTAATTTTATAACTTATAATATTAATAATATTTTAATGGCTTGGGGTGTGTGATCTAAATTTAGATATTCTGGATAGTAAAAGTTAAGCATATGACGAAGCAAAATAAAGGTGAATATAATGGTGTACAGTTCAAAATAGTTAATTTAAATAAATTACTACACAATTTAAGTATCTTGCTTATCACATCCTTTTAATTTATTAATGCTGTTTCCAACAGTATATATTGTAATTTTTTTTAAATAATGCTACACTTGTATTCTTTATTTTCTGCATTTGTGAAAAGATGAGAGATTGAGAATATAACACTTGGAAAGCATAATCAATTCAGTTAAAGTTTTCTAGAAGATCATATATTAATAAATTGCTTAGCTAATTGTACAAAGATTTAGTTTACCTTGACCACAGAATTGAATTGACTAGTTCTGAAAATATGTTAGCTTCAAATTCACTGACCAGAAGCAGATTCAATGGCATACATTTGTCCAATCAAATAAAACAATGGGAACTCCCACTAGAAGTATCGCAAGGCAGAACATAAAATGTTTTTCTAATTAGTATTTGTGCCTAGAAAATAATGCTTTCTATTCAAGTCTAGTGTGATTCATTTTTATGGATTGATCACATGAATCGTGTTATGTTCAATCATAATCATTAGAAGAACTTTATAACATGCAAATTAGATTATTCGAAATTACACAGTTCACTCTAAACTCCCTACTTACTTATTTTACATTTAACTTACAATTATTGTATTACACTATTAATGTGTATTAAATTCTTATTTTAATGAATATTATAATATAATTTAGTTGTACTTCAATGTATAGTAAATAATCCAATTTCAGGAATCCGTTAGTGTACAAAATCCATAACGATAATGCACTTGTATCTAAAACTCAAAGTTTATAAGATTATTATAAACAATGACGTTCATATTAAGTTCAACATATGATTTACTGTATTGTCCACCATAAATAATATTAATAAATTATTGCAAACAATAATTCTGTATTTATCCAGCATTTAATTTAATAAATACAGTAGTCTTAAACGCAAAAAAAAAAAAAAAAAAGAGAGAGACGACATTTGAAGAATTCTTAAATAAAGTGAAGAATATGGCACAAGATATAAATATTTCACATAGCTTTTCTTATAGATGAATTTAAAAAAATATAAGATTATTTTCTGAATTGACAAAAGATGAAGTATAAAAGTATTCTATAGAGAAATTTAGATGCAATTTTTTATATTTTTAATTGACAAAGTTACTGAGCTAACATAAAAAAGATTCGATGCATACATAAAATTATTTTAAATTCATTAAACACATAATTGGAAAAAATATCGCCAGATTTCCTAACATTTGGGAAAATGATGTAGATGAAAATTTTATTCAAGATATCGTTAAGAGAAATGACTTTGAAAGATGTAAAGTATAGTTATTAGATAATAACTGTAATTTTTCCACATTGAACGTGACACTTTTAGATGCCAAAAATCTTTTAATAAATTAATGCTTATTATATCTTCGCTCTGTAATCTATTAAAAGCTCTAGCTATAGAAAAGAAATGCAAAATCTGTGGTTTTTTTAACTTTAACAACTAAGCAGAAATAAAAGTTCACCCTTTTTTTTATGTATCTTTTTTATCAAATAATATTTTATGACTCAAGTACGAATTATTTTTAAAATTATTTATAATGTATTATATTTAATATCACTATATAGATAATATAATAAATATATTTAATATTTATGATATATCTGTGTAACCATAGAAGTGATTTAGAAAATATGGTCTAAAAATGGTATCTCTAATAGACAGTTTGGCTAGGTTGTCACACCTGGCAGATTATCTATTAAATTAAAGCGACAAACATAACAATTGTGTCAGTAATAGCGGTAAAGCAGGAGGCAAAGGAAGTACCAAAAATAAGTATTATAAATTTAATTTTCTCCCAAATATAAATGCAAGTAGTGTGTGAATTTTATCTGATACAAACTCTTCAAGACCAAAATGAAGACCGTAGTGGTTAAGGAGCTAACAAGATTTAAGATTGATATATATTGTTTTTAATGAAACTCTTTCAGCCAAAGGAAATCAAGAGAACAGGTGATTGGCTACATGATTTTTGGTAGGGCAAATGCATGTGTTGGATTTGATGTAAAAGCTATTTTAGTAATTTCTATTGTTTTAAATTCCTTCTGCATCAAAGAACATGTTATTCACAAAGGTACTAGTGCTTATTTTATTAGTACCTATTCTCTAATCTTGAATTCAAAGAATTCAGAGAAAGAAAGCTTTTATTCTTTACTGTGAATTCAGAGAAAGAAAGCTTTTATTCTTTACTGTATAATCGTTATTACATTCGCTAGCATAAAAAACAAATGGAAATATTAATACAATTAGCAGACTTGCTAATACTATTAGAAATAATAGTACTGGTTCTCTAAATTCAATTGATTTGCTGTTATTGAATTTTTCATGCAATATGGATTGTTTATTACAAGCATTTTGTTATGCAGAAAACGACTGTAAAGCAACTGGATGCATTCACGATCAAAACAATGGCACTTAACAGATTAGATTATAATTAGGAGAGGAATTACATGAGAAGTTCATACTATGTAAGCATTTACAAGCCATATTGTTGGATAAGATCATGGATTAATATGCTTCATGAATAAAAGAAAGATGTATTAAAAAGCAGATCTTATTCTAATCATAGTCATAACAAAAATTGTTTACTTTTTTACAAGTACCTACTTTAAGTTTTAAATTTCAACAGTCATTAAATACTAAAATTGCTGTCATATTATCGAAACATGGAAGTACATGGACAGTATGTTATGGATACAAACAAATTTATTATTGGGTTCACTAAGAGAAAGAATTATGCCTGTTTTTCTGATAATGATCTTATTAATAGTAATTTACACAGAGACTAAACTCTCCATACAATAGTGCCACCGATGCAAGCCAAAGTAATCAATAGATGCAAGAAGGTTTATGCACAAAATTCCTATCTAGTGCCTACTCATCCAATATCCCCAGACTAGTTTCCAGCTTATGGCTTTCATCAGTGAGGAGCCTGAGAGCATTGTATTTATATCTTAGGATTGTGATCATGTGATGTTTAGCAATAATTTGATTAAAGAGAAACATGGGCATTTGGACTTGGAAGAATGATAAATAAAATGTGGAATTTTATAATAAAAATAACAAGTTAAAAATAAAGTATTTCATCACAGTAAATAACTATTGCAACTTAGCAGTATATAGAGCTATTATTTTATATAATTTATGAAATGGAAGTAAGAATTGGACACTTTATCAATGCAATATAAATGCAGTAGAAAAGGTTCAATAAAGACAGCTTCATAAAATTTTAAAAATACAATGGCAATATCATAAAACCACTTAATATGTTCTCAATTTTAGATGTGATTACTATAGTCTATTATTGTAAAATCATAGTTTTATTGAATTAAAGTGTATTTTATGGGGAGTTTGAACATGGTTTTAGGAGAAGAGATTATGTTATAAGGTTTATGCTAAAGACATTCTAAAAAATGCAATAAAATATGGGAGAAAATAGAATACATTGGAAAGCTACAGCTTAGACTTGATTAAGTATTTCAGAAATAAGTTTTTTGCTGAAGAAATTAAGAGTCAGCATTCAAAACAGCAAAATAGAGCCGTATGTTCTGTATGTGGATGCACCTCTTGTTCACAGATTAGTTTGTATAGTCATAGCAAAACTAGTTTCTAAAGCAGTTTTTTTTCCTTTTCTTCTCTTGGAGTTAGAATAGCCATACTCATTTATGAGTAGCATGCTAAATGTATGTAAGTTATATATAAATACCTATTTTTCTTCTTCTTTAAATCTAAATCTTTTTATTTGAAATTTTGTTATTCTCCTCTTTCCAAAAAAAATAGTTACACCTGGGTTTCTTTATGAAGGCTTATCCTGAAATAATTATTCCATTGCCTTATCAATGCATTTCGTAATCTAGCATTGCAAAACTTTCACTCGAATATATTTTTACTGCCACCTAACATTAATATTTAAAAGTAAATATTCATTTTCGTCCGCAACTGTAAAAGCTCAATTATTTAAAACTATCAGTATTTATATGCGTACATATATATGAATATATTTTTTATTATGGCAATAATCTAGCAGGAATATTATGCCCAATCTCTCAGAATTTGTTGTCAGAAATCGAAACGAATATTGTATTTACATTTTAATATAGATTAGGACAAGGATATTTTTTTCTTTATTATTGGAGATGGAACTTGTGCTTGAATCTCTACACTTGTTTCCTAAACGAAAAAAAATAAAAACGTAATTAAAAAAAAAAAAAAAATGTCTGTATGTGTTTGCATGTAATGTTAATTAGTAAATGAGAAAATTCAAAAATTTAAACATAATATTATAGTCATTTATCACTATTTTCATTTAAATATTATCCTTTAAAAAATGAAGGTCTCTTTAATCGATATTTCATTTGCGCATTATTCCAGAAAACTTCCTTATATTACCCATCCATGTGATCTCTTTTTAGGGTTTCTCTAATCTTTTGATTCCAAGTTTAACATTTTAGCCTCCATCTGTTGTTAATGCTTATAGCAATATATCCGGTCTAACTTCATTTTAGCATCTTACTTTTTTATGATTTCAATTATACCTCTTTTTTTTTTTCAGTCCTTCATTACTCCCAACATATATCTATTCAAATATGCTTCTTTGTATGTTTTGAAGTCTCCGTAATTCACTTTTGTTATCTATCTCATTCAAAAACACATGTAAAACTGATAAAACTATCTACTAAAATCATTTCAAACACATATGTATTTCTTGGTAATATATTATTTTTAATGAAAACATTCCATTAAAGTTTAGTTCAGTAATTAATTTTCATCTACTATGTTTTCATTGGTATCAATTATTTCATCAAGTTATTTGTAGTTATTAACTTGTAATTCATGATTATGAATTGTTTATTTTCTTCTGCTAAAAATTACTGAATATTATTTTAGCTTTTAAATATATGTATCTTTAATCCTATTATTTTACTTTCATCTAATAACTCTTACAAATATCATTTGCAAAGCCAACATAACATCATTTACAGCATCTCCATTTATTTTCATTCCCTTAGCTTTCCATTTTAACATCCCAAATACTTCTATAAAACTGCTGTAATAAATCGTGGAAGTATGAAATTATCTTTATTCTACATTCTGACAATATCTATCTTTCTAATAATATTATTATATAGGAATCACTTCTGTTACGTTTTGATAATATGCTTCAGAATATGATACTATGGAAATAGTTATTGAGACAAATGCCTTTTTATAATAGAGCAGTGCAAAACATAATAGTAACTCGTATTCATTGGTCTTTTCTACAAAAATTCTCTTAATGGTTTGAGTCCAAAGTTAGAGATATAAAATTGACATTTTTTCTTCACGTTTTTTAATATCATATTACTAATGTATTCTTACAAGCAACTAGTGCATCTTTATAATTTATATATTTTGTATATAATTTTGTGCCCAACTTATCTCTTCATCTGTTAAAATTTCAATAATAATTCCATAATTTCCTAAAACGTTTCCTTTCTTATAGATTTAATTGCATGTCTTCATTTAAAATGATTGCCAAATCGTTTATAATATAATCATTACTTCCTAGTTCTTTGTAAAACACTTTAACATTTTATGATGTCCTCTCTTTTTTAAGTAATAGTGCCACATTTGCTTAACCTTTTTCCAATACCAAGATATTCCTTTGTACATTTTAGACATTTTTTTTACAATAATTATTTTTCTCCCATTTTGTACAATTCCAAATATTCATTTACTTTTAATGGTTGATTTTAAACATTTTCATATTCCTTTTTTTTATTCATATAGTGTCTTGTCTCATTTGAAATTTTTGCTTACGACTTTTTTATACCAGTTATCTTTATTGTAGTTCCTAATAAAGTAACAGTTATCTTCTTAGTAATCTCAGTCAAGTCTGAATCATTTTCAAAGTCTGTGATAAACAATTTTTGATTAAATTCACTGTAATCTTTCTGAAGGTTTGGAATATTAACTGTAAATAATGTCGTTCTTATTAGATTTCTGCTCTCTAATTTTGCATTAACACACATTTTACATCTCAATTTCCTGGTTTTAATTTTTTAAAAACATTACAATTTGAAATACTTATTTTCTGTTAATTAAATACAACCCGATTTTGTTGCAATGTCATTTGATTGCTTCCATGTCCATTTCCGTTTTCGTATAATTTTGAAAATTCGACAAGTCTGTGTCTTCTCCTATTTGAAATCATCATAATCAAATTACTTACAGCATTTTAATTTTCCAATCGTTTTCCTATTCCAGCAGTAAAATCACCCATAATAAATTAAAAATATTGTTTGATATGATCGGAAACATTTTCTACATCTGCATAAAAATACTCTGCTGCTTCATCAGATCGGGAACTTGTTGGGCATAAATTTGAATTATCTGAATTTGATATATAAGTACAAATAATTCAGGTTTACTACAATAAAAAATGTAATTTAATGGCTATAAAAGTCTGAGTTCAAATCCCCTATATTTTTAATTAAAAAAAAAGAAATTTTAGTTTAGTGCAGTGGTAGAGTGATAGTTGAAGATTGTCCAAAAACTGAAGAATGCTGGTTCTGTAAAAATGCATATGGGAGGCACTGCCTTTTATTTATCTCTTTATTTTTTTGACATATGAGACTATTAAGTAATACTTTTCAAATAAAGTACAGTATATTGAAAATCTTGTGCTGTATGAAAAAAAGAGGGATATATTAATATTTATTAATATTTAAAGCCTACATCTGTGGCAAATAGTGATATAATAATATCCAGATTAATAAATAATTATTATTAATCATTAATATTTTTTATCAAAAATAGTAATGTCATTTGAGTGTTAATGCCTAGAGTAAGGGTATTCTTGCATATTAAATGGTAACAACACAAATAAGCTTCCGTTAATCTAAAACCCTGATTCCAGAGTTTTTTCAATTTGTAAATTTTTTTGTATTTCAATAATAAAACTTTTTCTTCTCAATATGAATCCAAGTCTGCCAATAATTAAATATATAATTTGTGCAAACTGAAATATCTTTTTCAAACAATATAAATTTATTGTTTTAGTAATAAAAGATACAACTTTAAAATGATATAATATGTTTATATTTATATCAGTTTAAAATTTCTATATACATTTCATTGAAACAATAAATCAAAATATTTTATAATTTTGTTTGAATAATAGGTTTTAAATTAGAAATGTTCACCTTAATGGCAATCTACCTGGAAGAAATGAAGCAATATTTTCTTAAATTAAATATTAAAAACAATTTTTTTAGTGAACAAAGTATAATAACATTGAGGGATGAGAAGCATTATAAATTATTTTATTGGGTATAGAGTTATTAATGTTAATAATGGAATAAATTATTATAGGAATAACAGTATATTTTTTTAAAAAAAAAATTATTGACAGAGTAGATTATGACCTCGTTGTTCGATTAAAATTATTATATGGTGAAGTTGTATAAATTACTCTGTTCAACTATTAAATTTTTACATGATCTGAGCTCAAATTGATGCAATCAGATTGGTTTCTATCTTCAAAAAGTTTGCATTAAAGCAAAATGATCATATAAAGTTTATGGAAATATTAGTTGAACTATTAAAAATAAATATATAGATTTTGGAAGTCTAAGATATATGATTTTTCAAATAAAGTTTGTGATTCCAATAGTGTTTATTATTGCATGATCACAATTTCATATGCTTACACATACTGCTAATAAGAGTACAAAACTCTCCTTATAGTAGTGCCACCAAGTATAAGCCTTCATAATCTTTGGATGAAGGAAGGTTTGGGCATAAAATCCCTATCTATTGCCTACCCATCCATCATCCCCAGATTAGTTTCTAGCATATGATTTTTATCAGTGAGAAGCTTTGGATTTGAGAGTACTTCAACTAGATCTTAGGATCCAATGCAACCCTACAACAGCAATCTTTTACCTATTTGGTTAACTATAAAGCTAGGAGACAAAGATGAAAGCACAATAATGTTTCCAACTCAAGCTCATTCACTTGTATAGTCATATAGAACTGAACTCAGTTCAGCATCCATACATTTTGGTGTCTTTGGTTTTTCAAAAACCACAGTCAACATTATCCTATGGGCAGGATAGGTATAAAACCATCAAAACATCACATGATCACTATTTCATATACATGCTGTTAATAAGGGTACCAAACTATCACAACTATATGGAGAGTTTGGTGTTTATTATTATTGGGATTTTTTCATTTTGAGTATATTTATTATGAATATTATTAAGGCTTGAATTTATTATCTTATATATTTTTTGAATAATAATATCTTGAATGTTAGTATTAGATAAAGAATTTTTTTAAGATTAATTTTTTCTAACATTAACTGCCTGTGAGGCAAGCTTAGGGTTATCTTTATTAGTTCATTAAATTGTAGTTATGGAAATGATATATATAGAAGTTCAAGAATTGTTAGATGATAGAAATTATAATAATATTTTGGATTTAATTTTAATGTGAAGATTTAAGATTATTACTTGAAGATTTATTAGTAATACAATATTATTTACTATGATGGATTCTTTTTTGTATCACAGTTACATATTAGTTTATAAATATCAGGGATTGGATATAGTTTTGAGTAGATATATTATCTATGCCTTTAGTTATATTAAAAATATGAACATGTATTTAGATAATAATTATTAGTTTAAAAACTTTGTTTAAAAATATACATGTTATTTTTCTATTTTAATTTAACGTTTTTTATTCATTCCAACAATTATTTTAATTATAAGCTATCAGACTCTTCAGAAAATATTATATTTGTTGTTTATATATTGTTTGCATCATTTTCTTTGTTAACTGGAATTATTGGATTGTATTGATGGTTAAATACTTTATCAATTGTTATGATAATAAAATATTATTTTTAATAAAAAAAATACATATTATATTTAAATAATTTGCATAATAGTTTTTCTTGTTAAGTTGCCAATATATTTTGGGCATATTTGATTGCCAAAAGCTCATGATGAAGTTCCAATTTCAGAGTCAATGATTTTAGCAAACATATTATTAAAGTTGGGAGGTTATAAGGTTATTTGGATTTTAATGGTTTTTAAAATAGTTACTTTAAAATAGAAGAAAACGGAAGAAAACGGAAAATACCTTTTTCTTTTTCGTTTTTATGTTGTACTAATCCTTCGAAATCAAATAAAATGTTATAAAAACATATTTATAAACAACAAAACATAACACTTATATTAATTATATAAAAAGCCTTTTTCGGCAAATTTATTTTTTGCCCTTTTCAAACATGTCTTCCAAAAATACTACGACTACATATACATAGCGACATCTATGTTAATACATGATAAGTAAAAAATAAAAGACAAAAGAACAAAAGAAATATACAATTAGTATAAACAATTCATATAGAACAGCTGAAACTGAATTGGACTGCCTATATTATCATATAACTTATACAACTCTACTATAATTTAAATCTTCATTTCGTAAAATGCATTCCAAACAATCATCCACATCAGCTATCTATCCATTCTTTTTTCAGTTTCAGCTGTTCTATATGAATTGTTTATACTAATTGTATATTTCTTTTGTTCTTTTGTCTTTTATTTTTTACTTATCATGTATTAACATAGATGTCGCTATGTATATGTAGTCGTAGTATTTTTGGAAGACATGTTTGAAAAGGGCAAAAAATAAATTTGCCGAAAAAGGCTTTTTATATAATTAATATAAGTGTTATGTTTTGTTGTTTATAAATATGTTTTTATAACATTTTATTTGATTACTTTAAAATTTAGAGAATTTTGTTTTTATTTTATTCTTAAATGCTTTTATTTAAATTACCATCTTTGTTTGTTTGTCTGTTTCAATTAAATGCTTTAAGTTAAAGTGAAATTTTAAACTGGAAGTTATAATTTATTTATATACAACAAAATTTGTTCAAATGTGGTATATTTTATATATATCACTAAAAATGCAATATGACATTAAAATATTTTTAGTAAATTCAGAGCAATGGGTGGTTGAAATTTCAAATATTTTGATATCAAATATAAAATGAATTGATATCATTTCAATAAGTTTTAAGTAATGCATGTAATGGGGTGGTACATATATGTATATATACTTTTTGTTAGTTGGTTTGTTTTAATTAAATGCTTTTATTTAAGTTAAAACAAAATTATAAAATTGAGATTTAATATATTTATTTTCAATAGAATTTGTTCAAATATGATATATTTAATTAAATCAATGGGATTGCAGTATGATAATACTAAAATAATTTAGGTAGGTTGCCTAGTTTCTTAAATACAGGGCAGTCAGTGAATGCAATTTCTAATATTTTTATAACAAATTTCAAAGACATTGATATCACTGCAATAAGTTATCACCAATGCATATGAGAGAATGATAAATATTATTTATTTTAAAAAATACTTTACATTTATTTTAACAATCTTTTAAAATTGAAATAAAGAAATCTTAATCATAAAATACTACTTTTTTAAAAAAATTCTTCTTTAAAAAGTAAACGAAAATTTTTTTTTACTGTAAAAGTTAATTTTTAAAAAAATGCTTAACAAAACTGTATTGTAAATAAAATTGATTTAATACTAATGATTTTCCTTTCTGCCTTAAAAGCATTTAGAAATCATTTGAAATTGAACTAAAACAATCTTTGTTATCTTAAATGCTAAAAAATAAATAATAGAATAAATATTTTATAATAAACGCTTTTATTTATTTAGTTTGTACTAAATATACACAAAATAATTGTTTTTTTAACCATAATTGGGTTTTTTATATTTAACTAGAAATAAAATCATTAATCAAGTCAACTAGGGATTGAATTAGTTCATTTTTGCCTCCTCCCCCATATGCTTTCATTTCAAGTTAAATATAAAAATTCCATGTAGTTAAAGAAACAATTATTTTGTGTTTTTAGTACAAAGTAAATAAATAAAAGTATTTATTACAAAATATTTTTATATCTGTTATTATTGCTGAATTTAAATTAACATCACTTGACTAAAATGAAGCCACAGTTGATTATGCTTTCAAAAACTGAAATGATTACTAAAATAATTTAAATCTACATTATGCACTATATCCATTTTCTATTTGATGTGTTCTTTCCACTTAGACATTACACGATCACCATTCCTTATGTTTACACAAGTTGTTCAAACAGTAGAAAAATATCCATATAGTAGTGCCAATCAGTACAAATCATAGTAATCAAAGGATGCTAGAAGATTTGTGCATAAAATCCCTATTTAGGTCTACTTATCTAATATCCACAGACTATTTTCTAGCTTGTGGTTTTTATCAGTGAGAAGTCTTGAATCTGAGAGCACTGAACCTAGGCTTTTGGATTTTCTACAACCCTTCATCAGTGACTTATTATCTATAAACCTTTTTACTGATGAAAGCCACAAACTAAAAAAATAATCTGCAATATTGGATGAATAGGTACTAGACAGAAATTTTTTGCACAAACCTAGAGTCTATTGATTACTATGGCTTGCACTGGATGGCATTACTGTATGGAGAGTTGCCAATGTTTTAACAGCTTGTGTGAGGATATAAAATGGTGATCATATGATGTCTTAGTGGTTTAATACCAATTCTGTCAATAGGATTGTGACTATGGTTATTAAAAAAAACCCCAAAGACACCAAACTATATAAATATTAAACTGGGTTCTGATCTGTGTGATAATGCAAGTAAATTAGCTTGGATTAAAAACATTATTGTGTTTTATTTTAGGTTTATAACTTTATACTTAACTATTAAGTAAAAGATGTCTGTTGGAGGGTTGCATTAGTTTCAAAGAGCTCATCATTGATTAAAGCCACAATTTAAAAACTAGTCTGGGTATATTCGATGAGTAGGCACTAGTATCTGTTGATTACTGTATTGGGTGGCAATAGTGTATGTAGAGTTTGCTAATGCTCTTTCAACTTCTTATATATTTTTTTATTTTTGGAAATAGTATTTGTTATCAATTTCAATATAAAACAATTAGCCAATTAAAAAATCTGATGAGTATTTATAATAAATAAAACATTACCTGAGAACAAATCCGGTAGAATTTATGAAAAGATATTTACATTAAATTATTATATAATTATAATAGCTGGTTACTATTATTGCACAATTTTTCATCCTGTCTCTTTTCCATTCATGGTCATGGATCTATTGACGAGATAGACTTTTTTTATATTTACTATACTAATAAACATTGAGGTATGAAAGCACCCCATTTGATCACTGCCTTAATCCTGGGATATAATCTATAAAGTGAATTTTTTAATATTTATCATCCTAATAATTGATTAATAATATAACAAGCCTTGAATTATAGTGCCATTAAGTGTATACTAATTTAAAAGATTACATATTGAAAATTAATGTAGAAAAAAATGAACACAAAAATAAAATAGAGAATTTTGCCATTTGCCATATAGATTTTTCAAATGTTTGATATGTTTTTTTTTTTTACTTATAATAATTAATAGACAGGGTATGAGCACAGACTTTCACATGACCCACCACTCTCCACACTATCTCATAACACTGATACACCTGAACACACATATGTCGAAAAGATAAATAATCACCAATATACGTATTTCATACTAAACCAGCAATCATCAGTTGGTCCAGATTGTGTTCAGGTGTATCAGTGTTATGAGATAGTATGGAGAGTGGTGGGTCATGTGAAAGTCTGAAGCTCATACCCTGTCTATTACATATATAGACACAGGTATATATATAAGCCTGTGTATTTCATCTATTATAATAATTAAAAAAAAAAACTGATAATAGCACTCAGAGATCTAAATAAGATCTCAAATCTGTTTTACAATTGAACTTTTCTTGTTTTTATTTTTTTTTTAAAGAAAATTCTGAGCAAATTCCTAATTTTAGATAAATTTATAGTGGTGGCTTTTATTATTGTTATGATTGTTTATTATTATTAAACAAATCAGCTAGAAATAATTCAGGAGAACCACAACTATTGAAGCCTTTGAATATATTGCATGTAATGTTTGAAATTAAGTTCATAAAAAGTAATCAAATGATTTGTCTCTTGGGATGTCATAAGATATTCAAGAATCAGAATTGAGCTATGATTGATGAACTTTTAGCTCTCGTGTCTACCACTCTGTCACTGCACTAAATCATGCAAGGTAAATGCTTTGGCACTCAGATCATAAGATGTTGGAGCACCAGAAGTATTAAAATTGAGCTCCAACTTATGAACCTTTAGTTCTCATGTTCTCATTCTACTATTACATTAAACCATATACACAAATTTGATAAATAAATATTTAAAAATACTAGATTTGGTATGAAAATTATTTAAAACAATTACCTTCATTCCTTTACCCTTAGTTTCTACTGGTAACATTGCTGCTGATATAACAGCAATAAAACCAGCTCCAGCATATAATCCAATTGCCAGGTAAACTGATATTCTTGACGATACCTAAGATATCATTTTTAAATTCAGTTAATACAACAAAATAATAATAATTGCAATGCTTTTCTCTAGAAAAATCATAATAAGAACGCCTAGAAAACATTTTTTTTAACCTGTGCAACAAATGGAGTAACAATAGCTCCCATTCTTCCAATGGCTCCAGCTGCCCCAACGCCAACTGCACGGATGGTTGTAGGGTAAGCCTAATGAAATAAAATTCCATAAAATAAATACCAGTGATAAATTTTAGTATTGAAAATTTTTATTAAAGTAAAGTTTATTTTAAATTATGATATATATATATCATTAAAAACCAGTCAGCACTTAGACAATCTCAATATCAATAACAATTAACAATTTTAAACTGCTGTTAAGGCAACCTCGGCAGTTTAAAATTGTTGATTGTTACTGATATTAGGATTTTCTAAATGTTAACCGATTACTTACAACCCATTTAGCCGTGAACATTATTACATATATATATAAATTTATTTTTTAATACATATATATATGTTTGTGTGTGTGTGTGTGTGTGTAAAGATAGGTTCTGTGTTCACCCTATAATTTTCGATATTATCTATCTCTTCCATTAAATTATCTACGTTATGTTTAAAATGAAATAAAATAAAATAAAATAGAAGTTTTCTCTAACACTCAAATAATATTATCAATGCAATGTATATTTTTAATTGATAGAAGTGAAGTAATTTAATCCAGTATGTTTACATACCAGTGAGTCTATTTGAAAAGAATAGTATATAAATAAATTTACACAGGCTTTTATTATTCACAGTATAATCGGCATTCCCACACACTTTTCTATTGTATATTGTATTTTTTAAAATATAAAATATAATGTTTATATTTAGTATGTGCATAAGTATACACACATTTGTAAATAATTCTATGTATTTTATTAACTAATAACTGAAACACAGGCTTATTATATACCTGTCTATATATATATTGAACATGATTGAAATCCGATTAAGTTTTTAATTTTCACTAAACTTAATTTTTGTTAAAACGTTTAATGTTTAAATTTTATTATCATTTAAAAAAGAATACGTGTATCAAAATACACAAGCGTTTATATGTAAAATGCTTCATTTCAGTGTTTATCGATTTATTTTAAAATAGTTTTCATATACTGCTTGTTTTTACTTTAAATCAATTAATTAAAAAACAAGCAACCTAGCTAATTACATTCCTGTGGCTTTTATTTTAAAGAGTGGAGATTTGATTTTTGTGTAGTTGTTTTCGTTTCAATAATCCCTGGGTAGAATTCTTAGATAGATTGAGCGGGAGATTAATATTTGCCCTGCCTAAGGCGTAGAAATTGAACAACAAGAAAGGTGTTTCACGGGAAATAGAGCGACGTATAAATAGCCCCGAAAATTTGGAGAGTGAATTCTTTATTTGTAACTAGAAAAGCTATTTCTCAAGTGAAAGTTTATATCAGTTCGGACATTTAAATTCTTAAGGGAAATTAGCTGTTGCAATAAGATGATAAATATTATACGTGTTATTAAAACCCGAATGGCTTGCTAACTCAACAAAAGACGGATCCCTGACTTCCAAATTTGCTCCAGTAATGCCTTAAACACCGACAAGAAGCTGGAACCTCTTTACATCTACCTTGCTGTCTAAAGACCTGAAAATGAACTTAAGTAAAAGTGCGCACTCTACGCGAACTGTGTTTTACCAAAGGTAACTATTTGCTTTTATTCTTCCCAGGGCAAATTAATTCTCATTAAATCTCTGCTCAATCTAATCATAAATATGTATTCTTAAATAACAGTTATACTCATATTTAATCTTTATTGTGTTTTCTTATATTTTTGTAATGGGTTTTGGAATCTTAGTTTTAAGATTCCCAATTTGCTTTCAGTTTTGTTTATTGGAGAGTGACGAATGAGTTTTATATTTATATTTTTATGCCTAAAACTTTTTATAAATGCTTTAGCGGTCGTACATTTTAAATGCTTACCTGTAATTATGTTAATATTCAATAATTAATTTTAAACTCTATGTTTGCCCTATTGCTAAACCTCCAAAGTCTTTTGGCTGGCGACTTTATCGTCTAATTTGCCGTAGGTGGAGATTTCGTTTCTAATATCTCTAAAAGCGGAAATTAGAATTGTGTTTTTCTTTGTAATTTTATAAGTTATCAGCAGGAAGATAAAATTTATGTTTTCTTAAATTACAGGTGAGCAATACTTTCGTTCTGCTGGAGTATTTAGACTTTTAATATTTCGTACTCGTGTGCACTCTCCGATAGATTTCTTTTTGTATTTATTATGTGTGCTTTAAATTTATGAGAGCGTGTACTCAGAATTTGTTTGTAAGTTTATTTTCTTTAAATGCTGGGGCAGACGTAACTGTTTTTCTAATTATTTGCTTGTCTCCTATTGAGACCTTTTCTTATTAGAGTAATTTTCGCCAATCGTTTGGCTGGGATTCACCAATTTTAATTGTTTTACTCTGTTTCAAGCATATTTTTCGGTTGTTCTTGAGGGGGATCAATCACCGTTATTTTAAACGTAGTAATAGGTGCAGCTCATACCGATATAAGGACATTTGGGGTCTGACCAATTTTTGGACCTCGAAAAGCTCATCGGCGCTGGATTTCTTTGATCTGTTTCAAGGGCATATGGTTTGAGTATCTGAAGGTGAGAACCAATGTTTGGGTGAATCCTCTGCTGAATGAAATTTACATCCTCCCTTTTATAATTCGTTTATTAGAAGACCAGTCGGTCTGTCATAACTTTACCTTAAGTATTTCTGGTACACGCCTGAGTTAATCCTATTTATTGTGTTAATAAATTATAAACTTTTCTTATAAGTTATTCTTCTCTGAATAAAATGTTATTAAATATGTTTAAACTTAATTTGGCTGATGTTTGTCTTTGTGCTTTTGTCTCAATTGTCTAAACAATTTAAGATCTCTTGTTTCTCCCTGAGTCTAGTCGGTGCAAACCATCATCATCATCTATTCTGATCACAGTAAACAAATTTTCCAGACACATAGTGGTCTGGTGGCACCATCTGTATCAGAATAGATTGATAGACGAAATTAAAAGCTTTCGTCTGGCACAATATATATGTAATATATAGGGTAAATGAGCACAGACTTTCACACGACCCACCACTCTCCACTCTATCTACTAACACTGATACACTTAAACACATATATGTTGAAAAGATAAATAATCACCAATATACGTATTTCATCTAAACCAGCAATCATCGGTTGGTCCAGATTACCATCTCTACGTGAAATGAAAGGCATTAACATTTTTTTTTACTAATTTTAATTCATTAAATAAATATCTTATTATTAAAAAAATTATATAGATACGTGCAAGAATATTAAATACAAATAAATGAATAAACCATTTACAAATAACTGGCTTATGACTTATGTTTACACATGCATGGTTCTAGGAGCAAAACATGATTGAATTCATGATCATGATAATCCATGATCACAGGCCATAAAATGAGCCAATTAGGAATAGTTATTTATACATACATCGCCTTACTTAAATCCATACTTACACAAATATTTTATGACCTGTTTAAAGAAAAAAAATTCAAAATAAGTGGTATATAAATAAACCCAGTCTTCATGTTTATTTTCCTCATGATGTATGAACATTTTTTGAGATATATTGTAGTATTTATTTTTATATTCTGCACAATATCTAATGGCTAACATGTATATGATTGAGTATTAAATGGTCTTACTAAAAATCGTTCATACTTCACTTATATAAATATTTTGTCCTGTGTGATTTGATTTAGTGATAGAGTGACAACTATGGAGTTTGAGATTTATAGATAGAGCCCAGATCACGTTCAATGCTTGAACCTTTTATGAACCTCAGAGCAATAAAACTAATCGATTAGTTTTTAATGGTTTATCCATACACAAATACATTCATATTTATAAATGCAAAAAAGAGAAGGAAAAAAAAACTAATCATACCTCAGGTAAATAAATGCACATTACTTGACAAGCGGCTAAAATAGATCCTCTTCCCAAAAATAAGAATACTGTAGTAACTAATCTGTTACGAATAATAAAAATAGATTTAGTAACAAAGTATAATTATTATGTTAAATATACTAATGCATCGTAAAAGCAAAATTGTTATTATCAAGACTATGTTTTAGTTTACCTTGTATAGCATATAGAAACAAGAGCCACTGAAAGCGTAAAAACTGAATATGCAACCACTAAAGAAATTCTTCGCCCAATTCTGTCCACTACAAACACCACAACAATCAGGGCTAAAATAAAATGAACAAAAAATAATGATAAAAATCTATGCTAACTCCATCAATAAAATGTAAAAAATTATGGACATTACTAATATCTATCTCTTCATACCGGAGAAAACATTGCAAAAATCGTGATAATATAAGTAAATGAATCATTATTTAAAATAATAATATATAAGTTTTTTTCATTTTCATGAGTGATTAATGCATTCGCCTGCTAAGCATTTAACTTGAGGTTCAAATAAGAAGATTAAAATTTACAATTTTTTCAGATATCTGAAATTTCTAAGCAAGTCTTTCCACCCACTTTTTGATCAATAACTGGATTTTAGCTTTTTTTTAAGCACATGTATATACTGTATTATGAAATTTCTATTCAAACACACATTTTAGAAATGCGTAAATAGAAATACTTTATTCTAAATAGATATCTAACTTATAATAGTTAGAGCATGAAAGACCTAGTTAGCTAATGTTGTTCTGATAAATATTGATGCTACAAATTTGAAAACCAAAGAACATTTGTAACATAATACATCTTGCAGTCTTATTAGTGAAGCGACTATTTTAAGTAGAACGGCAGGCAGTTGATTGTAAATATGCTGAGCTTGCTTTTGTGATTCCATTTTGTATTTAAATTAAAGTCATAGCAAACTAATGTACTAAATAAACATTATAGATAAAAAATTTGTATGAAATACGCATTAATAAAAAAGAAAAACAAAACTAGTGTGATAACTATTCTCATTTTACAAGAGCAAAAAAAAAAAAAAAAAAGAATATTACGCATTTGAAAATTTTTTTTTTTTTTAGAAAGTTATTTACTTACCTCCAAATTCAGCAAATGTTGTATACAAAATATTTAAATAATCTTGCGTTGTTAAAGTCATGCAATTACCAAGACATGATGCGTCAGATAAAGATTCGCTTACTAAAATAAATATAAAAATGCATATATATATATTTATTTTTTAGCAGTGCATCCTTCATTTCAAGCCTATCATATCACAACCCTTCACCAGTGCTGAAAGTTAGATTACCTTCTCTCACTATGCGTGCATTTCCAAACGATCTTTACTCTTCACGTAAGCTTAAACATAAACTAACTGAACTCAATCTCTCTTTTTTCCATGTTAATTTTTTTTTAGATATACAGTACTTAAAACTTTCTTTCTACCATACATTACTGGAACATATAAATGAACACTTATCACTTCATCCAGGAAATTAGAGATTATCTCTAATTTAAATGTAAACTTAAAGCCTTAGTTAAGCAATAATATATCTAATTAAATATAAGGTAAATGATCCTTATTATGCACTATTACTAAATTAGTGAGGTCATTTGCATTGAATACATATATAGATAAAATTAATCATAGAATTAAGTTTGGATGGAGTGCTTTTGATAGAAATAATTTAATATTAACAGTAAATAGTCTATCTGATTAAAACGGATTTTAAATTTTGAATAGACCTAGTTATCTATTCTGATATAAGGATTTGAAAATATGGACATTCAGCAGAAGACAAATACAGATTCTTCAGACCACTCAATGTACTGGGAATAATAGTATGTTATCAAAGAGAATTACATGTGCCAGAAAACAAACAGATATTATAAATCATATTGAAAAAAATTAAGATAGTGAAATCGAAATGGCTGAACATATTACTAGAAGAGATGATAATAAATGGATAATTAAAGCGACCAAATATGAGCAGGTTAGATAAAATAAAGAAATTTGCTCATGTGAAATAAAGAAGAGAAGTTATAAGTAAAGAAAAAAATGATTAAACTTAAAGATATTCAGTCTGTAATGGATTATAAGTGGTTGAAAATGATGATACTATATATTTATATCATCACCTTAGCAGCAGCGACTCACAAACAAATATTATCATTCAACTATAAAAACAAAGACTAAAAGAAAGACAAAATAAATAAAAATACATAGAAATGAAATTTGCAATGAATAAAACCTATCTATGAATCACAAATACGTTCACACACAAAACATGCTGTTTATTTCATATTTTACATGCTATCATTTAATTTCTGCTGCTGAAAACTTTTCTTACTGTAGAGAGTAGAATATTCTCCAATGCATTTTAATCTCCACTATATATATTATCCCAATAAAAAAATTAATATTGCATTTCTTCTTAATATAATTGAGATAACCTGCTTCTCTAATGAAAACTATGTTCAAATTCTCCATAAAACATTCTTTACAGAAATCTTGGTATTAATCATTTGTTTCACATGTCAAACTAGAATGAAAATGCGATTTTACAATAGTGATCATTAGATGTGTTATTACCCAAAAATGGCTTTAATGGAGGGTGATGTGTTGTAATACATTTCTGCTACTAAATCCCTATTGTGGTGACCCCTCCCCTCCTGCATCAGTCAGAGATTGTCCTAATTGAGAAATGTAATGCATAGAAAATGTTTTTGTTAAATGCATACATTCATTTGTTGTCTTTTGTAATGGCTGAAAAGTTAGAACAATGTAAAAATTCTGTTTTATGTTAAGGAAAGCAGCAAGGAAACAGTTATAATGATTGAAACAGCTTACAAGCATGTTGTTCTGGAGAAAACACAAGTTTATAAGTGAAAATCAGGTGAGTGAGATCCACTGTTGAGACAATGCTGATTTTTTTTATGCAAACAGCATTGTTCACTCAGAATTGGTTCGTAATGATCAGGTATTTTATCTACAAGGTCTGAAACTTTCGTATGATTCAGTAAAAAAAAATATCCAGATTTGTGACAAAGTGGAAAGTTTAAGCTTCACCATGACAATTGACCAATGCACAAAACCTTGAGTGTAAAACAGTTTTTAAATAATAACAGTATGAGTCATTTTACACGTCAGCCATATTCACCCAGCACACTTTATGCTATTTTTTTATTCCCATGAATGAAAAAAATGTCTCGAAATGTTTTTTTTTTTTTTTTGCAGTCTTAGAAGTACAAACTTTGCCATTATAAAGAAATATAAAAGATGTAATCTAGCGTCAAAATATTTGGACTTTCTTCTAAAGCTAAATCTCAATGCCCTTCCAACAAGCCACTTTCTTGTGATGTATAGAGGTTTTTCATCTTTGGACCCTGTTTGCTCACTCTGCCATAGGGAGGATGATACCATATTTCACATTTTCAACGATTGTTCCTCTCTTCAGGGCTGTAGAATATTGATTAATAAAATTTATACACCAAAACATCCAATTATCAACACACTCATAAAAGGTTTTGCTTATGGGGATTTTGAAATTATAAGAAGTGCAACTTTCATCACTTTCTGTCTATGGTTTGTCAGATGCTTCCTAATCTTCAAGTCTGTTATACCTGATCCAACATTAATTTTTTTACAAAAATTAAAAGATATCAAAGAAAGAGATTTGAAGTTAGCTCCTCACCTAATAGCAAATTCCACATGGAATCTTATTAATATTGGATATTAAGTAATTTAATGGTTTATAAATGTATTGCCAAATTTAATATTATTTTATAATTTTTTCTTTATTGTAAACATAGTTGAATAAACCTGTTTTTGATGCTAAGGAAAAAAGAATGGAGGCAAAAACAGACATTACTTTGCAAGAATTTCAAGACTAATTCAAAAAGTGAAAAACATGTTTAGACAGGTGCATTGCATTAAATGGACAGTACTTGAAGGGAATTCAATTTGTATTACAAAATTTTTGGATTTTTATTTGGGTCCCAGTAGATCATAAATTATTGTATGAAAGTGAGAATTGGATACTTTATCGAAAAACTTGAAGACATTAGAAACATTTAATTTAAGAATGCTCTCATGTTGAGCGGGAGAAATCTTGTTTAATATAATAAAAATACAAATATTTCAACAAGATAGCACTTGCCTTCAACTGGGTGAAAAAATATTAATAATCATATGATTGTAGCAGAGATAATTGTATCACGTGATTGTTGAATGGATTGACTTCAAATTTATAAGGCAAATTTAAATACCGAGACGCTAAAATAAGTGGTTAAGAAAATAGTAAATAATGATAAATTACTGTTGATCAAAGATTATCATCTTCATATTAACGTCTTATTTCACTTATTTTAGGCAGAAAACATAACTTCCACATAGGCAAAGTAACTGTTTACATAATAATTTTTATTAAAAAAATTAATTGCTATGAGGTAAGATATATTTGTAAAAGAAAGGCTTTTTGTAATATTCAAATAAAAATCCTGTTAAAGAGGATTAGTGAAACGAATAAATCTCCGGTCATGCGCCTTTCATAAATATACACACACTCACTCGCACGCATTCACCGTCACCTGTAAGCATACTTAAGTCAAGTGCTATATAAATAGACTATTTATTACAGTAAAAAAGAATAGAAGAAATAAATAAAGGCTGAAAAATAAACGAATAATACAAAGTAAAAATTAAATAAGTTTATTATATAAAAGCTTTGGAGGGAGGGACTGATTAACTTACGAGGATTTTGAGCCTTTGTGCTGAAACTGATTTTGTTTAAAGGGAAATTAATTCTCATCATATTATATGCTGGAAGAATGATATATTAGAAGTAGAGAAAGTAAACGAGTAACTAAAAATGATTTATAGTAATAGGAAAAGATTTCTAAGAAATAGAATATTCATCTCAGCTAACAGAGTTTTAGATATATGATCTTTTCTGTAAAGATATTTCTAGCTTCATTTAAAAAGAAGACATATTGCGGCATGTTTAAATAATCGATAAATATATTATAGTGGCCAGTTTAATAGTTAAAATCATAATTATAACATGTCACTGCATGACTAATATGCTGCTGAAAAATGTTACGTAAATAGCTGAAATAATGCTGGTAAAACTTCTGAGTTATTGTTAGAAGAAATGGACGTCCGTGACATAATGTATTATTGTTACCTGAGCAATATTAAGAAATAAATATTTTCCTTTCGCAATTTACTGTAGACAATCATTTTATCAGCTCTGTGACAGAAACACAGAGATTCTTCTTCGATTTTTATTTAAAAAATTGGTATTTATTAAGTTTTTTTTTAAAATATAAAAACTATTTATTATTAATTTTTATGTAATTTTATTTATTATTATTATTTTTTTGTAGTAAATGTTACTATAAAATGTATAATCGCAATATTTTATGATAATTTTAAAACTTTTTATTATGATTGTAACATATAAAATGTTCATAATTATTAATTACAATGAATTTCTAATATTTTATTATTCATTGGGGTAGTAGTCGAATGATAGACACAAGAGCTAAAGGATATTAGCTAAAGTAAGTCTTAAAAACTGCAAATTTTAAAAGTATTGAAAATATTTTTTTGAAATGGTCGACTAAACAAAGGAATGAATATAATAGAAAAAAAAGTATTAAATAAATGTATATTCAAATATAATGTCTCATTTTAATACTTGTTTGAATTTGATTCCTGCGGCAGATGCCTGTCCACCTCATCTACAAAAACAAATCTATTCTTGAATCTAAACTCAATTTGTCCCATTGCATGATCTCTTGAGAAACTTATGTTGTTTAGTGCAATTGATCGTCCAGCAAAGTCAAGAGCTAAAAGTTTCTAAATTGAGTCTCAATTAAATAAAGAGGGGGGGGGGTCAGTTTAGTCAGTCGAATGAAACTGTTCTGATCAACTGGTATTTGGGTCTTCAAAGTATCATGTACTCCCATGCCAATGATTAATTATATGATTTTCTTTTATTATAATTTTACAAATAAAAAATTGTAAAAAAAAATAAATAAATTATGGTATTGGAAATATCAAACAGCTTACCTTTTCTAACTATTAAATAGCTTAGGAAATAATATTGTTATAAATCTAATAATTATGGGATAAAACTTTTATTGAATAATGATTAAACAATATATATATAAAGTGATGGATACATCAAAATTTAACTGAATTTTCTTTTCTTTTATATATATATATGTAATCATGACCAATTAAGAATAAGAAAGATTATATTTAACACTTTAATATAGTATGGATGTGAATTTTGAACATTAAAAAAAAAAAGCTGTATATGAAAAATTAAGAGTTTTTGAAATATAGTGCTTCTGAAAAATATAAACATTAAAAGGACAACTAAAATAAAAACTGATAGAATACTTTTAAAAAACAAGTTTTTATCTAGTGACTTAGTTTGAAAGTTTCCTCAATACTCAACAAGACATCGTTGAGTTAGTATAAAAAACAGTACAGCGCATGTGTTAGGACCAAAAATCCTTACTGCTTAAGTTAAAAATAAAAGATTTTAAAATAAATTCAGTGTTCCACACTAGACTTAAAGATCTTGAAAGCTAGCTATAGAACATGAAAAGCAATCAAAATAAACCTGAAAGAAGTAATTAATGATTTTGCAAAACAAAGGCAAGAATGAAGTATTTTAAAAACAGGTGTATTTATAAAGTTTTTTAATATAATAAATAATTACAATTTTTAATATAAATGAATGAGGAAATTTAGCCTTGTAAAATTAAGCGGCAGGTATTAGGACTTTGTTTTTGAAAGCTGATTTTTTTTATTAGAATATGTGAGCAATATTGTGATGAAATTGCAAAAAAATGAGAAACAATAAATGATAATAAAGAAAACTAGAGATTGATTCTGAAAATAGTACAGTATTTAGAATTTCAAAAAGTTTTTGCTACTTGTCAATCTTTCAATCTTGGAGAAAATGCTGTAAATGTAATAGTGGATAAAATAAAAGAAAGTTTTATGGATAAAATTAATATTAATAAAAAATTAATGACATAAATCTAATAATTATCCATAAAAAAAAAAGTTCCAGGACAAAGGTGTAGCTCAAATACAGATAAAAAAACTAGTTTTGATAGTCCAGTAATCAATGTTATTTTAACGGGTTTTTAATTATTTTTAATGATTTTTTTTCATATCTAATCGAATCTCTATCGAGGCCAGACTGTTACAAATTGCACCCCTCTCCTTTCTCAGTGTTTTGATTCTAATTAAGTATATATTATTAAAAAATAGCGTTTTGCAAAATATAATTACAGTAGTATAGATTAAAAGTGTTATATTTTTCTAAGGTAGAGAATCTAAATAACCTTTGCATTCTTGTTGAGTGTTAAATAAGACGGTTGTCAGCAAGGTAACACCATGGTAACCGTAAAAATTTACAAACCTATACAATAAAAAAAAATTGCACAATTATTAAAGCTGAAAAACAGATTAATTTTAATAATTTTTTTTAATAATCTAAGTAAATTTATTAGTTAGTTTATATGTTATATATTCTAGCATTATAGTCAGGGCCCTGCATGAAGGTGTCAAGGCACAAAGATGTTTCATCACAGGGGCATCAAGATACCAAGATAATTAATAAAATTTATATGAATCACTTCATTGTTAGAAATAGTTCTTAAGGTAAATATTTTTATTTAAATATGAGGAATACTTCTCTATTTAAACTTATAGTGTCAATTTCCCAAGTCTTGTGCTCAAAACATATTACTTACTACTCTTATCACTGCACTAAACCAATCAGACCACTACCATTTTGTCATGATAATTAATAAAACTGGCATATAAATGTTTAGATTGCTGAATCATTTCATTGCTAGAAATACATTCTGACTGTAAATATTTTTTATTTAAATATAAGAGGAATACTTTTTTACTTAAACTTATTGTAACATTTACCTGTGCCTCGAAATATACTATATATATTCTATCATTGTACTAAACACAGGCGGAACCATTTTGTCTCTATAATTAATAAAATTTATATGTAAATAAAAATATTTTGATTTCCCAATCGTTTTAATTTAAATAACCTAATTTAATACACTGATAATTTATTTAAAATAAAATTTATTTTAAAAATATTGCTTCATAATTACAGTAATGCTGCATATGATGAAATTATGTTTATCTATGGTATTTTATAAAGTTTATATGTCTTATTCAGTTTAGAGTGGTGGTAGAATGGCTGACTCTGAGCTTCTAGAATTGAATCCAATGCTGTCTTATGCAACTCTTTTTTAATAACAATATTTTTTTTATTATGCTGTATTATTTTTTTACACATTTTACTATATATCTTTTCCTATTTTTAATAACAATATGATCTTTTTTTAATGCCTTATTATTTTTTTACATGTTTTACTAAACAGTTTTTCCTTGCTCTTCAAAATATTTAATTCCTAACAAATTTTGTTAATGATATTATTTAATGCAATTCTCTTGATTATAATAAAACATCTACATGATTGCACTACTGTCAAAATCTAAGAATTGTATTTAGTGGAACAAACTAAATGCTTGGTTTTTTTAAATAGTTATCCAACATAACCCATGAATAAACAAAATAAAGTGCTATGTGTTTTAATGGCTTCTGAAAATATATTGAATTAGCAATCTAAATATGAAAATTTAAAATTTCTTTCTTTAAATAAATCCTAGCTAAATCCTAATTATAAAACTATATATATATATATTACAATTTAGTTATTAATAAGCATTAAAAAGTAAAATAATATATAATTATTTTATTATTGAATGAAAACAAATGCAACTATTTTTGTTAATAAAAAATATAAACAAGTTGTGTGTGAGAGAGATTCTGAATTAAAAGTAACTACATATGGATTTTTAAAACAAAGAATTTTTTAACAAGTTGGTCTTAATGAAAGGAAAAAGTTATATCATCTGTGTTATTTAAAATTGACCTAGTTTGGTAGTCCTAATGAAATATAACAGTTAAATCAACAAACAATGTAAGTATGAAAATTTAAATATCAGACTATATATATGATAAATTATGGCTATTAATTATGGAATAAGATGCATATAAAAATTAAATAATAGTGTAAATATTTTATTATTGAAGGAATATAACTTTGTTAATAGGAAATGTGAATAAGTTTTTTGTAAGCAAGATTTTGAATGGATATCAAAAAAACAAGAACTATTTTAATGAATTATTGACATACCAGTTAACATTGGTCTAAATATTGGTTAAAAAAAAACCCTGTCTTTTCTTTTTGCTATATGGGATGGAGCTTGAAGGCAAAGCATTCCAGAGAATCATATTCTGGCTATGGATAAAATTTTTAATAACCAGGTAAGGGAGAGGAGCAGTGCCATGTTTTTCTAGGTGTGTGTAGTGGTTCTTTTAAATATGATAAAAGCATTTAGATATTTAAAAAAATTATATTATTTGCAGATATTTCCTATCTCTATTAGCAATTTTGCAGGATTGTCCTAAAAATAATATGTAAATTTTTGAAAGAAAAAAATCAAAAATTTTAAAATTATTTTATGTTTGATTTAAAGTATTATTTAATTATCGTTTCAAAAATTATTTTTTTAACCATTAATTTGTTTTATTTTAGCATTTGAATCATTGGCTTTATTTTATAGAAAGAAATGAAGAAAACACAAAGTATTTAGCAAACATGTTAAAGGACTAAAGCCATATTTAAAATTTTTTTTTGTGTGAAACCACTGAAAAAAAAAAGCCTTATAATTTACAAATTTTATTTTGTAGAATGAGGGGGGAGGCAATGCTAAACTTTACTTTACACAAGCGTGACTTTTGCCCATACAGTGGCACTGACTATAGTAATATAAAAAAAGTAAATAGCATTATATAATTAATAAAAATATATACTGTACATTATCTTTTTTTAATTATTATAATTTAATATTTTAAATAAAATACCATAAAATCCAAATCAGCAAAGTAGTCCGTAAAATATTGGGCCCAAAAAGTTGTTTAAAACTCGCTCTTTCACCTGAAAGCTAAAAATTAAAAAAAAAAAAAAAATTAATAATACACATTATATAGAGTAATCTTAATATAGTTATGGTAGAGCAAAAATCCACTGATATCTAATTAAATTCTTAAAAACGTAATCTATATTGAAATGATATAATTATTTTATCTGATTATAAACATCCATCATTTTATAGCAGGTCAAAATAGGATGGGGGGGGGGCATTAACATAGCAAAGATATTTATTCTTGGAGACAGGCTAGGCAAAGCAAAGAAAAAATAAAGCCATTTAAACATATAATATATATATTGAGAAAGAATCAATTCATAATACTAACGGATAGGCATGTGTTATATTGTTTACATGTATATGTATGTGCAAGCATGTGTGTGTATAATATTTATTGTCATTTATACATTAATAATAAAAATATATTTTAAGATTTATTTAAAATACTGTATTAGTTAATTTTAAATACTGCAAAATAATTTTAAATTTAATTATTAAAAAGGTAATGATAATAGGGTATTATTAATACTTTGCAAAACTTATAAAGCGCTTAATAAAAAAAATTATAATTTAGAAGCAAATTGAGATTATTTTTAAAAGTAACTAATTTAGAAACCTCACTCTTGGCATTTTATTGTCTATGTCTGCATGTTAAAAAAAAGTTATATATATAATTTTAAAGTGAAATGTACGCAGGTAAGTCATGTTATATATCATTTTAAAGTGAAAGTGGCTACAACTAAAATAATTGAGATGGATTTTATTGTGATGGTGGGTTAGAATATGTAAGATCGCTGTCTAGATCTATGAACAAGTCTTATATAATGTCTCCAGGATGAATTAAAATATCATGAATTCTCGAGACCAGCTACAACAATTTAATTACGGGATATGTTAATAAGTAAATAACACAGATTATATGCAACTGAACAGAAAGTAACTGAAGCTTCCAATGAGTTATATCATGCTTTGCAACTCAATCACAACCATCCATAAGCCCAGAAGTCAGGCCAACACACTCAGACCATAGATACATTTAGAAACATACACATTGTTAAGCAATTCATAATAGCACACGTGACATTTCAACTTCATATACACATTATTTCTAGACAAACTGTAACCTTAATTTTTTTAATAATTTATATACATATATATTAATTACAATTCTATCACAGATTATCGAAACATATGATCAAAGACATGTGAAATGTTAATGAATTACATGAAAAGCACTCAGCAGTAGATGTTTAAATGAAATGTAAATATTTTAATCCGGATTAACAGATTCCCAATCAACAACAAAAAAAAAATTATTAGAGCTCTAAAATAAATAATCTAGGATTATTTCTATTGATAACTAAAAGCATACTTAAATTAAAATGATATTTTATGTTAAGGGCATTTGGATAAGTTTTCGGTAATTTGATCTAAATAAGCTTTAATATAAACTTTTTAAAACTAAGAATTTTTGAGTATGGAAAAATTGTTATTTAAAGTGTTATAAATAGTATACATTTGTGATAGTTATTATTATGTTTTAAATATATTAATCTTACATATTGTTTAAATTTTGTTTTAATAATAATATAAAATGTTTATGTGGGTTTATTTATTATTAATAATTAAAGAAATAAATTCTTGACCATTTATCTAAATAAATTGTTGGAGTTTTAAATATATATATACACCCAAACGATTTTGTATAAAATGTTATAGATTTGAATCTGTATAAATGAATATAAGACAATATTGAATAAACTACATGAGATCAATGGACAATGTGGGTGGCCTAGATTTAAATTATTTTCCGAATTTTATTTTATACATGTTGAATGGATAAATGCTAAACGCTTGTTATAACTTAAAATCTCGTTATAAAATAATAAAGCGTGTTAAATTATTCTAAATTTGAAATTATATTATAACTGAAATACAGGCTTATTATGTACCTGCATCAATATATGTAATATATAGGGCACAGACTTTCAAATAACCCATCACTCTCCACGCCATCTCATAACACTGATACATCTGAACACGTATATGTCGAAAAGATAAATAATCACCAATATTCGTATTTCATGCTAAACCAGCAATCATCAGTTGGTCCAGATTATCATCTCTACACATATATACAATAAATGCTCAGATATATATTAAGATAGCCAATCTTCATACTTTAATGAACAGGCTTCAATCCACTCCACACTCCGACACTTCAATCATCCATCCAATTGAAAATCTGATGATGGAATGCTCAAAGGCCATCCTGAGGCCGAGATTCTTGTCACACCCATGTTGACCTAAAGTCAATCTGACCCCTCATGCACAGGACATAATCCATTTAATATATGTATATTATTCTGTCTTGAATATATAAAGAATGCAGATGAGAAATTTCTGTTTATTAATACTGTTATAGTGATATACATGAGATATGTATTCTTATTTTATGTTAAATAATGACCTTTATGCTCTCCATTTATATATATTTTGACATTCTATACTTTGCAGTGGAGATTTTGGCATACAATGATTAGTTTTCTGCTTCTTAATACATATTTTTATAAGAATATTTTTAGGGGGCTTTTATACTGACATTTCTACAAGATAACACTTGCTCTTAATTGGGTGGAAAAGAATAGTAATAATCACATAATTGTACATGTATTTTTTTATGTTCATTTAATGAGAAAACTCTTCCAAATTGTTGGTAATTTTATTATTTCAAGATTTTTGTTAATGCAATTTGTTTTTTTTTTAAATATTTCTATAGCCTCTCTAAATACTCTTTGTTTATGGTTATTGCATGTGAACTTGATTTTAGTATTTGAAAAATCTTTGCATTGGCCAATGGCTAAAACATGGAGAGCAAATGCTGAGGATATTGAGAATTTTTTACTGCATTAATGTTCTCCTAATCTAGCACTTATACATCAATTCCTGCTTTCTATGTATGCAGTTGAACACATGCCATATGGTATGTTATTCATAAAAAAGTGTAATTCATATATAAGTGTTAAAAAAGGTGAACACATTAATGCAGTGAAAACATTCTCAATATTTTCAGCAATTGCTCTCCATGTTTTGGAAACAGGCAATCACATAGATTTCTCAAATACTAAAATCATATCCATTTGCAATAAGCATGTTCAAAGAGTGTTTAGGGAGACTATAGAAATATTAAAAGAAAATAAATTGCATTAACAAACAAACAATAAAATTACCAACAATTTGGAAAAGTTTCCCCCTGCAAATGAATGTGAAAAATATTGCAAATTTAAGTTAAACTATTCAACAACCATGTGATACAATTATTTCTGCAACAACCAATGATTATTACTTGTTTGTTTTTTTTTGATCAAGTTGAGGAAAAGTGTTATCTTGTCAAAATGTCATCTGCTATATTTACTTTAATTTTATTTTATTAAACATGATTTATAATATATATATATATATAAAATAAATTCATTCCACCTTTATTGCTAAAAGAAAGTTACCTTGACAACAGTTTGAAATTGTTGATTGTATTGATATTGGGATTGTCTAAGTGTTGATTGATTTTTAATATATATATAATATATATATATATATATATATATATATATATATATATATATATATATATATATATATATATATATATAATAGTTTACAATATAGTTCATATTTAGTGCGGGGTATGTTATTTTTCTGTGAACTGATATACACATAGAAATCATTCATAAATGAGAATAACCATTTCAACTTCAAGGAAAGAAAATAAAATTTTAATAACCTGCTCTAGAAATGAGTTTTACAATGATTATATAAACCATTGGTGAAATAGAAATTTATCCACATATAGAACATGCTGGTTTATTTTTCTGTTTGATATTTTGGGAAGAGTGCTGTCTTTTAATTTATTCAACAGAAACTTTTCTTTCTGAAATATTTCAACACCAAATCTAATTGTAGCTCTCAATGCATTCTATTCTTTGCCATATCTTCCTAAGGAAATAATCAATACTGCACTACATTAGAATGTGTTTGAGATAATCTTTATAGTGTAAATGAATTCTACTTTTCTAATGAAAATCATTTTCAAGTTCACCATAAAACATTATTTTAAAAAATCTGGCATTCTTTATTTATTTTACATATCCAATCCAACTAGATGTGATATTACTAAGTAATTCATTCTATAGTATCACTTTTAAAAAGTTAAAAAATATATTGAATGATTTTACAATTTGATCATTATATTTTTAAAATTTTACTGAAAATTCTTAAATGAAACTTCCTAATACCCTTATATTGCATCTATTAGGTGACCAAATCTCTCTTCCATATAGTAAATTCAATAAAAATAACTCTCTATATAGCTAATTTAGCTACACTAATTATTTTTTTGTGATCAAATACCATGTCTTCAACTTGTTATAATCAGCAACTCATTGGAGTCAGTTGTATCTCAATCTCTAAATCCATCTTTCTATTTATAAAATTGCCAATGTTTTCTTAACTGGTTTGCATTCTCGTGTTAATAACTATCCAAGTTAAAAGTTGTTTAAGATTTTTCTTCAATCATTGATTGATAAAGAATGTGAGTTTTTGAAATTAATTACTAAATCAAAGTCTTTAAAGGTTTTCATTCAAAACTTTATATACATTTTGTAAATCATCTTTTGAACTGGCAAAAATAACACAATCATCAGCATAAATGAAATACAGAATCCAAAAAAATCAAATATGTATATATTATATATATGTGAAATGATGGTTTTATATATATATATATATATGTGTGTGTGTGTGTGTGAAATGATAGTTATGTATTTATATTATTCAAATCTTGTAGTTCTGATGAAGACTGCTGGACAGTCAAAACTGTAAGGAAAATAAAAAAGTTTTTAAGAAAATTTGTTGCATAGAAGTGTATATGAAAGAAGTATTATAAAGATATATATATATATATAGAAATCTATTCAACAAAATTCTTAAAAGTACTTTTATTATAGTAGATAATAATGATATTGCATAATAATTACCTGTCTGGTCTATTCCCTATATTATAAAAATTTGGAATAAAAATATCCTTAAACATTAGGTAGCACAATTTCATGGGTTCATATATTTCAAAAAAATTTCAATATTTTTGAAATTTTTTTCAGGTGTTTCATTAGTATCTGCAGCATTTACACTTTTAACATTACAAAGAGCTATTTTGGCTTCACTAAGCTGGATATCATTGCCCAAATATAAGTGTGTGCATATATATTGTACCAATATTGAAATTGGCACATACTAATTTATCTAAAAAAAGAAGTTATAAAAATCTAAAGTGTCTTCATTAAACAAAATGCAGTTGGTTTCGAAAAAAGTAAGAATCAGATAGCGTTCTATCATTAGTTTTTGAAATAAAAGTTAAAATTGATTAATTAACCTTTTAACCGCTAATTATATTATTGGTTGTATGAGGTAAAAATCAAATCTTTTAATTGGCCAACTCACAAACTGAAGAAAAAGCCTATTGTTAAAACATATTCGCCTATAATATTAAATTCAACTCAGATACGTTTATAAAAAGTATATTACTAATTTTTCAGGTTATGAAGAGAACGAAAGTTCTTTCAAAAATAAATTGCTATTTATTTATTCTAAAATATTCAATTTCGGCAACATAAAAGCTATAATATAAACAAAAAGATCGACTTTTACGTTATAGAAAAGTAAATATTTCTTTTAAATATTTCTTTAATATTTTTACTAAAATCTTCAATATTTTTCGAAAATAATTTTGTTTTTTTAGTTTTTTTTTTAAAAAACTAGTTTAATTTCTGAAATTATATTTTTTTAATACTTAAAATTGCATTCGAAATGAAAATCTCAGCGTTTTTCTTTAATTTCTTTGATCAGGTAGTTTCTTTGTTCTTTCCAGCCAATCAGAATGTCTTTTTCGGCTGAGAGCATGCTAAGAACCAATCGCAAATAATGTTCTTTCTTTGTTTAGGTTTAAATGCGTTTTTTTTTATTTTTTACTTGTAAAATAAGTCGGAAGAGGGCACCATCATACAGAACTTTTAAAAACCTATTTAAAACCTATCAAACGAATTTTTTAGCATAAGAACTTGCAGAGTTAGAGTGACGTCAGATGTCTACGAGGAGCCTCGTAAGAAACAGTCTTTTGGTTAAAAGAGGGGAGGGGAATCTTAGTTAGAAAAGTTAAACTAAAGGTTTTATAAAAGAAAGTAAAGAGTTTATTATTATTAGTTGAAATATAATTTAAAAAGTTTAAAAAAATATAAATCTCTTTATTTAAATTAAAGAAAAAAGAAAGTAATCTTAAAACTAGTTTTGATGTTTAGAATAAAATTATATATGTGCGTGCGAATGTAAATAAATGTATGCATGTTAGAATAATATTAAAAAAATATAAATGAAAGTTAGAAAGAAATTATATTTAAAAAAACACATAGCGGTGGGCTACTAATTAAAGATATAAAAACAACATGTTTGTGATTGCTACTACTAATTAAACAATCTTCAAAAACACATTGTCAAAGGATTAGTTACTAAAGAAATTTTGACAACACATATTGTCAAAGGATATTAAAACAAAAACACTTCGCATATATAAATAGCCAGATTTTTATCGGACGTTTAGTTTCAGCCTAGTTTTCAGTGTCAGTCTTGTTTCAGTTCAGATAACAGTGCAGTTTATATTATGTATCCAGAAACAGAAATGCAGTGCTGAGCAGCTTTTGGGAATATACGCTCTTACTTCAGCCCTTTAGTCCAACAAGATCATCAAAACCTGCCCATGAAATAATGTCTGCATAACAGCTCAGAAATCCTCCATCAATGTTCAACTGTCTCCAAGAATAAAACCAACGGATTAGCATCAAATCTCCTCAAGAAACATCAAATCTAACCGGTTAGATATACTCCATCAGAAGCAGCTAACAACAAGCAATATCCACATTCCAAAAATCCTAGGTAAAACATTTTATTATTCTCATTTATATATAGTAGCCACCACTGTAATTCGTAAATCCTACAGAGACAAGTAATTTGAACTCTATAAGCATGCATAAAATGAACTATTGATGTGCATGTTTGTGAATGTTAGATAATTTATCAATGTCAAATATTATTTTGCTTTCTCATAAGACATATTATAGTGTGTTAAATTAAAATGTGCATGTGTTATATTAGATTTAGAAAATGTTTAAAATTAGTAAAGGTTAATTAAAATAAATGGTCTTTAAAACTTAAACTTTATTTGTCGGTCAATTCTTTTTATCAATTTCTTTTTATCAATCTCTTTTTACCAATTCTTTTTTCTATATTTTATTATTGATTAAAATTAGACTGGGCTAGTTTTGGGATTGTTTTGAGTGCTGGATTATGAGCCTACTGACCAAATACGTTAGTCTGAGACTAGCTGGTACCCAAGGTTTACTCGGAAACAAATAAAGTGTTTGGATAGTAGGGGTTTGAATCTAGCAGCCGAGGTGGGCCATTGTTGATAGTTAAAGCTATCAATAATATTTCCCATTTTGCTCGAATGTGCCAGTTCGTTCACATAACATTTATAATTAAATAAGATTATAAATGTATTATGGAGAGTTTGAAACCAGCCAAAACATATATACATGTAAATAAAGTTCATTCTGCGGATCGATCCGGTACAAATATCTCCCAACATTTGGGGCCGAACCTGTCAAAAATGACAGTTAATTAAATACTTTGTTTCTTGTTTAAAAATAAAAAAAAAGAATTGACCGAAACTTTTTTTTCTTTAAAAATAAAAAAAAAGAATTGACCGAAACTTTTTTTTCTTTAAATGAAAAGAGATTTATGCTATTTACATTATTTAAAATAAATCATTATGTTAAATCAGAGACAGTTGATGTTTGGGCAGAGTTAAAGTGTTAATATCGGGTAGAAAAATGGACAAAGGAGGGGTGGAGTCAGCGTGTGTTCCGTTTTAGTAAGAAAAATAATTAAACAATAATAATTTTTGATTTGTTAATGCAAAAGATAATTTAATAGCGTAACTATGAATAAAGAAATGGAGCCAGTAGAAAGCCTGATATATTTAAAAATTCGCAGTTAGTAGAGAAACAGAAAGAAGAAATATCTGAGATGCAGATGATGATGAATATGATGCAGAAATTTGAACAAAGTCAACAAGAGTTTAAAGAAGAATTGTGTCAGAAATTTGAACAAATTCAGAAAGACCTCAAAGAAGAATTGTGTCAGAAATTTAAACAAAGCCAGTTAGAACTCAAAGCAGAATTGAAGGAAGAAATTAGTCAGGTTAAAGGAGAAATTAAGGAACTCAGAGCAGAAATAAGAGAAATAAGATGTGAAATTACAGGAAAGGTAGAGAATAATCAAGAAATTATAGAGGTAGATTTAGTTAAAGAAAGTCGGGAAGATGAAAAGGAAGTTGAGGTGATCAAAGAGATAGAAATTGAATTAGAATCAGATAGCATTGCTACAGATAAGGTAGAAACAAATGTAGATCAAGAAATAGAAGAGAGACATAAGTTCAAGGTAGAAGATAGCATAGAAATGTTTTTACAAAAATTTAAAAAGGTTAAAGTAAAAGTTCATGTTCATTCTAAATGGAGATTTAAAACGAAGAGAAAGAATAGGAAAAAATATTCACGGTTAGGAAAAATACAGAGGTCTGTGAAACTTAAAGGTTTTCTGATTTACAAAGTTGAAAATAGAACAGAAAGAGAAAGAGATAAAATAAATTTTAATCGAGAGAAAGAAGTGAGAATATGGAGTATAATTTGTTAGTGAGTTAGTAGAAAGAAAGAAGGAACTGCCTGACATAGTTTAAAAGTTAATAAACAGGTGGAATAGTAAAGGAAATAAACAAAAAGGACTGGAAATGGACAATGAGTACGAATATGATTATTCCAACATCAATAATTTGATAAATTTAAATCTGAAACTTCTATTTAAAACTAAGATAGTAAAATTAAAAATAAATGAATAATGATAAATTTAAAGGAAAGTTAAAATCAGGATTTGTTTAAGTAATAATAATAACGGAGGCTTCATAAAATAAAAGATTATTTTTTTCCTCCATGCACATATTAATTAAGAAAAATGTTCGTAAATAAATAAGTAGGTCAAATAGTTAAAATCGATAAAGTCAAGTTAAATAAATAAGTGTAATATATCTGTAGTAAATAATAATAAAGAATGACTCATAATAAACTAATAGATTTTTTTTTTGGAATACGCACATGGTAATAAAAGGAAGTAAATAAATGATTTAAAGTCAAGTCAAAAAAAAATATCAGTGTAATAATGAATCGTAGTAAAGTAAGTTATTTTTAAATATATGCAAGTTAATAAAAGTTGAATAAATAATGGATCGTAATATAATAAAAATAGTTTTTCTGAATACACGCACATAGATAAAGAAGTTAAAATAATGGTTTAAAAATAGTATCGTAAAACTAATATTTAAAATTTTTGTAATGGGTTAAAGATAATATTATAAGATTAGTATAAATAAATATTTTAAATAATGTTTGTAAGGGTTATAAATAATATTGTAATATAAATAAATATGTTAAAGTAATGTTTATGTGTATTTAAAAATAATATTGAAAGGTTAATATAAATGTAAAGTCAATCTAAGTTGTATTAAGAGTGTATAAGGATTTGAATCTAAAGGGAATGAGGGTAATATTGAAATAAGTTTTAGATAAGGTTAAATTTAAAGCTGTCGACTGGATAAATCTTAGTACCCATAACAGATTGGCAGGGATCATTCCTCTTTTAAAATGCACACTGGGAAAATCCAGCATGAGCCGCAAGTCACTTCTTCAGGGGAGAATCCCCATATCTCGTACCTCATTTTCCAAAGCGTAAGTCAAAAATGGACAGTTGATAATTCCTGCCATTCGCAGTGACCTTTTCTTAGTCAAAGTCCGATCAAGAGAATCGGCAACCGAAGCTTCATTTTTCATATGTGTAAGTCAGTATAAGTCAGTGAATCTGCCTCCGCCTCATTTCCAAAAGATCCCTGTGCCACAAAATTAGTTTGTCTGGTGGTCACTATCCAGGACTCTGAACATTGTAAGCAATGTCTTCAGCATAGAAAGAAGTAAAGCATAATTGAAGATTGCTCTTAGTATGAAAAGTGAAAGATATTAAAAAAGCAAACTTAGAAAAATAATAATAATTAGAATTAAGAATTAAAGTTGTCAGAGATAAAATGGTCAAAAATGACACATTTTACTCTCAAATGAAGGGGGGTGCAATGTACCAATATTGAAATTGGCACATACTAATTTATCTAAAAAAAGAAGTTATAAAAATCTAAAGTGTCTTCATTAAACAAAATGCAGTTGGTTTTGAAAAAAGTAAGAATCAGATAGCATTCTATCATTAGTTTTTGAAATAAAAGTTAAAATTGATTAATTAAAAGAGGGGAGGGGAATCTTAGTTAGAAAAGTTAAACTAAAGGTTTTATAAAAAGAAAATAAAGAGTTTATTATTATTAGTTGAAATGTAATTTAAAAAGTTTAAAAAAATATAAATCTCTTTATTTAAATTAAAGAAAAAAGAAGGTAATCTTAAAACTAGTGTTGATGTTTAGAATAAAATTATATATATGCATGCGAATGTAAATAAATGTATGCATGTTAGAATAATATTAAAAAAATATAAATGAAAGTTAGAAAGAAATTATATTTAAAAAACACACAGAGGTGGGCTACTAATTAAAGATATAAAAACAACACATTTGTGATGGCTACTACTAATTAAACAATCTTCAAAAACACGTTGTCAAAGGATTAGTTACTAAAGGAATTTCGACAACACATATTGCCGGAGGATATTAAAACAAAAACACTTCACAGATATAAATAGCCAGATTTTTATCAGATGTTTAGTTTCAGCCTAGTTTTCAGTGTCAGTCTTGTTTCAGTTCAGATAACAGTGCAGTTTATATTATGTATCCAGAAACAGAAATGCAGTGCTGAGCAGCTTTTGGGAATATACGCTCTTACTTCAGCCCTTTAGTCCAACAAGATCATCAAAACCTGCCCATGAAATAATGTCTGCATAACAGCTCAGAAATCCTCCATCAATGTTCAACTGTCTCCAAGAATAAAACCAACGGATTAGCATCAAATCTCCTCAAGAAACGTCAAATCTAACCAGTTAGATATACTCCATCAGAAGCAGCTAACAACAAGCAATATCCACGTTCCAAAAATCCTAGGTAAAACATTTTATTATTCTCATTTATATATAGTAGCCACCACTGTAATTCGTAAATCCTACAGAGACAAGTAATTTGAACTCTATAAGCATGCATAAAATGAACTATTGATGTGCGTGTTTGTGAATGTTAGATAATTTATCAATGTCAAATATTATTTTGCTTTCTCATAAGACATATTATAGTGTGTTAAATTAAAATGTGCATGTGTTATATTAGATTTAGAAAATGTTTAAAATTAGTAAAGGTTAATTAAAATAAATGGTCTTTAAAACTTAAACTTTATTTGTCGGTCAATTCTTTTTATCAATTTCTTTTTATCAATCTCTTTTTACCAATTCTTTTTTCTATATTTTATTATTGATTAAAATTAGACTGGGCTAGTTTTGGGATTGTTTTGAGTGCTGGATTATGAGCCTACTGACCAAATACGTTAGTCTGAGACTAGCTGGCGCCTGGGGTTTACTCTGAAACAAATAAAGTGTTTGGATAGTAGGGGTTTGAATCTAGCAGCTGAGGTGGACCATTGTTGATAGTTAAAGCTATCAATAATATTTCCCATTTTGCTCGAATGTGCCGGTTCGTTCACGTAACATTTATAATTAAATAAGATTATAAATGTATTATGGAGAAGTTTGAAACCATCCAAAACATATATATGTGTAAGTAAAGTTCATTCTGCGAATCGATCCGGTACAATATATATATATATAACTATCTATGTAGTCATTATCAACTAGATTCAAATTGTTTTACAAATTATAGTATTTTAAATCAAAATTGTGCAATATATAAATGGCTGTGTGTTTCTGGAAAGGCATATATAGGTGAATTTTGGTGTACATTGGAGAAAAGCTAAAAGGAGCATTGGTTGTTATATAAACGAGTACAAAAATCAAGACGAGAATAATGATAACGTATCACCTTCAGTATTTTTTGATCATAATGTTACATGTAATTATGTTTTGATTTTGATTTTAATAAAGTTAAGATTTTGTGTATTGAAAGAAATAATAATAAACATAAAATTAAAGAAGCTATGTTAATAAAAAATGGAAGGCAACATTTGATAAATAGACAGGCTGCTAATATAAAAATTAATGAATTGTGGGTAAATTGATATATGACGTAATTCTTTTTGTATACATTTGTAACAGTTTTTTGTAATACAATTTGAATCTAGTTGATAATGACTACATAGATAGTTGAAAGTACTTCAATTAAATTATAGTATATATTTGTTTTTAAAATATTTTTACTGTATTAATTATTGTATTGTTAAATTCAAGCGCATTTGCATAAATCATAACAATCTTTATTTACAAAGCTATGAGTATGAGATTCGAACATGAAATCTCGAAAGCTCTAAGCAAACCTATTATAAATTAGTGTCAAATTATAACTTCACTATTTAATGCGGAAAAAAGTCGCATATTTATAATTTGAATAATTATATGTATTTTATTATAATTGGAATACAGACATCGATTAATAATTTATATATATATATATATATATATATATATAAATATATATATATCGATATATATAACATTCTCAATGCTAAACTGAAAATAGTATATAAAATAATTACAACAATAAAATTTAAGATTATAGACAATTGAAATTGCCAATATTAAATTGAGCAAATTTGATATCACATTAAAATAAACAAAGCATAAATTTTCCAATTTCATCATTACATTAATTTTCAGTGTAGTTCAGATTTTATTTCTTGTATGATACAAACATTATGTTCACAAATAGCTAATGATTGATATTGTAAGTCATGAAATGATAACACTGGAGATTAAGTGCTTTGATGAGTTTAGTAATAATGATTTTAAACGGCCATGATTTTAAAAATTTGCATTAATTAATTAATAGATATATAGGCAGTAAAATGGAAAAGATATTGGCTGCAGTGTATTGAGGTTTATTTTGAATTAGAGAATGCCAAAACTAAATGATCTAATGTCATTATCATAAATGCCATGAGAAGAAAAAAAATGTCTATATATAGAATGGAGCCATGATATTCACTATATTATGTTTCAGATTTTCTTGTATAATTTAATATTAGTACAATAAAATGCATATTGTTTACTGAACTGCAAGTGTACAGTAACTTTTCAATGTGCACATATTATAACACAGATGTATTTTTATAATATGAATATAAAAATAATAATAATGTACATATTAATAATAAACAGAGAGCAAATTTACATATAAATTTACTGTGTGTGTGCCTTTATTCACTAATATCCATTCAAAAAGTAATAATAATAAAATTTACTGTATAATTTCTTTATTTCTAAAAATAAAATGAATAGCAAAGTGTTAGATATTCATCACAATTAAACATGTTCTGGGGAAATATCCTTTTCCCTCAATAACTTTTTTTCTATAAAAATTTAAGGTTCTTTTACAATAGCATGTTGAAACTGCCGGAGGGCATTATTTCTATGCTAGTGCACAGAAATATGCCATTTAGGTGGTCTCCGCTGCTATCGAATGTTTTATTTCTAACACGTAAGCCTAGAAATAGTCCGTTGATACAGGGAAGGGTACTGGCTGCTGTGTTTATTTCTATGCTAATACACAGAAACATGACATTTAGCCAATCTGCTGCAGAAGCTATCATGTCAGCTTACAGCTCAGATTCGGGCTAAGCATTTTGGATGTGCGATCACATTTCACTTTTGTTTACAGTATTGTCTGAGGGTGGCTGAAATTACGATTGTCGAAACTATTTTAATATTCATTAAGACCACCTCCCCCTCTATCTCACATGTTTTAGGAAGGTCTACTAACAATTATCAGCAGAGTCTCATGCTTCCCTAGCCGCATTTCCTGCTGAAAAAATGGGCCAAGTGTAGTTAAAAGTGCGATTCCGATTAAATCACGATCTAAGTCACGTTTTGTGCGAAAACAACTGTGAGCTGATTAATCGAATAGCTGAAATAGGACAACTTTCTGAATGTCAAAGAAAAAAGGATTCTTCTTTGACTGCTGGAATCGGCTTATCAAGCAAAACAGCTTGAAGCTGCATGCCTGCTGTTTTTTTTCCCTGAAGAGCCCAAAAAGTTGCTTTTAATTGCCGTATATATTGATGTTTTTTGGGGGGAATTACCATCAAAACTTGGTCAATCTTCAAGTTGTTGGTGTTCCATTCTGTTAGCAATTGGCAACACCCTCCCCCCTTTCCACCCTCTCCCAAAGTTGGACTTTGGCTTGTAAATGTTACCATTAAACGGACAATAAATTTATTTATAATTTATAAAAATAAAACAAAACAAACCGAAAAAAAAAAGAAGTTGAATCGGCTGATTTTTTGGGTTGTTGTACAGTACTGAACCGAAAATAGAAGGGTTTAATGAGAAGAATAAAAACAAACAAAAAATCGGTAACTACTATTTAAAAATCATTTTTTATCGATGGTTTTTTTTGTTTGGGATAGCCAAAATCGATTTGATAGCTGCCGTACTTTTTAAATGTGATAAACAACAACAACAACAAAAAAAACCACCAACAAAAAAATACGTAGACGGAAAAATATAAATAAAGAAAAGAATCAAAACCAAAAAAATTAAGTACTTTTTTTTGTAAATTCATTTATTTGTAATTTTTTTTATGCATTTGTTTATTTCTTTTTTGGTCGTGTTTAAAAAATTTGATTTGATATTACTTTTATAAATGTGATAAACAAAAAAAAAACCCAAAGCCAACAAAAAAAAAAAGAAACCTGGCCCCGGAAACATTATATTCATCTTTGTTTACAAACCGACCCCGCCCTCCGGTGATTTCAACACGCTATTGTAAAACAACCAAATTTAATAGCAGTCTTATTATTAGCAGAAACCTTTCTCATTGTTCTAATGTATTTGTCCATATCGAATACAGAATATATACAGTTACTCATATTTGTCATTACACATTTTATATTTTTGGTTAATCTCTCCAAGACTTCTGATGTAATATAAAAACATTTTACATTTATTTGCCACTAATAAAGTGATAACTTTCACTTTATTCCCTGACAATTTTAATCAGTGTATCATGATTGCTCCACTGGCTGCACTTTGCCTTTAGATCATTCTTTTAAGACTATCTTTAGTATTATTTTGCCAATTTTATGTACATTTGATAGTAAAATTTGAAAATAAAATAAATAGTGATTTATTCATTTAAAACAGTCTGAAGATGTCAGTAGTCCACAGAAAAAAACTACAAACAAGCCAACAAGAGTTTAGATAGTTGCTGGTAAATTTTTTGAACTTAAATTCTTCTTTCATTGTTATTAGTAGTGGAAAAAAAAGTTACATTATTTCATAGGATTTTTTTATATTTATAAATATTTTTCCAAATTATTTCTATAATAATTATTAAAAAAGAAATATATTCATGTTTATACTTTAAGTTTTTTGAAATATGTTTCACTTTTAAAAATATAAATTGAGAACATTAAAAAGATGCTAAAATGAGATCTATGATAGTTAAGCTCTATAAACATTACAGTATTAAATTTGTGTATATATATATATATATATATATTTTCTGTTTTAAAATTTATATATATATGCATATATATATATATATATATATGCAATTTTAAATTTTAAAACAGAATTTCATAGCTCTATGATGATGTTATAATTACTTGTTCACATTTAAAAAAAGGAATTTATTTAACAAAGATTTCCTTAATTTACTTTTTTCAATAGCATTATAATAGTTGACCAGTAATAAACAAGTGATTGTTCTCATTATGTAATTCATATTTTTATCATTATTATTTTATATTTGGAAATGTTTTTCTATTGTAAATTTATATTTCTAAAAGATCAAAATGGATTTATTGATTCATAATATTGAATAAATGTTTAATACTAAGTGTGGAAAAGTTAAGAAAGATAGTTTTCCAATTTTCTTAAATTTTATAAAGTCTTAGATTTATGTTTAGGAAATATTTTTTTTAAATGAAACATTGTACTTCATCAAAATTTAGAAAGGATTAAAAAAATTAAAAAATCTGAAAAAATATTATTAATAAATATAATCATGTATGGCACTTTTAAGACAGAAATTGGCTGTTTCTGTATTATAAAATTTATTAAAATATTTTTATTTTTTGTTTACTTATATTTTATTTGTTTTTTACATTGAAGTAGTGTATATTAATATAACATATATAGCAGTTTCATTGTAATAATAGAAAATTTTCATGGATTTTATAGTTTCACTTTTGGAGTTAGTATAAGATTAATTAATACAAATGATGTTTTTGGACAAAGTGATTTATTTTTCTATCCAATTTTTAATTTTTGGATTGCTTAGATATATCTTGGCTGAGTTCTAATTAAAAAATATCTAGAAAATCGTATTATTTTTTTAATAATTTTATACATATTTTTATTGTGTAAAAGTGATTTTTGTTATATTAATAGCTAAAATGGAATAAAGTTTATTTTTTCTGTCATCATAACCATAAAACAATTTGAATTTTATGTAATTTTTATCACATAAAAGTTAATTGTGAAAATAATAAATTTATGAATACTAAATCACCAGTGATAAATGCGTGAATAAATATTTAACATTGACAAATATTTGTAGAAATAAGCCTATAAACACAAAATAAAATATAATGGTTAAATATATTTACATACCTCAACAGAATCGATAAGTTCTCCTTGGGGCATTTTTTTATTGTTGCTATTAGCAATTCTCTCTAGCGTTTTTAGAACTTTGCTTGTTTGTCCAGTCGTAAAATAAAAGCGAGCACTTTCTGGCATCCACTATATATATATATAAACAAAAAAAGACTTATAAATCCAATAAATAATATTATATTTCAACCAGAGGACTGGTTTTCATCAGAAAGAATATATATATATTCAACAACTAATTTTGTAATAGAATATATATCATAAATATCTTATATATATATTCAACAACTAATTTTGTAATAGTATACTTGCAATAGTATCAAGCCAATATAATTTTATAGCAGTCAATAAATAAGAGAAAAGTAAATATTATGATTAAATGAATAAATAAATCCAACCATCAACATAGAGTTAGATATCAAAGGGAATTTTATTGTACCCAACTATATTTTAATAACTAAATGTTTATATAATATTAAGGTATAGATTGAACTAGCTATATTAAATAAATAATTAAACGTATGTAAATATACATCATTAAATAATTAATATAAAGAATCTACAAAAAACTTTCAGGGATTCCTTTTAATGAATATAAAACATTCTTGTAATATGAAGTGATGATTAAAAACATTAAACTGTGACCTAAATGAATAAATATGAAAAATTATTATTAAAAAAATAAATTATACTTTATTTACATTAAAATAAAGATTCTTTCAGATTATAAAGACGACCATAAGTTAATATTCAACATGGAACAATCCTGTGCTTGGCACATCTACACCGGCAATAGATTAACAAATTTTAAAGGCAAACCTAACCCATTCCTTGGATTCCAGCTCAACCTGCGCCATTCACCAACGTGGTCACATACAAAATACACTCAAAAATAAACTGATTTAATTAATATAGCAAACCATATTATTTAAATCTATTTTGATAATGAAAAAAATATATTCAAAAGATGAATTTTATATGACATAGATTTTAAAAGAATATTGTTAAATTTTATAAGAACTGAATATAATTTTTATCTAATCAGAGCAATGAGAAGCCTAGAAAATCTTTAGCAGATGGATAATAAGGCTGATAATTGTGGTAGAAGTTTATGGAAATAAATAAATGTAAATGTAACCTCAATGGCATATGCTCACAATATTAAGAGTCTTTTATGTGGCTAGAGTGGGTTGAGATTTCTTCACCTCTTGATTTATTAATAATGTTGTTTCCCATTTACAAAATATTTTATTATAAATGCTTCCCCTGCATATCTTCTTATTGTAACTTATGTCATTTATTTTATCAACCCACTGAATTTAGCACGTCTGCACATTTTGTGGTTACAATTTGTTTTGGTGAACATGTTAGATTGATAATTCAGACTGTGAGAGTCAATATGACCCCCAAAATTTGCACTGCTCGCTCATCGATCATCTATTTTGCAGGTTACAATTTTGTTATGGCTTTTGTGGCCCGTCATTGTCTCTCCATCTTCTTCTTTCACAGATTACAATATATATATATATATATATATTGTAATGGGCACATACGATGTTACATTATTTTTTTATTATTAAACATAAAAAAAATAAAAGTTCGCAAATAAAACTTCTTTTTTAAGAATTAAAAATTGAAAATTAAAATTCTATACTAAACTCATAAATATATAAAGTCGCACAGATGAGAAATTAAAAAAAAAAACTTTATAAAAAAAAAAGTATTTTAAAACTAAATTGTCAGTAAAGATTTAAAGATAAAAATATATCTAAGTTTGTACAAAACAAATTAATTAATGTTATTGAAAAAATGGAAATGATTATTTTAATTAGTCCAAGTGAACTAGCCCTTGGGCATTTAACCTTTTAACTGCTAATTATATTATTGGTTGTATAAGATAAAAATCAAAGCTTTTAATTGGCCAACTCACAAACTGAAGACAAAGCCTATTGTTAAAACATATTCGCCTATAATATTAAATTCAACTCAGATACGTTTATAAAAAGTATATTACTAATTTTTCAGGTTATGAAAGTGAACGAAAGTTCTTTCAAAAATAAATTGCTATTTATTTATTATAAAATATTCAATTTCGGCAAATTTAAAAGCGAACGGATAAACAAAAAAATGCTGACATAAATGCTTTTTTTCAATTTTAGGTTATGGAAAAGTAAAGATTTCTTTTTGCTAAATCTTAAATATTTTTACTAAAATCTTCAATATTTTTCGAAAATAATTTTGTTTTTTTAGTATATTTTATTAAAAATTATTTTAATTTCTCAAATTATACTTTTTTAATACTTAAATCACATTTGAAATGAAAATCTCAGTGTTTTTCTTTATTTTCTTTGATCAGGCGGTTTCTTTGTTCTTTCCAGCCAATCAGAATGTCTTTTTCGGCTGAGAGCTGGCTGACAGCCAATCACTGACAAGCTTCTTTCTTTGTTTAGCTTTAAATGCGGTTTTATTGATTTTTTACTTGTAAAATAATTCAGAAGAGGGCACCATCTTACAGAACTTTTAAAAACCTAATCAATAACTGTCAAATGAATATCCTAGCATTAAAAATAGCAAAATTAGAGTGACGTCAACTATCGACAAGAGGTCTCATAAAAGGCGGTAAAAGGGTTAAATGTATAAGCAACAATCAGATAGGAAAACAATAGAAACTAATGGCCAATGAAAGAAATCCATCGGGAAATCAGACTCAATGGAAGGATCATCATCATCGATGACATAATGTCCATTGGATCCTAAAGTTACATATAAAAGAAAAAGTTTGGAAATAAAAAGTTAGTGAGTAAAGAAAATTTAAGAGAGGACTGAGATGTGTTAAGTTGGACAGTTGGAGATGAAGGGATTGAAAGACGCACTTTCAATTCCTTCAGTTGTTATAACAAAAGGAAAGAGAAATGACCTATTGTTTTCTACATTGAGGACCAGCAAAAGTAAAAGACCTCTGGATGAATAAATAAAATGGCCAACAGAATACCTATCTATTTAGGATGGCATGGGAATTCACATTCAAATGGCAAGCAACGAATAAAAAGGAACATTTTAAAATCGTAAGAACTTTTTAAACTCTAAGCTTTAAATATATTTCCAAAACTCCAGTATACTAAACAATAAGAACTTTAATTCTAAAACTTGTTCCGTATTTAAAATAATTGCAATAGAATCCTATCTGACCAACTTAATTTATTAATAAGTAATTCTATTGAATGTATTTCTTTTGTAAAATCATTTCCATTTATTTTTTTTTGTTCTTTAAGTTTTTATTATGATTTCTGTTTTTCATTAAATTAGATTATATAAATGTTAAACTTAAGTCGGGTGTGAATGGCTATATAGATTTGTAAAGTTATATTAGGGGAGGTAATCTTGAGTTATTCATTCCGTAGTTGAATTGGATCAATGGATTGGTGTAATTAGTAGATGTAGTACAAGATTCACTATGGGCAGAATCGCTTTATATGCCGCACACTCATTTTGCCTATGGTAGGAATTATAAGACAGAGACCGCAGTTCCTTCATATGGAGTTTTTTTTTATTGCTCTTCTTGTCAGATAGATGTAGTATTCCTATCTGGACGAGAGGCAATTTATTTTCTTAACCTATAATTGTGCTGTCGTATTCATATTACATTGAACACATCGATATATCAGATGGATTGATGTTGGTTTAACTGCGAACTTTTGGCCTAAGGTTAAATAAGGGATAAAATATTTTCTTTTCAAATGCAATCTATGTAGTCTATTCATACTCGACACTCTAAATAAAAATGCATTAAATTTAAGTTGGGTATAGACGCTTGCATGGATTTGTTATCGGTTAATTGTGTTTTTGGTTTTTATATTTGATCAAAATATATAGACATTCGGTAAATACTGATACCTTATGGTGAGTATCTAAGATGTATTTATTTCGGATGTCTTTTAAGTTATTGGTATCTATGTGGCATCTTATGATGAATGCCATTGGGTTTCTTATAAATTTCCCTCTGCGTTTTCATCAATGACTTTATATTTTGATCATTTATGTTTATTTTGAAATGTTTTTGACCATCTAATCTATGTAACCGATCTATACCCAACATTTATAAAACAAACTTTTATAAATCCATCTGTGCAAACTTATAAAAATAAAAATGTAAATTAAAATCTAAAATAAAAGTTAAAAATATAAGTTAGATTTTAAAATGCTAAAGTAAACATACTAAAATAATCATGTTAAATTTTATATATATGTGCGTAAATAAATGTTTGTGTGTTAATTACTGGCAGTGGCTTATTTTATTCTTTTTTTAAAAAATATTCTTAGATAAGAATTTATTATAAAATATAAATCTCTGCTGTTTCACTGAGCTAGTGACAATGGGCTAACGACCGGAATCAACCAATATAAAAATTATGTTTTTTTTAACTTATGTATCTGCCTACTATATAAATTTTCTAGGTTCAAATGCCTAGTGGCACCCTATAGTGTAGATACGTTAAGTCTCCCTTATTCTGGATCATTATAATTGGCCACCCAACTTGGGCCGATCTTTAATAAACCATGAATGCTCTGAGCAAATTTTTTTTAATGAAATGTTTTTATCTACTGTATATGTTAAATCTTATAAAAGCACTAACAGAAAGAAATAACACATATATTAAACACAAGAAAGTATTAATAATTTTAAATTGTACTTTGTTAAAAAGAAAGTCAAGAGGTTGCAATTAATATGTTTTTTTTGGTTAATATATATTATGCTTTAACGTGTATAGGCGCACACAGCCATGTAAGTTTATGATTGAAATGTGGTACCTTATGATGAGTATCTTTAGGAATTACTTCAGTGTAACCCTATGTATGCATTTCAATCAGTCAAAAATAAGTTGGTGGTATTATAATTGTGCTGCAAATGTACACATATAAACCCATTATTTTTTAAAACATATTTACCTCAATGCAACCTTCTTAAATAAATAATTTATAAAATTTCCTTGTCATGCCGTGTGTAAAAATAAAATGTATAAAAAAATAGAACGCTTGGGGGGAGGAGGTGTAAACGTGGATGGTCCTTAGGAAAGCGATAGTAAACATTTTTTTTTATATATATAGTCTTTATACTAACCGAATGTTTTGTAAATTTTCGTTAATCGTATACCGTAATTACTAACCCTAAGTAAAATTTTTTTTTTTGTTTATTTTTTTAAGCAAGTTTACTGATATGTAACGTGCACATACGACGTTACATTATTTTTTTTATTATTAAACATAAAAAAAATAAAAGTTCGCAAATAAAACTTTTTTTTTAAGAATTAAAAATTGAAAATTAAAATTCTATACTAAATTCATATATATATAAAGTCGCACAGATGAGAAATTAAAAAAAGAAACTTTATTAAAAAAAAAGTATTTTAAAACTAAATTGTCAGTAAAGATTTAAAGATAAAAATATATATAAGTTTGTACAAAATAAATTAATTAATGTTATTGAAAAAATGAAAATGATTATTTTAATTAGTCCAAGTAAACTAGCCCTTGGGCATTTAAATGTATAAGCAACGGTCAGATAGGAAAACAATAGAAACTAATGGCCAATGAAAGAAATCCATCAGGAAATCGGACCTCAATGGAAGGATCATCATCATTGATGACGTAATGTCCATTGTATCCTAAAGTTACATATAAAAAAAAAAGTTTGGAAATAAAAAGTTAGTGAGTAAAGAAAATTTAAGAGAGGACTGAGATGTGTTAAGTCGAAGAGTTGGAGATAAAGGGATTGAAAGACACACTTTCAATTCCTTCAGTTGTTATAACAAAAGGAAAGAGAAATGACCTATAATTTTCTACATTGAGGACCAGCTAAAGTAAAAGACCTCCAGATGAATAAATAAAACAGCCAACAGAATAACAATCTCTTTAGTATGGCATGGGAATTCATGTTCAAATGGTAAGCAATGGATAAAAAGGAACGTTTTAAAATCATAAGAACTTTTTGAACTCTAAGCTTTAAATATATTTCTAAAACTCCAGTATACTAAACAATAAGAACTTTAATTCTAAAACTTGTTCTGTATTTAAAATAATTCTAAAACTTGTTCTGTATTTAAAATAATTGCATTCTATTGAATGTATTTCTTTTGTAAAATCATTTCCATTTATTTTATTTTTTTTTGTTCTTTAAGTTTTTATTATGATTTCTGTTTTTTGTTAAATTAGATTATATAAATGTTAAACTTAAGTTGGGCGTGAATGGCTATATAGATTTGTAAAGTTATATTAGGGGTTGTAATCTTGGGTTATTCATTCTGTAGTTGAATTGGGTCAATGGATTGGATATATTGGTGTAATTAGTAGATGTAGTACGAGATTCACTACAGGCAGAATCACTTTATATGCCGTACACTTGTTTTGCCTATGGCAGGAATTATAAGACGGAGACCGCAGTTCCTTCCTATGGAGTTTTTTTTATTGCACTTCTCATCAGATAGATGTAGTATTCCTATCTGGATGAGAGGCAATTTATTTTCTTAACCTATAATTGTGCTGTCGTATTCGTATTACATTGAACACATCGATATATCAGATGGATTGATGTTGGTTTAACTGCGAACTTTTGGCCTAAGGTTAAATAAGGGATAAAATATTTTCTTTTCAAATGCAATCTATGTAGTCTATTCATACTCAACACTCTAAATAAAAATGCATTAAATTTAAGTTGGGTATAGACGCTTGCATGGATTCATTATCGGTTAATTGTGTTTTTGGTTTTCATATTTGATCAAAATATATAGACATTCGGTAAATACTGATACCTTACAGTGAGTATCTAAGATGTATTTATTTCAGATGTCTTTTAAGTTATTGGTGTCTATGTGGCATCTTATGATGAATGCCATTGGGTTTCTTATAAATTTCCCTCTGCATTTCCATCAATGACTTTATATTTTGAAATGTTTTTGATCGTGTAATCTATGTAACCAATCTATACCCAACATTTATAAAACAAACTTTTATAAATCCATCTGTGCGAACTTATAAAAATAAAAATGTAAATTAAAATCTAAAATAAAAGTTAAAAATGTAAGTTAAATTTTAAAATGCTAAAGTAAACATACTAAAATAATCATGTTAAATTTTATATATATGTGTGTAAATAAATGTTTGTGTATTAATTACTGGCAATGGCTTATTTTATTTTATTTTTTAAATATTTTTAGATAAGAATTTATTATAAAATATAAATCTCTGCTATTCCACTGAGCTAGTGACAATGGGCTAACGACCGGAATCAACCAATGTAAAATTTTTTATTTTGTTTTAACTTACGTATCTGCCTACTATATAAATTTTCTAGGTTCAAATGCCTAGTGGTGCCCTGTAGTGTAGATATGTTGTCTCCCTTATTCTGGATCGTTATAATATATATATATATACTAAGGCAATAGACCTCAAGAGTGTGTGCATGAAAATGTGCACTCTTGAGGTTTATTGCCTTAGTAAATATTACTTACGTAATCAATGTGTGTTTAAATAAATAAATATATATAACAATTTTTAAATTGCTTATAACTAAATAAAGAGATTTCAGAAATATTTTATGAGGTCCTTTGTTAGATAAGAGTTTTCCAGGCCTGAATTTGACAATGAAAAAATTAGTCAAGTTTTAAAAAGTATAAAAATGATTAAAAATATAATTTTTTTTTCTATAAAGTTAGAAAAATTGCTCTTGAATTATTTGAAATTCTAACTTTTTATTTTTGTACAAAATGTTTACAACAGAATAAAATACAAAAATGGAAAAAATGCACCTATTACAACAATATTTTGCAAAGATCAATTATTATATTTCTCCAGCTATATAAATGTTATATTACATCTTTAATAATAAAAAAATAAAATTATAAGACAGAGAGAATTAAAAAAAAAATTTTAAAGCAATAAAACCCAACAGATTTTAAACAGTAAGATTTGTGTTGACAATATATTTCATATGCAACAATAAATAGAAAAGACATTAATGAAATATAAGTAACACTGATAAAAACTCTAGAATATTTTGAAGGAATCAGACCATTGCCATACATGTGAGTTTTACTAATCAGCTCATAATTAAAAAAATCTCAATTGAAAATATAGCATCGACCTCATTTATTTGCAATATATCTTTTTAAAAACACACTATGTAGAAAAAATATATAATATATGGCATTTAAATAAAAAATAATTTATTTACATATATTCATTACATTTTAATGATTAATAATAACTATAATCTATCAAAAAGTTACATCTTTAAATAAATATTCTAAAGAGAACTGGATTTTGATTTCAAAATGATGATATATTTAATATTAGACCAAATCAATGTAATTTTGATGTAGATGAAAAAATTTAATTATAACTCTATTATAGTTTTAAACTAGAATCTTAAAAATTATTTTTCATAAAAGACTATAAAATAAATTAGATATAGGTATAAAAATAGTGAATAAGAAAAGAAATATAGGATAATCCAACTTTAAACAATTCAAAATACAGCAAAACTCTCCATATAGTAGTGCCATCTTGTGCTAACAAGAGCAATCAATGGATGCCAGAAGGCTTGTGCATAAAATCCCTATCTAGTGCCTACTCATCCAATATCCCCAGACTAGTTTCTGGCTTGTGGTCTTCGTCAGTGAGGAGCCTTGGATCTGAGAGCACTGCACCTAGATCTTAGGATCTAATGCAACCCTCCAGCACCCACCTTTTAACTCTATTTAACTACAAAACTATGAGAATGAAATTGAAAACACTATTAATATTTTCAACCCAAGCTCAATAGCTTATATAGTCATATGGGTCTGAACTCAATTCAGTACCCATACATTTTGGTGTCTTTGGCTCTTTAACAACCATAGCCACCACTATCCTATTAGGCAGGATTGGTGTCAAACCACTAAACATCACATGATCACTATCTCATACTAGCACAATAATTGTTATTAAACAATTCAAAATACAGCAAAACTCTCCATATAGTAGTGCCATCTTGTGCTAACAAGAGCAATCAATGGATGCCAGAAGGCTTGTGCATAAAATCCCTATCTAGTGCCTACTCATCCAATATCCCCAGACTAGTTTCTGGCTTGTGGCCTTCATCAGTGAGGAGCCTTGGATCTGAGAGCACTGCACCTAGATCTTAGGATCTAATGCAACCCTCCAGCACCCACCTTTTAACTCTATTTAACTACAAAACTATGAGAATGAAATTGAAAACACTATTAATATTTTCAACCCAAGCTCAATAGCTTATATAGTCATATGGGTCTGAACTCAATTCAGTACCCATACATTTTGGTGTCTTTGGCTCTTTAACAACCATAGCCACCACTATCCTATTAGGCAGGATTGGTGTCAAACCACTAAACATCACATGATCACTATCTCATACTAGCACAATAATTGTTATTAAACAATTCAAAATACAGCAAAACTCTCCATATAGTAGTGCCATCTTGTGCTAACAAGAGCAATCAATGGATGCCAGAAGGCTTGTGCATAAAATCCCTATCTAGTGCCTACTCATCCAATATCCCCAGACTAGTTTCTGGCTTGTGGCCTTCATCAGTGAGGAGCCTTGGATCTGAGAGCACTGCACCTAGATCTTAGGATCTAATGCAACCCTCCAGCACCCACCTTTTAACTCTATTTAACTACAAAACTATGAGAATGAAATTGAAAACACTATTAATATTTTCAACCCAAGCTCAATAGCTTATATAGTCATATGGGTCTGAACTCAATTCAGTACCCATACATTTTGGTGTCTTTGGCTCTTTAACAACCATAGCCACCACTATCCTATTAGGCAGGATTGGTGTCAAACCACTAAACATCACATGATCACTATCTCATACTAGCACAATAATTGTTATTAAACAATTCAAAATACAGCAAAACTCTCCATATAGTAAGATGGCACTACTATATGGAGAGTTTTGCTGTATTTTGAATTGTTTAATAACAATTATTGTGCTAGTATGAGATAGTGATCATGTGATGTTTAGTGGTTTGACACCAATCCTGCCTAATAGGATAGTGGTGGCTATGGTTGTTAAAGAGCCAAAGACACCAAAATGTATGGGTACTGAATTGAGTTCAGACCCATATGACTATATAAGCTATTGAGCTTGGGTTGAAAATATTAATAGTGTTTTCAATTTCATTCTCATAGTTTTGTAGTTAAATAGAGTTAAAAGGTGGGTGCTGGAGGGTTGCATTAGATCCTAAGATCTAGGTGCAGTGCTCTCAGATCCAAGGCTCCTCACTGATGAAGGCCACAAGCCAGAAACTAGTCTGGGGATATTGGATGAGTAGGCACTAGATAGGGATTTTATGCACAAGCCTTCTGGCATCCATTGATTGCTCTTGTTAGCACAAGATGGCACTACTATATGGAGAGTTTTGCTGTATTTTGAATTGTTTAATAACAATTATTGTGCTAGTATGAGATAGTGATCATGTGATAATCCAACTTTATGTTATAAAATCATAAAATCACACTTTCAAATAAAATATCTTTTTAAAACAATTTTAGAAAAAATATCAATAATAAAATTTGAAATGTGAGTATTAGATTAAAAAAAATTGATTTGAAAAATTTTTTATAGAAAAATTTTTTTAAGAATTTTTTGAATGAAGTTAAAAATAAGAGATATGATTTAGAAATAGTAATTAATGTTTTGACAACTGTAAAACACAATTAATTCTGTGTGGCATTAAAAAAATGCCTCGTGAATGATGATTTATCAGTTAAATCCTTCAGAGTTGCTCAAGAAAGAAAGATTTTTTAGTATGATGATATAAAATAAAGAAATGATTGACTTGAACTTTTCATGACTATTGGACTTTTGGTAATTTTAAAGACATTCGGTGAGACTTTTTGGCTGGATATTTACTTCAATTTATCATTAAAGTAATAAAGATTTTTAAAACATAATTAAGATAACATAACATAGCAAGTTAAAAACTATCTAGACAACGCTTGTAGTTTTATATCATTTACGTAAAATATGTTTGTGCATGCATTTTTGATCGGCCGGAGGATGGATGACAGAGGTAACGCACCAGGAAAGAAATTAGTCAGTTTAGTATGTATTTTTGAATATAGTGGAGGAAAATTTCGATTTATTTATTTGTTTTATCTTAGCCTAATATATATATTAATTTAATTAATTAATTTTAATTAAATGCTGTGTATGGAGTATTCTCTTGAATTGTTATGAAATATGGACAGTGAGTAAAAAAATTAGAAATAGAAAGCTTTTGAGATGTGGTCCTGGAGAACGATGGAAAAATTAATTGGATGAATAAGGTGACAAATGAAAACATTTTAAAAAGAATAAATGAAAAAAAAATTGATTGAGGAAATTAGAGATAGAAAAAAAACAGAATTGGACATTAATAATTGTTATTAGACGTTCATTAGACTAAAGATTATCTAGTAATGAATATTCTGTAACGTAAATTTCACTACACCATTCTCATGCATGATGGGGACTGGTTTCTATCCACTTTTTAACATCTTGTAAAGGGTTGTATGGCCAAAGACATGTGAAAAAGATCTATGAAACACACGATGCACATTTCATGCTGAACCAGCATTCATCAGTTGGCCCACTGATAAAGATATGTGTAAGAGATTGTGATCTGGTCTAACTGATGAGTTCTGGTTTAGCATGAAATATGAATCTTAGGGTTCATAGATATTTTTCATGGGTTCTTGGTCATATGTTAATGATTAAATCTTGCCACAAGGTGTTAAAAATACTGAACAATGATAAAAATATGTGTAAGAGATTGTGGTCTGGACCAACTGATGAATAATGGTTCAGCATGAAATGTGCATCTTGGGTATCATAGATTACTTTCATATGTCTTTGTTCATATGTTTATGACTACATCCGTCCATAAGGTGTTAAAAAATGGACTGAAACCAGTCCCTACCTTGTGTGAGAATGGTGTAGTGAAATTTACACTATAAAAATATTATTCCAGGATTGGAAATATATTAAAAACAAATAATAATTTAATGAAAGGTTGGGGGGGGGGTAGTAAATAGAAACAAGATAGAAAAACTAAAAAGAATGATCTTGCTGATGATCTAAGAAATTCATATTTACTAATAATAAATATTTTACTGATTAACTGATTTACTTCATTCAATCTAACTTCTTAAAAAAATTAATATATCAAGATATATTTAAATAAGTATATAAAAGTAGAAAATATTATAAAGTATATAAATAAATAAAAATCTTGGTTTTCTTGCTTTTATACAGACTTTTTTTAGATTAATATCCTCAAACTGGTAAGCAATAGGAAGCCACTTGCCGACCGATTTACTAACTTCATTTATATATTACATTAAAAAAAAAGAGAGAGAGAGAGAGAGGAGACTTTGCAATAGATAGATTAAAAGGAGTGTTAAAAAACTTTTAAGTGGATGAAAAAAAAATGTTTTTCTAGAACTATTTCTTTGCTAACGTAATATTCTTATAAGCAAAAAATGGAAAGACCTAGAAATAATTTGGAAACTTATGCAAAAGTGGATAAAAACAATGGAAATATTAAAGTCAAAAATAATGTAATAAAATACCAAATAATATTAGAGAGAGAAAAATGGTTTTTAGTTTTTTGAAGGGAGATAAAATAAAAAGAAGGCAAATAAACATAATTATTTAAGAATTTTTGAATAACCATAACGTTATTTGGATGATTGAGATAAGGTTACAATAATAAAAAAAGGTCTTGCGTTGTTAGCCGAGAGGTATCGCAGCTGCCATGCAAGCAAGTAGTTGTTTGCAGACGGTTGTGGGTTCGCGCCCCGGCCGATGCTATGACATATGAAAAAAAAAATAATAAAAAAAGGGTTACAAGTTTGTTGCGGAAATTAATATTGTTTTAAAATAATGGGTGCGTTGTAGCAAGAATGATTACCACACTAAGCATATGACTACAATAGTGTTATATGAAAATATTGTACAATAATTTGGAAAGAATTCAAAGAGAAATACAAATTTCTGCTTTGGAAGCGGTTATGTGAACTGCAAAAGAAGCAGTTTATAAACGCTGAAGTGATCTTTTTTTTTTACACGAAGGATCAAAAAAATGTTTGGTAGTTTACAATCTAAGAATTAAATGAAATACAGGCTTATTATATACCTGTATCGATATATGTAATATATAGGGTATATGAGCACAGACTTTTACATGATCCACCGATACACTTGAACACATATATGTCGAAAAGATAAACAATCACCAATATACGTATTTCATGATAAACCAGCAATCATCAGTTGGTCCAGATTATCATCTCTACACATATATGCAATAAATGCTCAGATATATATATTAAGATAGCCAATCTTCATACTTTAATGGACAGGCTTCAATCCACTCCACGCTCCAACTCTTCAATCGTCCATCCAATTGAAACTCTGCTGGTGTAATAAAACATCTAAAATAAATTAAAATTAGGTTTCAAAGAAAGAATTAGCAATAAATGAATAAAAAAAATAAGAAATTGAGTAAAGATTTTGGGCTTATTTGTATAATCTTGAAAATTTTTAATTGCTATAATAGCAAATATTGATCAGGAAAATATCATTAAGAAAAGCTAGGGAGTTGTAAAGTAGATGAAGATTTATTAATGAGTTTGAATATGCAGAGTATAAAATAAGCAGGTTATCAGAAGTTAAATATTTTATGTTAATACATTGATTACAAAAATATATATTTATAAATGAAATAACATGAAGGATTTGTTTTATAAACAATATTTTAAAAATGTTGATAATATTTATTATTTATTACTATAGATACTTAAAATCAAAAAGAGTGGAACTTTTTGGAAAAACAAGTATAAATTAAATGAATGTATAAGGAATAGATTTTTGGTTTTTACATTCGAAATAAATAATTAAAGGTATCGAATGATTAAAAATAAAGCGATGGAAATGCGATAGAAAATAAAATAGATTTAAAAGATTACAAAGCTACATAAGTTTATTTAAATAATAAAGGGTAAAAAAAAGACTAAAAGATTTCTTATGTTTTTATTGGCTCAGAGATTCCTGACTTCGATAAAGGGAAGAGCTATAATTTATCGTATCATCGCAAACACATGCACGCAAATATATGAAGGCTTACTTATTTTTATCATCTAGATAGTTAAAATACAACATATATGGCTCATTAGACTAGAGATTAAATTACATTGCAAATATCATTAACACATGGCTCGTTTAAAGAAGACAATGGATAACATTTACATTAAAAGTTTGTAATTCAAATGAGTAATTTTTGCTTTGAATATAGTATTCCTTGTATTGTGTCGTGATTGTGAATAAAATATATTTTGAAATGAATATAATATATACTTGTAGAGAATTAACCTTCTTTCAAGTAATATTGATAAAAACTAATATAATAATAAAAGATGAGATGGAGTGGAAAGTGGTGGATTGTGTAAAAGTCTGTGCTCATATATCTTATATAATAATAAAAGAAATAAATTGTCCTATATTTTGACTAGAGAATGTCCATCAATTCGAACGGCCTAAAATAATATAAGGAAAAGATCGAAAAGAATTGTAAAGGACAAATTATTCGCTTTTTATTCATCATTTACAAATATAGAAAAAAGGTACATATACATATGATATGAGTGCTAAGAAAGCTTGAATAATTAGATAACATTTTCAGTACACATATATTTAATAATTGATGATTGCAATAATTATTACATATATTGTTTTCAGTAAACTTAGATTAGTTTTAAGGCATTTATTATTACTGATATGTGATTAATGTCAAATAAAATGGATTAAAGTCAATGAATGAATATATGCTATAAATCTTTGCAAATGTTTAAATTGTGTGCATATTAACAATAATAGAAATGTTGTTTTAATAAAGTGAATTTACTAACCACACATATGCAGAGAAAAAGAAGTGATGGAATACATGAAAATGCCAAAAGATGACGCCAAGTCAAAGCTGGAAAAATTATTAAACATACAACAACCACATACATTGCTCCTAAAGTCCAGAATCCCTAAAATAAAAATAATAATATTAATAGCATAAAGCAACAGCCATATCTAATTTTTAACAACGACAATAATGCAATTTTGTAAAAGTAAAAATTACTATCTATCTATCTGTCTGTCTGTCTGTCTGTCTGTCTGTCTGTCTGTCTGTCTGTCTGTCTGTCTGTCTGTCTGTCTGTCTGTCTGTCTATCTATCTATCTATCTATCTATCTATCTATCTATCTATCTATCTATCTATCTATCTATCTATCTATCTATCTATCTATCTATCTATCTATCTATCTATCTATCTATCTATCTATCTATCTATCTATCTATCTATCTATCTATCTATCTATCTATCTATCTATCTATCTATCTATCTATTTTTTATGTCTGTTAATGTATCTATTCATCTATATATCTACATACATATCTACCTGCCTACCTACCTATTCAGTTTTTCATCCATTCTCCACACTCATATAAAACAAAAAGGTATGATATTTATTTAAATATGTATTTATGTTATATTCTCTGCCAGAAGGCAAGTAGAGTTTTATAACTAAATGATAACACTTGATCATTATTAGTTGTCTACCCTTTTTCATAATTCATTCTAATATGTTGATTCTAGATTATGTCATAAACTTTAATAGATCTTTATATCTTAAGATACATTTAGACATAATGTGCTTATAAATATATTACAATCCTCATATAAAATATCTATATATTAGTACTATTTAGTATTTGGAATTCTGTGTATTTTTAAAATCTAAAAAAATAGACCCCAACTGTTAGCTGTGTCTTAAAAGTGAAGAGACCACAATTTATGCCTTATTTCAATGTGAAAGACTGCAAATTCTCAGAAACTTTATCACAATCATTTCTAAAGCCAATGGTTACTGGATGTACAATTATGCAGAAAGTATAGGAAGAGGCTTCTTTTCCTCAACAAGGATTACAACATTGCTTTTGTGTAGTGTTTTCTTGATGAGATGTACACTGACATTTGATCAATCAATAAAAAAAGCTACTAATTTACTTCTAAATATTATCAGGAGAATGAGACGGAGAGACAAGGCCCTGGCTCCACCTGACCTTTACCTGGCAACATTGAGCCTTTTCATATTACCCACTGGCTGCTAACCTTGAAGTGAGAATGCTCTCCAGACTGTTATTACATTTTCCCCATATGATCAAACCTTATGTTAATCACTATTATGTTTCACTGTTGTAACTACAAGCCTTAATGAAGTTCTTCGCTTTTTAATATATATATATATTGTACCGGTCTGTTTGCCTGTCTTACTCATGTACATGCATTGAACATGAAAATGCGTGTTATGCAACCGAGCAACGATTGTAGGTATTCGGTTAGACACCATCATTTATTATTTCCTAGAATTTCATCACAAAAGAAAATTATTCCAATCATACCTTTGAAAGATCCGGGTTCACCAAGAACTTTACGCGCCACCTCTGAGAAAAGATTGCTCCCTCCCCAGAGGGATATGACTGCATAATTTAGATAAGGGTTAATCCCTTTTTGACTAAATAAATTCAATAATATAGATGCTTTGCTTATGATCACTAGAAAGATGAATGTTTTAACGAATTACTTTTCGTCCCGATAGAGATTAATCCCAGGCTAGCTCATCTACTCTTTATCTTGGGAAGGCAGTTTGTTGCTTAGCTAATAAAGGAGGATCGATAAAATCTTAACTAATTACACAGCACAATGTTGAAATTTTAATATTCTATCTCCACATTTATTTAACCCTTAATTTTATAATATTACAAATAAATAACAACAGAAATATATAAATACAAAACACACTATAAAATTTTAATAAAAAAACCCCAATTTAAAATCATTAAATATTTACCCAATGGGATAGGATGGTCTAAGTTTCATCTTCACTTGCACACTCTATAGCATTTTATAAGATATATTCTATACATGATTGCAATATATATACGATCCACGGTAGATATGTGTCTCATTAAATAACCCTCTGTCTTTTTTTTTTTAATTTAATAAAGATTTATTATTTGGGTTATTATTCAACTGCAATTTATATTGGAATAAGAGTGTTGCTCAATCATCCTGCTCGTAGCGGATCATCCAAACAAGGAACTAATAGACTTATTTATTCCTCTATTTTTTTACCATTACTATTATCCTGCATGTAGTGGATGGAACAAATTTATACTAATTGGAATGAATTTGCGGGAGGTAATAACATATTGAATCCTGCACATGGCAGATTAAAAAGACAGAGTTATTTATAAATGAACGCACACACTCCATGGCCTTTCAACTATCTGGGAAGGTAGATTTAATGACCTGTTTCTTTATCCAATACATTCTTAAAGAAAAGAACAGTTATTGACTGTGAATTAATCCTGCTTGTAGTGGATATTGATGTAACAAAATAAAACTAAAGTGGGAAAACAGGCTAAATGCCTACCACTTGTGTGTATCTAAATTTACGAGTAATCTACCTTCCTTAAATCATTAATCTAAAACATTCATAATATACTAAAATTGATTTTGGTAATAAAATCTATTGAATCACATATAGAAGAAATAATAATAATAATAATAATAATAATAATAATAATAATAATAATAATAATAATAATAATAATAATAATAATAATAATAATAATAATAATAATAATAATAATAATAATAATAATAATAATAATAATAATAATAATAATAATAATAATAATAATAATAATAATAATAATAATAATAATAATAATAATAATAATAATAATAATAATAATAATAATAATAATAATAATAATAATAATAATAATAATAATAATAAAAAAAAAAAAATCATTGGTCAAATACATATAAAAGATTATGTAAATTTTCACTATCTAATTATAGCTACAACAATAAAGATGAAAACAAATCATTCGTAAAAATATTTAAAACACACACACACACACAAAATAATTATATTTAAAATTATAAAGTGTTTTACTTCCCATAGACTTCGTTTTCTTCTGGACTGAGGGCTTCTAAAGGAGCTATATACATCTTGAGCAGGCAACTGAAGGGGTCTCTTCTATGGATGGCAGGCATAATAGTTCGTAGGCAGCTACATTTTTGAATGGACAGAGAGTCACATATCTTGGTGGTTACATAGGTTTTGAGCAGTGCGAATGCACCAAAGCGGGTTCTCTACTCCATGTTCACTGGGGCAATACTATTCAGTCTTGATTTCCTATTATCAAATGGATCCATGTTAAGATGATTTCTCATTGAAATTATTATATTAATTCTTTCAATAACTTGTGATATCTTTCTATCGAATCTATTTCTTTCAGCCAACTTTTCCTGGTCACCTTCCCGATTCATTTTTAGATTTCTATTTGCAGTTCTTTATTTCTTCAGATTAGGCATAATTACAGCTTGCACTGACTTTGAAATTTTACTGTGAATTATATACTCTTTGCTGCTAATTATAAAGTAAAATAAAACGTCTTAGTAAATTCAAATGAAGTCACAAAACAAACAATCTCTGCATAAGTGAATGCTTGCATCAATCATCAATGAAAAATAAGTTAGTTGCTTTTAACTTCACGCATTGAACTCTCTGCCTTCAACTCAACTGAATTTAATATATCTAACCGAATGAATGAATCAATTAATAATCCCCTATATCACCTGATCAGCACATATATAAATCCCCCTCATTACAGGGTCCCCTCTACAAACTATTGCTGTTTTCAATTTTTTTTAAATTAGTTTGATTAAATTTCATTTGTTCTATTGCTTTTCTTATCTTTTTAAATCTGTTTAAGAATTTTCTTTTAAACCATTAGTGATTCACATTCCTATCCCATGTTTTAATTAATTTTTAATCCGCAGGTATCAAGCCATGTGCATTTACAATTTTCTCTAAAAATATTATAACAAAAGAGAGAAGTCACTGACTTGCCTGCTGTCATTAAAACCATAATTAACAAAGAAAACAAAAATTTTATAATATTACGTGTTGTAACAAGGTTAACATTATTTTAAAAATTTTATACATAAATTTACTTTCAACATGTAATCCAAAAATAAAAATATACATCGAAACTTGATAATTTAAAAATACAACATATTTAGTTGCTGGGTTGTTTACATTTAAATTTCCCAGTATAATTTTATATCCCTACCATATCAAAAATGACACATTTATTAAAAAAGAAAAAAAATGTATTTTACTTTAAATGTATATGTTTGTACATTTGAAATGTATCATCATCATTTATCTTTTTTAATTTAAATTATCTTATGTGTGCAAACGAAGAGAAAGTATACTTACACAGACCAACCTTTCATTATTTCTTATATATATATTGTACCAGTCAAAACAGTATGCTCACTTAACAAGATTTAAATCCTAAGCAAAAGTACCTCGAATCCGATCATGCTCGAGATACACAGGTCTGGAGCAATCCTGAATTCTAACCTATTTGCCTATTCTTCGAATCTCTGACCCAATGAACAACAATTCTGATAACACAGTAAAATTATTTTAAATCCGTGTCCATAAGCAAAGCGGTAGAGCATAAGATCAGACTGATGATGATGATCGAGATCGGAGTAGCCCAGGAATTACATTTATTATAGTTATTTATTCATGCTAAGCTATCAGCTAAAGAAAATAGTTCTAAATATTAACTTGAAAATAATAATTCAATGACAAACCAGGATTTACATGAAATAGATATTTTTAATAAATATTAAACAAACGCATATATATATATATATATATTACAAAAGATTAAGAAAATGCATATATATTTTACCAACTAGTTTCATGCTTGGGACAATATTGTTTATTTACAAGACTTGGGAATTTGTTGTATAAAATCCCCTCTATCACTCATTTAATAAATATAATTTTACAGATACAATTTTATAGTGTTTTATAACTTGTGCGGAGTTAATAAGCTAATACAAGAAAACTTTTGCTACAAAACATCATGGATGCCGAAAATAAATATAAAAGATCGTGATTAACAGTAAATGATTTTGTTGATAACAGGCAAAATATATGATTTCAATCATGTATTTCTTAGGAGAAACATTATTTATACTTTTATTTGCATTGTTTGGCAAAGACATCTTTTAGAAATAAGAAACAAACAATGTGCTTTATTTACTAGAGTAAGTTATGCAATCATTAATATAAATTAGATTTACGTCTATAGAAATCGATAACATTTTTTAAAAGAAGGCAGCTTAACTCAATGAACTAAATGTATTTTTACGAAATGAATCATTATCTTTAACATATCATTGTGACTTACTAAAGGTTAGGTGGGCAGTAATGGTACTAGCATACAATAACGAAATAAAACCTCATGGCGATTGTGGATATTTTATCATTTTAAAAGAATATTTGAAATGAACTTAGAGTGGATATGTCCGTGCATTCTGGTGGAGCGATATCAAGGGAGAGGCTGAGTTTAAGATCCCAGATCATTATGTACTGCCATCCGCAGCACATAATCCTTATAAACTTTACGTTCACAGGAAGTAGTGTTCCTGATTACAAATGATTTTAAAAGTAGGATGGGAGCTTTAGACATTGCCAATGACTAAACAGTCATGAAATGAAGAAGATAAAATATCAGAATAAAGTGGATGGTATGCCAGCAACATTATTGGACATGAATATAATCTTATAACATAATTTTCATTATTTTAAAACTTGGAAATTGTCTAACCTTTCGCGCAATAATCTGTTTTCAATCCTCAGTCATTTAACAAAGTGTAATAAAATAATAACTCTACATCATTAAACTAATAAAATTTATATTTGAATTCAATTTCCATATATGTATTAATTAAAAAATTAGCCCTCCGGGTGATGGTAAGAAAAGGTAGAATTTTATATTAGGTGTCGCAATCTTTTATAAAGGCAACTAAACAACAAAGTAAAATAAGCATCCACAATAAAATACTTTTAGGTATACAACCAACCTAGCGAACGATTTCTATTTTAAATAAACAAATGAATATAATTTTACTAATGAATTTAATTAAAGTCACGAGATTGATTGATACCGACATATTAGAGAAAATAATATATATATTAAACAAAATAAGTTGTATACATTTAATTGAGCCGCATAAAGTTATATAAACATAAATTAAGCGTGAAAGCAAATGTATATTTAGAATTACATAAGTATTAATAAAGGATTATAGAGAGAGAGTTTACGAGCAAAACTAGCAAAACATCATAAATGGATCTATGAATTAATTTAGCTACAAATTATAAATCACCCGTGAATGTTCGTATTAAGGCAGCTCTAAATTTCATGATTTTACCTAAGATATCAGCATAGCAGCAGGCAGACAGGTTGGTTGGCAATTCTACGTCATCTCATATGGCCAGTCAGCTGGAATTTTGATGGCTGGTAGACAGTCCTTTGAGAGGAGAAGAAAAAGGTGAAAAGATTCCTCTACTCATGCTTCATCATGCAGAACTTGTGTTGGCTTCTTAAAAGTAATTAAACTCAACTGATCAAGTGAAAGTAACTAACTTATCAAGTGAAAATCACCAACTGACTTTAAAAGGTCTTATGGGCTCTTTTTATACACTATCTCTATAATCCCTTTACAAACAACATTTAATTAACAATATGTTTTTATACAGATAAGGCTCAAAATACCATTTTTAGCTATTTTAAATCATTCGACAACAACTGATAAACAATTTGTTTTCGATCTTAATTGCGATTGACAATTTTAATTAAAGGCAACAAGCTGAATTTAAACAAAGATTATTTTAGCACTTCGAGCCTCCCCCATTCTTCTTTGTTGTCACATTAAATACACACATATATAAAAATAATCACAAATATATAAGCAAATGTATTTTCCAGCAATAAACATAGCAATAAAATTATTGCTTTAGTCATAATATATATACGCATCACTCAAACTACTGTTTTATTTTACTAAATAAAATTTAATTTTACTAATCTTTCTAATGATTTAGCATACAGTGTGTGAGTGAATAGCATATATTATAGCAAGATCTGAATTGCGGACTCCTAGGAGGTTAGTATAGATGGTGACACATGAAGCATCGATGATGATTAGACATCGATTGGTTCATTCTTCCCACTTAAAGTGATCAAAAAAAATACCTTAGTTGGAGTCTACTATCATTTTGGTGAGAAAAACAATCCTAATAAATGAGCATAAAAAAAACTGCCTGTTATTTAAATCGTGTACGAAACGACAAAATCTTTCATTCATTTCTTCCTTGTTGCGACTTATTATTACTTTAGGTTTGGTGTAGGGATTCAAAACTTGAGAATGTCCATTTTTATTTTCTATTGTCTTCAATGTTGTTTATCCATGGCTGCTGCTGCTTCTTTTTTTTTTTCAATAATATTTTCCTGGATCTGGAGGTATATAAGGGTTATATGTATGTCTTTCTAGATATTTTGCGAAAATATCAAAAGCAGTCACAATATTGTGCTTTGGTATATTATTATATTGTTCATTATTAAAAGTATCTTGCTTTAAAAGAATTTCTCTAACTTTTTGTGATCTAATGGCATTCATTATAACATATTCACTTTGGGAGTTTAGAAGTTTTTCTCCATCTTTTATGAAACTATTTTTTTCGACATATGTCCATGCTTTAAAACAAAGTTTATCATTTCTGTTTAATGAGTTCATCTCCTCATCAATTTTGTTCTGATCATATTTCATAAATAAATAATCATGGGATTTATTAAAATGGGCAGTATTGTACACAACTAAAGATCTGTCCACTTTTTTCATTTTCATATCAGGAGGCCATTCAGCATTATTTCTAAACTTTAACTTTGATGTTTTCATCAATCGTTCATCATCACTTTTCCACAGAACATCTTTATAATTATTATGAAAATATAACTCAGAATTATCAATTATGATTTCAGAAGATTTATCCAAAACAGTCTGTATTGTTCTATTGATATTTTTCATCATTGATACAGCCACTCCATTAGAAGGTTCTAAACTGGTATCATCACTTTGAGATGGGCTGGCTTGCAGTAAATTTGAAACCACCATTTCCTCAGTACTTTCTTCATTCTTAGCTAAATCTGCTAGAGTAAAACTTTGACTATGAGTAATCTCTGTCAAATCTACTTCTTTACATTTTTGTTGAATAGAGTTGGCATTTGTCTTCATCGACATACTCTCATGAGGTTCCAACCTTATTTTAGTTGGTTGAAGTTCTGTGTCCTCTGCTTCACTGTCTTTTAAAAGTGCTTCCATGAAAACTGTCTTATCTTTGGTTTCAGCATCAATATCCTTTGATCCAAAGGTAGAACCATCTTCAAATCTTTCCAGTTCTCTTGTTTGGTTCATCAGATTTTCTATTTGGTTAGCATTCTGCTTCTTTGCAGTATCTTCAATTTCATTCACTACTTTCATGTCTTCCATTACTGTGTTTTCCAAAACTGTTTTAACACAGACTGTCGTGTCTTTGGTTAGATCAATAGTCTCTCTTTGCTTGGGAATAAATACATTTTTGAAACCATCAGCTTGTGCGTCCTGAGTGTTAGTAAGATCAATATTTGATTTTAGTCTTTTTAACTCATCAATATCTCTTCTAAACTCCTTCATCATTTCCATAAATTCTGCATCTCTTTCTGCTTGGTCTCTTTTGTGTTTCATCATTTGTTCTGCTTGGTCTTGATTTTGTTTCATCATTTCATGCATGAGTTGCAAGATCTGCTTTTTTTGCTCTGGCATCATTGCTCCTATGTTTTCTTCACAATTCTTTTTTTTTCTTTTGAAAGGTAGCCAATTTTAAATGTATCTGAGAAATATCTTTTAATATTTTGCTTTAAGCTTTTCTTTTGTGTTTAACGTATTGTCACTTATTATTATTTGAAAATAAGGCTTGTTTCTTTCTTCTTTTATTTTGCTTTAAACGTATTATCACTTCTAATTATTTGAAAAATAAGGCTTGTTTCTTTCTTTTATTTTATACAGGATATACACCTCTCTCCCTCCTCTCTTCAACTGTCTTCATTTTGCCATTTTTTTGTTGCTGCTGACTGCTGCTGATAACAGGAAAAAATATTTGATCATAACATGTATGTGTATGATCTATTGGAATTCAACTGCCTTGCTGCTTGACTTTTGGTTGTTTTTCTGCACCTATAATAGACTCTTACAAAAAAAAATGATTAGTGATTTGTTTCAGCAATATCATATATGTTTGCTCATTACAATTATACATAGAAAAACAGTGGAAATATAATTTAACTCTCTCTCAAACCCCTAACATCCTGGTTTGAACTCATTTTGACACATAGTTTATTATATTACTGTTGGCACATTTATATGGTGCCAGCCAACAGGATATAACAAAAACAATTCCAAATACATCTGGGCTACTCAACTAGTAAATATAAATAAGTATTTGTTACACATTATAAACTCTATTACATATATAATGTACAGAAAATGAATGAAACATGAAGTGCACCTTGTTACAATTTCAAGGTTTATAACTTATGGCTGAAGTACATGGGTTTTATTTGCAAAACATTTTTATTTTCGCATATATAACATAAGAAACACATTTTATATATTTGTAAAACCAGATACAGAAAAAAAATCACTTATGGGTGAAATACATGGGTTTTACTTGCAAAACATTTTTATTTTCATGTATATAACATAAGAAACACATTTTATATGTTTATAAAAACAGATACAGAAAGATTCACTTATGGTCATAACACATGGGTATCAAAATTCTTTTCCTTTTTAAAAACAAGATTTTTACATTTGTGGCTGTAAACATAGAATACACGATTTTTCTACAGTTGCAAAATCAGATACAACAAAAACCATTTACATTTATGGTTGCAACGCATGGACATTGGTTTTTATCTAAAATTTTCACATTTTACATATGTAAAATCTGAAAACAAACTCGGGTAGAAAGGAAATATACATATCTATCATCAATGATCTTTTACAACCTTTTTTTAAAACATACATATAAACAGAATTCAGTACTCAGGGTATGTGGGTGTTTATATCAAAGCCCCACATTGGGCACCAAGCCTGGAAAAAAATCCACTGTACCGGTCAAAACAGTATGCTCACTTAACAAGATTTAAATCCTAAGCAAAAGTACCTTGAATCCGATCATGCTCGAGATACACAGGTCTGGAGCAATCCTGAATTCTAACCTATTTTTGCCTATTCTTTGAATCTCTGACCCAATGAACAACAATTCTGATGACACAGTAAAATTATTTTAAATCCGTTCCTATAGCAAAGCGGTAGAGCATAAGATCAGACTGATGATAATGATCGAGGTCAGAGTATCCCAGAAATTACATTTATTATAGTTATTTATTTATGCTAAGCTATCACCTAAAGAAAGTAGTTCTAAATATTAACTTGAAAATAATAATTCAACGACAAACCAGGATTTACATGAAATAGATATTTTTAATAAATATTAAACAAACGCATATATATATTACAAAAGATTAAGAAAACGCATATATATTTTATCAACTAGTTTCACGCTTGGGACAATATTGTTTATTTACAAGACTTTGGAATTTGTTGTATAAAATCCCCTCTATCACTCATTTAATAAATATAATTTTACAGATACAATTTTATAGTGTTTTATAACTCGTGCGGAGTTAATAAGCTAATACAAGAAAACTTTTGCTACAAAATATCATGGATGCCGAAAATAAATATAAAAGATCGTGACAGTTTTAACAGTAAATGATTTACTTGATAACGAGCAAAATATATGATTTCAATCATGTATTTCTTAGGAGAAACATTATTTATACTTTTATTCACATTGTTTAACAAAGACGTCTTTTAGAAATAAGAAACAAACAATGTGCTTTATTTACTAGAGTAAGTTATGCAATCATTAATATAAATTAGATTTACGTCTATAGGAATCGATAACATTTTTTAAAAGAAAGCAGCTTAACTCAATGAACTAAATGTATTTTTACGAAATGAATCATTATCTTTAACATATCATTGTGACTTACTAAAGGTTAGGCAGACAGTAATGGTACTAAGCATATAATAACGAAATAAAACCTCATGGTGATTGTGGATATTTTATCATTTTAACCAAAAGACTGTTTTTTACGAGGCTCCTCGTAGACATCTGACGTCACTCTAACTCAGCCGATTCTTATGCTAAAAAATTCGTTCGATACGTTTTGAAGAGGTTTTTAAAAGTTCTGTAAGATGGTGACCTCTTCAGACTTATTTTACAAGTAAAAAATAAAAAAAAAACGCATTTAAACCTAAACAAAGAAAGAACATTATTTGTGATTGTTTCTTAGCAAGCTCTCAGCTGAAAAAGACATTCTGATTGGCTGGAAAGAACAAAGAAACCGCCTGATCAAAGAAAATAAAGAAAAATGCTGAGATTTTCATTTGGAATCCAATTTTAAGTATTATAAAATTATATTTATGGAAATTAAAAATAATTTTCAGAGAGAATAATAAAAAAACAAAATTATTTTCGAAAAACAAAATTATTTTCGAAAAATATTGAAGATTTTAGTAAAAATATTGAAGATGTAGTAAAAAGAAATATTTACTTTTCTATAACGTAAAAGTCGATCTTTTTGTTTATATTATAGCTTTTATGTTGCCGAAATTGAATATTTTAGAATAAATAAATAGCAATTTATTTTTGAAAGAACTTTCGTTCTCTTCATAACCTGAAAAATTAATAATATACTTTTTATAAACGTATCTGAGTTGAATTTAATATTATAGGCGAATATGTTTTAACAATAGGTTTTGTCTTCAGTTTGTGAGTTGGCCAATTAAAAGATTTGATTTTTACCTCATACAACCAATAATATAATTAGCGGTTAAAAGGTTAAAAGAATATTTGAAACAAACTTAGATTGGATATGTCCACACATTCTGGCAGAGCGATATCAAGGGAGAGGCTGAGTTTGAGATCCCAGATCACTATGTACTGCCATCCGCAGCACATAATCCTCACAACCTTTACGTTCACAGGAAGTAGTGTTCCTGATTACGAACAATTTTAAAAGTAGGATGGGAGCATTAGATGTTCCCAATGACTAAACGGTCAAGAAATGGAGAAGATAAAATATCAGAATAAAGTGGATGGTATGCCAGCAATGTTATTGGACATGAATATAATCTTATAACATAATTTTCATTATTTTAAAACTTGGAAACTGTCTAACCTTTCGCGCAATAATCTGTTTTCAATCCTGAGCCATTTAACAAATTGTAATAAAATAATAACTCTTTCTTACATCATTAAATTAATAAAATTTATATTTGAATTCGATTCCCATATACGTATTAATTAAAGAATTAGCCATCCGGTGATGGTAAGAAAAGGTAGAATTTTATATTACATGTCGCAATCTTTTATAAAGGCAACTAAACAACAAAGTAAAATAAGCATCCACAATAAAATACTTTTAGATATACAACCAACCTAGTGAACAATTTCTATTTTAAATAAACAAATGAATATAATTTTACTAATGAATTTAATTAAAGTCGCGAGATTGATTGATACCGACATATTAGAGAAAATAATATATATATTAAACAAAATAAGTTGTATACATTTAATTGAGCCGCATAAAGTTATACAAACATAAATTAAGCATGAAAGCAAATGTATATTTAGAATTATATAAGTATTAATAAAGGATTATATAGAGAGAGTTTACGAGCAAAACTAGCAAAACATCATAAATGGATCTATGAATTAATTTAACTACAAATTATAAATCACCCATGAATGTTCATATTAAGGCAGCTCTAAATTACATGATTTTACCTAAGATATCAGCATAGCGGCAGGCAGGCAGGTTGATTGGCAATTCTACATCATCTCATAAGGCCGCTCAGCTGGAATTTTGATGGCTGGTAGACAGTCCTTCGTGAGAAGAAGAAAAAGGTGATAAGATTCCTCTACTCATGCTTCATCACGCAGAACTTATGTTGGCTTCTTAAAAGTAATTAAACTCAACTGGTCAAATGAAAGTAACTAACTTATCAAGTGAAAATTACCCACTGACTTTAAAAGGTCTTATGGGCTCTTTTTATACACTATCTCTATAATCCCTTTACAAACAATATTTAATTAACAACATGTTTTTATACAGATAAGGCTCAAAATACCATTTTTAGCTATTTTAAATCATTCGACAACAACTGATAAACAATTTGTTTTCGATCTTAATTGCGATTGACAATTTTAATTAAAGGCAACAAGCTGAATTTAAACAAAGATTATTTTAGCACTTCGAGCCTCCCCCATTCTTCTTTGTTGTCACATTAAATACACACATATATAAAAATAATCACAAATATATAAGCAAATGTATTTTCCAGCAATAAACATAGCAATAAAATTATTGCTTCAGTAATAATAATATATACGCATCACTCAAACTACTGTTTTATTTTACTAAATAAAATTTAATTTTATTAATCTTTCTAATGATTCGGCATACAGTGTGTGAGTGAATAGCATATAATTTATAGCAAGGTCTGAATTGTGGACCCCTAGGATAGTATAGATGGTGACACATGAAGCATCGATGATGATTAGACATCGATTGGTTCAATATATATATATATATGTTTATTCAGATTGCAACTATGCTTGCAGCCATCTTTGTGCCAGTCATTTAAGACTGACTGTCATAATACCCCCCTCACTTAATGAGACTTCTAAATGGGTTAACCATTTAAAGTCTATATTAATTTAATTTTACCTATATATAATACTATTATGAATATACTACTTTATTACAAATTTAAATTGACTATATACGACTGTGTTATTAATAATGAAAACAAAAATCTTAAAGAATATATATATATAAATAAAAAATAGAAATCTGTTGACTGTAGTGGCCAATGGTTGCCTACCCAACAGGTTTAAGTGCACGGGCATTATATGAGCCCTTGATTCCCTGATCAGTCTTCACCCAGAATGTGCTGTCACCACAGCATTCTACCATTTCAAATGAACCTTCCGTATAAGTTTAAAAAATTTTTAAATTGAGATTTTTCCAGGATGCTAACATGGGGTGTACGAACCATCACTTTATCACTGACCTTAAACTGGTGCTGTGATGGGTGTTTTCTCTTTTGTCTTTGGTGGCTCATTTTGCACATCTGAGCCCATGCTCTTCCCTTGTCCTTCTCCATGTCGATGGGTTTTTCTATATTCCCTGGGAATTCAGTGTCAAATAGTTTTGGAACAGGTTTTCTGAAATGCAGCTGCATTGGTGGGAGTCCTGTAGATTCATTTGCTGACCAATTAATAAAATTGAGTATCAGTGGCAATTGTTTGACCCATCTCCTATGATTCATGGGCAGGGATGTGCGGAACAGTCTTCCCAATTCCCTCATAACTCATTCACATGGATTGCTTTGGGGGTTCCTGGTGGATGTAAGGGTGTGTTTAATTTCTCACCTTGCTGTCCATTTATTCCATCCCTCTGATCCAAATGGGGTTCCATGAACAGATAAAATTGATTTTGGCTTTTCAACCTGTGGGAAATGCAGAGAGTTTAATACCCTAACAGTTTCTTTTGTCATGGTCCTGGACAAAGGATATGCTGCAACCCACTTCGAAAATAGGTCGTATTCTACCAATAAGTATCTTTTTCTATTAAAAGGTGGCAGAGGACCATAAAAGTCAATGGCCATGATTTCATTAGGGTTGTTTGGGTTGATTGATTTCATGTGACTAGTATATGATTTATTCTGTGGCTTTGCCCATTGTCATACTTCACATTTGTTTAATGTGGCAATTATATCTCTGTGCATCCCTGGCCAATAAAACCACCATTGAAGACAGTATTTTGTTTTGTGAGTACTGTAATGTCCATACAGTTTGTGGATGTCCATGATGAGAGAGTACCTCATTTGGGGTAGTACCATCACTCTCCAATCATCGCTCCCTTCTTGAATTCGATAATATAGCATGCCTTTGTTCATTTTATATCTCTCCGTATTTTTTTTCCCTGTTGGCTTCTGACATTGTGTCATAATTTGACATAGCTTTTTGTCTCCACATTGTTTTTCAGTCAGTTGAGATAGACATTTCTTGATGCTTTCACTGATGCAGGGCACAATATTAGCTATATATATGTTATCTAGATTTCCGTGTTGCTGTTGGATTGGGACTGGATGGCAGCTGAGTACATCAGCACTATATTCTCAGCTCCCTTACAGTACCTAACTGAGTAGTTAAAATCTTGGAGGAACAGGCTCCATCATACCAAGTGGCTATTATTAAGGTAGCTGTTGTTAAGGAATTCCAAACTTTTGTGGTCTGTCATCACCACTATCTCAGAACCCAACAGGATGGGGAAAAACTTCAGAAATGTCCATACAATGGCCAGGGCCTCCTCCATAACAGTGTGATTTATCTCTGGTCCTTTCAGCAGCCGGCTTATGAAATATAGTACTCCAACTTGTCCATTCTGCTGGATCTGAGAAAGAGTGACCCCAGTCCATATCCACTACTATCGGTTTGAAGTAAAAATGGTCTATTAAAGTATGGATATGCCAATACAACTTGTTTTACAAAGTTTCTCTTTATTCTTTCAAATGCTTCCTCTTGTTCTTGCATCCAACTCCAGCGTATGTCTTTCCTAATGAGTCTCAGTAATGGCTCCATTTGATCTGCAAATTTCTCACAGAATCTATTGTAGAAATTGCATAGACTCAAAAAAGAATGTACATTTTTCTTTGTTTGGGGTCTAGGAAACTTGGTGATGGCCTTGATTTTGTCTGGGTGTGGTTTGATTCCAGATTCTCCTACCAAATGTCCAAGGAATTTGATTTTGTTGGATACCAGTGTGCTTTTTTTTAAGTTTATCTTTATGCCCTTATCTTGGTATTCTTTGAAAAATGTCTGCAGTTGTTGAAAATGTTCTTTCACAGATGATGATGCCACCACAACATTGTCAACATAAGTAATTATACTTTTCTTGACTTCAGGTCTTAGCACTTGATCTAAACACTGTAGCAGTCTTGCTCCACTGTTAATTAATCTGAAAGGCATCCAGTTAAATTGGTATGAGTATCCCCCATATCTGAATGTGGTGTATTGACAGTCCGCTGGATGTAACTTGATCTGCCAATAGCTGGCAGTAAGATCAAACATTGAGAAGATTCTTTTTCCTTTAAATTTCATTAGCAGTTCTTGTATAGGTGGTGGAATGGTGCAGTCAGGTATTGTTGCACGGTTCAGCTGGTGAGGATCGAGACATATTCTGACAGATCCATTTTTCTTTTTTACAACCACCAGAGGATTGCATATGGTGAAGAGCATTTATCAATCACACCCCACTCCATCATCTGCTCCAATTGACGCTCGACTTCTTCCTTGAATTTGTGAGGTATGGGGTATGAACATGCCTGGAATAGTTCTCCTGGCTTTAGTCTTATCCTTGGTATATACCCCTTAATTATCCCTGAGGTATCAGAGAATATCGTGTCATAATCTTGCAGTAGGGATTTTAGTTTTTTCTTCTCATTTTATGAAGCTATTCCAGCCATACTGACCTTTTCTTCCAGAATCTCTATGGTAGACTGGCTCATGCAACACTGTCCTGTCATACTAGACACTGATGACTGTGAGAATGGTATTTGGTGAACATTGCACATTATCCATTCCTTTTTGTAATTTATATTACATTTGTTCCTGTGCAAGAAGTCTGAGCCCAATACTGCCTCATGAATCAAGTTGCTCATGTTGTCACTCCCTGGGATTATATTTGTATCCATATCTGGCGAGGTTCGAGCTTGGCCTTTCGGTTATTTGCTAGTGTTACCTGGGCAGTCTGTAATGGAAGTGTTTCTACTCTAGGGTTACTAACACCTATTTTCTTATACAGATTTTCTGAGATTACGAAAATTTGACTACCTGAGTCCACTAATGCTAATGCTTCTACCCCTTCTAATGTTATTCTTATCATGGGACACTTTTGCGGTATGTATTCTGGCACTCTATCCTCCCATGAACAAACTAGATTCGATATTTCTTTATATGAATCTGTATCTTTTTCTTCCTGTATGACCCTACCATTATCAGTCATATCTGTTTTATCTACTGGTCTGCCTTGCTGGTTGATGTCAATACTATTTAGTAATTCCGCTAATTGTTTCATTGAGTTTATATTTGCCATCAGCAGCATTTGTTCGATACGAAACAGTAGATTGTGCTGTATTATTCTGATGATCTGGCCCTCGAATATGTGACAGGCTTCTAAAGTCTGGAGCTTGGCCACTTGTCTTCTAAAAAACTTGGAGTAACTCTCACCTCCACCCATTTTATATTTTTCTTTCATTATTTGGTATAGTACCATCTCTTGTCTTTCATCACTCCAGAAGTTTTGCAACAAGGCCTTTTTATATTCTTCGTACATGTTTGGATGGTGAAACAGTGACTCCCACCATGCTCGAGCATCCCCTTGGAAATGACTGTATGCTATTATTAACTGGCTAGTTTCAATCATCCTATTTATTCTAAAATAATTTTCTAAACTATTAAGATGTTCTATAGGAGCCTCACTTTTCTGTCCTTCGAACACTCTTATCTTTATAAATTGGTTAATGTTTATTGCACTCATATAACTCATATCTCCATTCCTTGACTTTCTAAATTCTATTCCTGCATTTCTTTTGTCTATTTTATCTGTTCTTACTATATTTATTGTATCACTGCCTCCTTCCTTCTCTATTTCGCATTGCTTTATCTGAGTATTTGATTCTACCTTAGTAGCTTCTTGTTCATATTTGTTGCTGCTACTAATTGGTATCAAGATATGTTGTTCTATCTGCCTGACCATGTTTTCCATTTTTGCTACTTTAGTATCATTTCCACTTCTTTTTTAACCAATTCTTTCACACATGCCCTCAAACTCTAGTCCTGTTGTGTGTTGTCTATTTTGTATTCTGTATGTTTACTATTATTTAGCTCGAAGTTATCATATTTTATTTCTACATTAGGGATTTTTATTTTTAATTCCTGTAATGTTTCATCTTTAGCATTGTCTATTCTTTGGGACTTATCCTCCATCCTTTTCTCCATTTCTCTTTTGAGCTCTTCTATTTGCCTTGGTACTTTAGCTATTTCTTCTCTCACTTCTTTCATAAATTATAGCATTATATTCATTAACTTTCCTTCCTTTTCAGGTTCTATTCTATTTTGCTTATTGCCCTCTATCTCTACATTGATTTCGTGCTCTATATCTCGACTTTCTTCATCCCTTTTATTTAATTTTTGCTCATCCATTTTTTTTTAAAAAATGATCTGGTCCACATCAATAAATACTATTTATTAGTTCTTTCTTTACAATATCTAGATGCTAACAAGGTATTCTGTTTATTAATAACAAGGTATTCTGTTTATTTCATACTTTTTTTATTAAATCTAGACATTAACAAAGTATTCTATTTATCTATTTCACTCTTTACAATATCTCAACACTAACAAATTATTCTATTTATTTCTAACAAAGTATTCTATTTATTTATTTCTTATTAAATCTCAACGTTAACAAAGTATTCTATTTATCTATTTCACTCTTTACTATATCTCAACATGAACAAAGTATTCTATTTCTTTCTAACAAAGTATTTTGTTTATTTATTTCTTTATTATTAACTCTCAACACTAACAAACTATTCTATTTATCCATTTCTTTTTTATTAAACCTCAATGATAACAAAGTAATCTATTTATTTATTTCTTTTTTATTAAATCTCGGTACACTCGCACTAAACTCAATTCTAATCCATCTACCACCTATATATATATATATAGTACATGTATATCTCTGTGCTCCATGTATATCTCTCTACCTGCCTACACTTCAAATAGTATTTTTTCTTATTTAATTGCATTACATGGCTGTGTCCCCCTCTATTAGCTTTCGTGCATACTTAATATATCGTGCCCAAAACATGTTGGTCACCATTTTTCTGTACTGGTCCATTTGTCCATCTTACCTGTGTACACACATTGAACATGAAAATGCATGTTATGTAACCAAGCAACGATTGTAGGTATTCGGTTAGACACCATCATTTATTATTTCCTAGAATTGCATCACAAGAGAAAATTATTCCAATCATACCTTTGAAAGATCCGGTTCAACAAGACATTTACGCGCCACCTCTGAGAAAAGATTGCTCTCTCCCCAGAGGGATATGCCTGCATAATTTAGATAAGGGTTAATCCCTTTTTGACTTAATAAATTCAATAATGTAGATGCTTTGCTTATGATCACTAGAAAGATGAATGTTCTAATGAATTACTCTTTGTCCCGATAGAGATTAATCCCAGGCTAGCTCATCTACTCTTTATCTCAGGAAGGCAGTTTGTTGCTTAGCTAATAAAGGAGGATAAACGATAAAATCTTAACTAGTTATAGAGCACAACGTTGAAATTTTAATATTCTAACTCCACATTTATTTAGCCCTTAATTTTATAATATTACAAATAAATAACAACAGAAATATATAAATACGAAATAAAATTTTAATAAAAAACCCCAGTTTAAAATCATTAAATATTTGCCCAATGGGATGGTCTAAGTTTCATCTTCACTTGCACACTCTATAGCATTTTATAAGATATATTCTAAACGTGATTGCAATATATATACAATCCATGGTAGATACGTGTTTCATTAAATAACCCTCTGTCTTTTTTTTTTAATTTAATAAAGATTTATTATTTGGGTTATTATTCAACCGCAATTTATATTTGAATAAGAGAGTTCCTCTTATCGATCATGCCCATAGCAGATCATCCAAACAAAAAACTAATAGACTTATTTATTCCTTTACCATTACTATTATCCTGCATGTAGCAGATGGAACAAATTTGTACTAATAGGAATGAATTTGCGGGAGGTAATAACATATTGAATCCTGCACGTGGCGGATTAAAAAGACAGAGTTATTTATAAATGAATACACACACTCCATGGCCTTTCAACTATCTGGGAAGGTAGATTTAATGACCCGTTTCTTTATCCGATACATTCTTAAAGAAAAGAACAGTTATTGACTGTGAATTAATCTTGCATGTAGTGGATATTTATGTAACAAAATAAAACTAAAGTGGGTGAACAGGCTAAATGCCTACCACTTGTGCGTATCTAAATTTACGAGTAATCTACCTTCCTTAAATCATTAATCTAAAACATTCATAATATACTAAAATTGATTTTGGTAATAAAATCTATTGAATCATGTATAGAAATAATAATAATAATAATAATAAAAATCATTGGTCAAATACATATAAAAGATTACGTAAATTTTCACTATCTAATTATAGCTACAACAATAAAGATGAAAACAAATCATTCGTATAAATATTTAAAACACACACACAAAATAATTATATTTAGAATTATAAAGGGTTTTACTTCCCATAGACTTCGTTTTCTTCCAGACTGAGGGCTTCTGAAGGAGCTATATACATCTTGAGCAGGCAACTGAAGGGGTCTCTTCTATGGATGGCTGGCATAATAGTTCATAGGCAGCTACATTTTCAAATGGACAGAGAGTCACATATCTTGGTGGTTACATAGGTTTTGAGCAATGCGAATGCACCGAAGCGGGTTCTCTACTCCATGTTCACTGGAGCAATACTATTCAGTCTTGATTTCCTATTATCAAATGGATCCATGTTAAGATGATTTCTCATTAAAATTATTATATTAATTCTTAACTTGCGATATCTTTCTATCAAATCTATTTTTTTCAGCCAACTTTTCCTGGTCCCCTTCCCGATTCATTTCTAGATTTCTATTTGCAGTTCTTTATTTCTTCAGATTAGGCATAATTACAGCTTGCACTGACTTTGAAATTTTACTGTGAATTATATACTCTTTGTTGCTAATTATAAAGTAAAATAAAATGTCTCAGTAAATTCAAATGAAGTCACAAAACAAACAATCTCTGCATAAGTGAATGCTTGCACCAATCATCAATGAAAAATAAGTTAGTTGGTTTTAACTTCACGCATTGAACTCTCTGCCTTCAACTCAACTGAATTCAATATATCTAACCGAATGAATGAATCAATTAATAATCCCCTATATCACCTGATCAGCACATATATAAATCCCCCTCATTACAGGGTCCCCTCTACAAACTATTGCTGTTTTCGATTTTTTTAAATTAGTTTAATTAAATTTCATTTGTTCTATTGCTTTTCTTATGTTTTTAAATCTGTTTAAAAATATTCTTTTAAACCATTACTGATTCACATTCCTATCCCATGTTTTAATTAATTTTTAATCCGCAGGTGTCAAGCCATGTGCTTTTACAATTTTCTCTAAAAATACTATAACAAAAGAGAGAAATCACTGACTTGCCTGCGGTCATTAAAACCATAATTAACAAAGAAAACAAAAATTTTATAAAGATTACATGTTGTAACAAGGTTAACATTATTTTAAAAATTTTATACATAAATTTACTTTCAACACGTAATCCAAAAATAAAAATATACATCGAAACTTGATAATTTAAAAATACAACATATTTAGTTGCTGGGTTGTTTACATTTAAATTTCCCAGTATAATTTTATATCCCTACCATATCAAAAATGACACATTTATTAAAAAAAAAAAAAAAAATGTATTTCACTTTAAATGTATATGTTTGTACATTTGAAATGTATCATCATCATTTATCTATCTTACGTGTGCAAACGAAGAGAAAGTATACTTACACAGACCACCCTTTTATTATTTCTTTTATATATATATGTTTATTCAGACTGCAACTATGCTTGCAACCATCTTTGTGTCAGTCATTTAAGACTGACTGTCACAATATAAATATGTCATTGCTGGTTTCCTACTCGTCACTCTCAAAATAGTCTTCAATGTTCAGGAGAGGATTATAAAAAAATTGTAATCAAATAAATAAATTATAGGCTCAAGTCTTGTAAAAATATGACGCCTATTTCATTAATAATAATGATCTAGCTAACCATTCAATTACAAATTAATAAATAAATATCCATTTGTTTTTAGCTAAAAGTAATGACTCCAGATTATTTTGGATAGTCTTAAGAGTACCATAATGACTATAATTGATACAGTCTTCATGATTAGTGAAAAGCATGGAGTGCATGGTTTATTTCTTTTTTATTTACTGTTCTAACATAGTTTCTATTCTTTTAATATCTTGAAGTCTATTGTGATAGTGATAAAGATGGTAGGCCAACTAGTGAAAGCAGCAAAAGACTAACTAACTATTCACGTGGTATTAAAATTTTAGATAATTCTAGAACTATCGTAATTGACATATGCTAATGATGTCATCAACATAAATGTGAGCTGTTACAGTTATTACCAATGTAAAAAATATAGACTCTTGTTATTTCACAATATAAAATCTTCATCTAATTTTTTCTATAATTTTCTACTACCTTTATATAATTTGCAGTTGCACACAGAAGAAATTAATCGTTTAGAAATGGCTTGCGTTTCGTGTATGCAAAGAAGCATTGCTTTCTAGCTTATCTCTAAATGTTACTAACTGCCGCTTCCAAAATTCTGTGCTCTGATAACATTTTCGTACATCACAATACAGTATACAACGCTTGACTTCAATCTGTTCTTTGCTTTATATTGTGTATATTTTTATAAGAATATATATTATAAGGAATATGAGCACAGACTTTCACAAGGCCCACCACTCTCCACTCCATCTAATAACACTGATACACTCAAGCACATATATGCTGAAAAGATAAATAATCACCAATATACTATTTCATGCTAAACCAGCAATCATCAGTTGGTCCAGATTATCATCTCCCACACATATATACTATAAGTGCTCAGATATATATTAAGATAGACAATCTTCATACTTTAATGGACAGGCTCCAATATACTACACACTCCAACTCTTCAACCATCCATCCAATTAAAAATCTGATGATGGAATGCTTGAAGGCCACCCTGAGGCCGAGATTCTTGTCACACCCATGTTGACCTAAGGTCAATCTGAACCCCACATGTACAGGACATAATCCATTAAATACATATGCAAGGATGGGCAGACATCTCTATAATGTAATAACTGAAACATAGGCTTATTATATACCTGTGTCTATATATGTAATATAGGGTATATGAGCACAGACTTTCACACCACCCACCACTCTATCTCATAACACTGATACACTTAAACACATATATGTTGAAAAGATAAACAATCACCAATATACGTATTTCATGCTAAACCAGCAATCATCAGTTGGTCCAGATTATCATCTCCCAATATATACTACAAGTGCTCAGATATATATTATGATAGACAATCTTCATACTTTAATGGACTGGCTCCAATCTACTCACACTCCAACTCTTCAACCATCCATTCAATTGAAAATCTAATGATGGAATGCTCGAAGGCCACCCTAAGGCTATATATTGTAGAAAGTTGTAATTTTGAAAGGAACAAATCTATTGATAAATATTGCATAATTAAGTTTTTATTGTTAAGTTCATTTGAATCTTTGAATTTTATTAACAAAAAAAATAAGAATAAAGACAGAAAGATTAAATTTAAAAATGGCAGTTTTTTATAGGAAAAAATTATATTCAGCATTACTCTAGTTGCTGGTTTAATGATTTACGTAATTTGTTTAAAGCTCAAAAGAAACGTTATATAGTTAAAACATAAATGATGATCTCATTTAAAACATTTAGTTATGTTTGTATTTTAATTGATAACGAAAAACGGAATTGTTTTCCTTTTCTCTAACTCACCTTAAGACATTGAACTTAAAGTCAATATATGGTTCAATAATTTGCAAAGTTAGTTTCTTTGCATAAAATTAAGTTTCCTGAATTCAAAGTGCAGCATGTGGGTTTTTTTATCCTCTATCACGTATTGGGAAATTAAACAAACATTTTATATATAAAAAAAATTCCCCGAAATTATAACTCAGTAAGAATCCCCTGATTGCGGACCCAGGCTGCCATTTGATGACGACTTTTTATTTAGGTACTTATAACTGCAGATCACTTTCAAGTGAAGGAAGATTGCAAGAATTAGAAGAAGAACTGTCTTATATTAAATGGGACATTATTGGACTTTGTGAAGTTAGAAGAAAAGGAGAAGAAACAATTGATTTAAAAAGTGGACATATACTCTATTATAAAGGCACAAATATTGGAAATACAAGTGGAGTAGGATTCATTATAAATAAAAAGTGGAAGAACAATATTGTGGAGATTGATGGTGTATCGGACAGAGTGGCAAGATTAGTTATACAACTTAATAGCAGATACCAAATGCAGATAATTCAGGTTTATGCCCCAACAAGTTCTCATAGTGATGAAGTAGTAGAAGATTTTTATATGGATGTACAAAAGGCTTTTGATCAGAGTAAACACCATTTTAAAATTGTTATGGGAGACTTTAATGCTAGAATTGGTAAAAAAAAAAGAAAGATGAAAGTGCTGTGGGTAATTTTGGTTATGGTAATAGAAATGAGAGAGGACATAGACTTGTGGAGTTTGCAGAAAAAGAAAAACTTTATATTATGAATTCTTTTTTTGAGAAAAATGTTAAAAGGAAATGGACATGGAAGCATCCAAATGAAGGTACAGCAGAATTAGATTATATTTTGACTAACAGAAAATACATATTTCAAGATTGTAATGTTCTTAATAAATTTAACACAGGAAGTGATCATCGATTAGTAAGGTGTAAGTTACGTGTTAATGTAAAACTAGAAAGACAAAAATTATTAAGAAAAACAATATTTACAGTTGATATTCCTAATCTTCAGAAACATTCTAATGAATTTAAATTAGAACTTACAAATCGGTTTCAAGTATTAGTAGATTTTGAACATGATTCAGATTTGAATGAAATTAATATGAAAATAACTGATACACTTTTGAAAACTGCAACAAAGATAGCTGGTAGAAAGAAACAGCAATTGACCAATAAAATCTCTACTGAGACTAGAGAATTTGTGAAGAAAAGAAGGAATATGAAGATATACAAAAATGATGCATTAAAAAGAATTGAATATCTCGAATTTTGTAAAATGGTGCGGAAAAGAGTTGAAAATGATATAAGAAAGTATAACTGTGAACTAGCAAGGAAAGCTGTAGAAGAAAATAAAAGTCTTAAGAATGTAAAACAACATTTTGGTATTGGTAGGAAATTTATATCTGCAATAAGAAAAAAAGATGGAATTATTACTAAAAGGAGAGATGACATCATGAAAATGGTAGAAGATTTTTATCAAGAATTATATAGTAATAAAGAACAAGTATCTCCTATATCTATTACATCTTCCAAATTGCCCAGAATTTTAAATGAAGAAGTGAGACATGCAATTAAATGTATGAAGAAAGGAAAGGCTCCAGGTAATGATGGAATTATAATTGATATATTAAAAGAAGCAGGTGAAGAAATAGAATTTTTTTTAGCAAAGTTATATACCAAATGTCTAAATGATAAAGATGTACCGGATGATTGGAAGAATGCAGTAATAATATTAATATTTAAAAAAGGTGATAAAAGAAGATATTAGAAATTACAGACCTATCAGCCTTTTATCAGTTTTATATAAAATTTTTACCAAGATAATTACTACTCGTCTACAGAGAACATTGGATTTCCACCAACCAAGAGAACAAGCCGATTTAAAAGTGGTTTTAGTACAGTAGATCATATCCAGGTATTGAGAGAAGTTATAGAAAGGACAAATGAATATGAGTTGCCATTATGCTTAGGATTTGTAGATTATGAAAAGGCATTTGATTCTATAAACATTTCTTCAGTGATTAAAGCATTAGATCATCAAGGTATAGATCCAGGATATTGTCATATTTTAAAGAATATTTATAAAAATGCAACAGCAACAATTAGATTACATAATGACACTGGGAAAGTCAACATTGAGAAAGGTGTAAGACAAGGTGGCTCCATATCTCCAAAACTTTTTACAGCAGTGCTGCATGAAGTATTTTGTGGATTAAAATGGGAAACTAAAGGAGTGAAAATAAATGGTGATTATTTAAGTCATTTAAATTTTGCAGATGATGTAGTTGTTTTTGCAAATAGTGCTTCAGATCTGCAGGAAAGGTTGCAGGAATTATCAGATGAAAGTAGGGAAGTAGGACTAAAGATAAATGTTAAAAAGACTAAAGTAATGTTTAATCGATTTGCTCAAAATATGAAAATAAAGATTGATTATGATGAATTAGAAGAAGTTAACAGTTACAAATACCTTGGTCAGATTATTAATACAGATGAAACATAATGGAGGAAATTAATCATAGAATTAAACTTGGTTGGAGTGCTTTTGGTAGAAATAACTTGATACTAAAAGGAAATACGCCTATGTGTTTGAAAAGGAAGGTTTTTAACAAATGTGTTTTACCAGTTCTTACTTATGGATCTGAGACTTGGACACTTAATAGAAGAGCAATTCAGAGACTTCAGACCACTCAAAGAAGTATGGAGAGATGTATGTTGGGAGTAACAAGAAGAGATTGTAAATGCAATGTATGGGTAAGAGAACAAACAGGTGTTACTGACCTCATTGAAAAAATTAAAAGATTGAAGTGGAGTTGGGCTGGACATATTGTTAGAAGAGATGATAATAGATGGACAATTGAAATTTTAAACTGGATTCCAAGAGATTGTAAAAGACCCAGAAAGAGACCACATGTGAGATGGATGGATGAAATAAGAAAGTGTGCAGGGGTGATGTGGAGAAGAGAAGCTAAAGATCGGAGAAGATGGATTAAACTTGGAGAGACCTTCATCCTGCAGTAGATTGATAATGGTTGATAATGATGATGATGATGATGAAGATTTTGTTAATATATTTTAATATAGGAATGCTCAATTAATCCACTGCAATCTCATCCAAAAGTTATTTTTTACATGTATACATAATTATCCTAATAAAAAAGGGACTCTTCAAGATATCAGCAGTACTATCCTCTAATCAATACATGGGTTATACATTGACACAGTTTAGTTATTTACCAAAAAAGCTTTAAGGTGTTAGCTTGTTTGGATAGTTATAATGTGGCAGCATATTTCATATCTTAACCTACAATGCACTAACATAACAACATTAAATTTTGCTGTAAGTCAAACAACACTGCTACTAAAATGTTTGATTCAAATTGTCTGGCAGTAAAGTCATGAGTCACAAACACATTTTCAACTGGTTTGCAAAATTTTGGGATGGCAGGGAGAGTATTGAAAATGATGTACAAATGTACAAAATACTTTCATGTCATAACTCATGATCTAGACATGTTAGCACCTTTAATTTTTGTGTTGAATAGCTAAACTATGAAGATATACAAGCAATGCATTGATTCAAACATCTTGGAGAATCAGTTGCCTTTTCATTAAGACACATTGCCTATGCAAAGGAATAATCAAAAAATCTGGAATTTGTAATAAAAGGTTTTGTATTTCTTTTTAGATGTAGTTATATCTTCACGTTCTTCTTCAACTCTTCCAAGTCTGCAAAACATGGGGCATTTTTTTATTCAGAAGAATAAAAGAAGTCACATGGAGTGAGATTGAGTAAATATAGTGATTGGATAGCTGACAAATGCTGTTTTGGGTTAAAATTTGTTTCACACTCATGGCTTTGTGTGCTGGCATATTATTGTGGTGAAGCTATCACTTCCAACCTGTCCACAAATTAATTAATTTTTTTTGACACATCATGCAAATGTTTCAGAACTTGTAGGTAAAATGTGTGATTATTATAAATGAATTCTACATAAATAATTCTGTTTTCATCATAAACAAAGATCAGAAGCATCTTGACATTGGGCTTCACTCATTGTGCTTTTTTTGAAATGTGATGAATTTGAATTATTCTTTTAAACCACTTAAAAAGTTGTATTTTCTCCAGAGCAGCTTGTTTGTAAACTGTTTTGAGCATTTCCACTGCCATTTTCTTATAATAGAAAACAGATTTCACTTTATTTCAACTTTTCAGTCATCATAAAAATCAAAAAATAGGCAATACACACTTAACAAAAGAAGTTACTATGTATCACCATAAGTTCCTTCAATCATGACAATTGACAGATTGATGAGGTGGGGAGGGGGTTCCATAAGAGACTTCTAATGGCATAATCATACATGACAATGTGCTTGCCCTCTAGAAAGCAATTTCAGTTTTTTGGGTACACCCTTATATGTAATTTTTTTTCTTCCAGTACATATTGTGGACAAAAATATAGCAATTAAAATGATGTCTTTCTTAAATTCTATTTAAAATGAAATAAAAAGAATTAAATAATCTTTATTATTAAAAATTTATGATTCTGAAGCAATTATCTCATTAAAAAGTTCTTTTAACATTAAGGGTGTATGGGAAGTAAGTGGAATTGTGGGTAATGTTTAGTTTAAATATGTTGTTATTTTATAGTTCCTTACATGTGAGAAGTATACTTGTAGCAGTGAAACCATTGGTTGTGTTTTAAAGTTTTTTTTTTTTTGGCTAGTCTTGTTGAGTTGTGAATTTGGGGTAATTTTGATTAAATTATATTATATATTAATAAGATGAGAGTATAGGTAATCAGTATTCTCAGATAAAATTTGTTGTAAAGCCAAAACCAAAAATTCTTTAATACTTTTTATCAATGTTTATGCTTATGTTATTCCTTTTGTAATTCTGATTTTAAAAGATTTTTGTCAACAGGAAATATAAAAAAAATAGTATTATATTTGTTTAATTTTATTTCTACTTCACTAGATTCATATTTTGACACATTGAGATTAGATTCTAATTTTATATTTTATCTCTATATAAATAAGACATTTATTTTATATAAAAGAAGATAATGAAATGTTCTACTAAAAAGGTAATTCTTGTGAATATTGAGCCGTTCTGTTCTGACATAATTGATTTAAAATACTAAGCATCATATGACCACAGTCCTTTATGCTTACACAAGCTATTTACACATTGGCTACTGTATGGAGAGTTTTGTAATTTAAAACAATTAATCCAGTGATAAAAAGCTGTCGCATTTTATTTTATTAAAAAAAAAGATTTATGCTTAATTTGGGAAAGTGTATTGACTAAGAACATAATCATAAATAACTGAAAATATGTTTCTAGATTCCACTAATATACGTATAATAATTATATTTATAAAGGCATATTCATTACTTAACATAATATTTATTAAGGTTACAACCTTAAGACTATGCGCCTGAAAAAACAACAGTAGGGCCCTCTGAAAATCTTTAACACAAGATTTATTTAAAAAACAAGAGCAGTTAAGATAAGAGTGGCCGCTTTGGCCACTCTTGTCTTTTAAATAAATCTTGTGTTAAAGATTTGCAGAGGTCCCTACTGTCATTTTTTCATGCGTATAGTCTTAAGGTTGTAGCCTTAGTAAATATTATGTTATAATATATGTATATTAACTGTGTATAAACAAATAAAAAAACTGTAGTCATTTGACAGAAAAATATTTAGTTTATGTTACAGAAGCTATGCCCCGCATGGGTTAATGCAATGAAAAAGACACAAAAGTTCAAAATCCAAGGATCATAGCTCAAATTTGACTCTTTTGATATCTTTTTGTCGCAAACATGTTATGACTTTTCTATTTAATAACCTATTCAGTTATGCCAGACTGAAGTATGGATTTTTATTTTTCAAACATGTACTAATAAAAGACTCTAAAAACCAATAGACAAATAAATAATACTTCTGTATATAATATAAAAATAATATAAAATAACAATTCATGTCAATTGTTAATACAGAGTTTAATATTAATAAATAAAAACAAATAATATTTCCAAGCGCTTTCAACTCTTACGAGTCCTTATCAAGGAAGTGTAAAAAATTCTATTTTCTCCTAGGTGATGAATCTAACATTTCATTGTATTGGCCAGGAACAACTAATTGAAAAGCTGGTTAATTTGGAATTCATTGCACAAGATGAATTCTGTATAAAATATGATTCTTTAATCTTGGGTTTTTTATATGTGTTTCATGCATTAATATTGTAAAATCCTTTGAACTACATATATGATGACCTGTATTATTTTGGTGAACATAAAAAGCTGAATAAACTGTATCATCTTCTCTTGCTCTATTATAAGTATATTTATGTTGTTGAAGGTGATATTTAATATTTGTTTTGGTTTCTCCAACATATATTGCACTACAATTTATTTGTGGGCATCTAATAGAGTATACAACACTGCTTTTATCCTCCTTATTTAATATTTCCTTAGAATTATTTATTAACCTATTAAGGTTAGGTGGAGTTCTCCATGCTAATCGAAAATCTTGACTTAAAACTTTTATTATATTTTTATTAATATTGGGAATAAAAGCTAATGACATCCATAGTTTATTATTCATATTTATGCGGTCACTATTATGACATTGATTATAATGCTTCAATACAGTAGATCAGCGTTTCCCAACCTTTTTTGGCTCGCGTACCACTTGATGGTACATCACGCTAAATTGTACAACTTCGTAAAAATGATTGTATTTCATGAAATTTGTTATTGTGAGTGTGTTATTTTATTTGCATTATAAATATTATAGGGTGACCATGTATGTATTCACATCCCATAATGAGACAAATTACATTGAAACACACCTAAACATCACACCAGATTATAAATTCACTGTAACATATTTATATGTATGTGTTTGTTCAAAGTTTCATATTTTTTCCAAAATAATTTATTAAAGATTACACTATTACATTAAAGGTTATTTGGTAAATATTTGGTACATATTTTGTTTCAAGTGTTTTCTCATGCCTTCATTTGGTTTTCCCTAATTTGAGTCTGTTTTCTCTTTTTTGGAACATCTAGCTATTGGTTGGGCCATGGAGAGGATAAATCCAGCATGTCCAAGTCATGGTAAAAATAACCTCAGGGGTTATCAGGCTATCTCTTGTTTTTGTTTTTTTTTATATTGTTCAGCATGAAGTTAATAGGATTAAAATTTTGATGATTAAATACTAGCTTACATCTAGTAATCCACAATAGATAATCAAGAATTAATGAGAGTCTAATTTCTGGGTATGATCCTTTTCTGATACATTCTTTCAAATTAAATAATTTAGATTGATTTGCCTTGATCCGACTCATTATTTATCTACTATTTTATCATATTTCGTTTACTAATAAATGGTTTTAATAAAAACACAAAATTATAAAAAAACAATTAGTATATTTTCTTATCATAATCAAATATTTTTATAAAATAAATTTAATGAGATCTTTGTGCTTGTTTCGAACAACATAATTTTTTGAAATTTGGTTCAAAAGATGCGAGGTATATATACCCTTTTAAGTCTACAGCTGCGTTCAATCTGTTTCGATACATATTTTTTAAAAAAATATATGAAGAAAAAGCTCTTCCTACTAATTCTGTACTAGTAAACAGTAATAATAATTTAAGAGCTTTCTCAGAAAGTTGTTCATATTCTTTAATGTTTAACCAAAAATTAATTAGATTGTGTCGTTTGAATTCTACTTGAAAAGTTCTGTCACATGATAATTCTATTAAATTTTCTTTATCCTTTATTGATAATGATGTAACTTTTTCTAAATTTTCTGCGTAGAAGGGGTTTGAAATCCAATTATCATTTGTGTTTTCGGGTTTTGGAAAATATTCCATGAAAGACAATTTTAATCCTGTTAAATGTGCTATTATATTTTCTAGTATATCTTGAGACAGACTAACCTTATTTTCAAACAAAAAAAATGTAGAGTTTCGAATACTTCCAGTTGATTGTTTTCGATACTTATATATACAGTATTACTGTTTCCAAAAATCTAATTTCTTAATCATATTTTCAATATTATCATTAATATTAAAGATCGCTATCGACTGTACATATTATCAACTTTACTGTATAATATTATTAATTAAAATAATTTTTATGAATTATAGGCAAAAACGTTTCTATATTTTTATGAGTTAATTTTTTTTTATGTCCGCCATTATTGATTATTTTTCATGTACCACCAACCAGCAACTCGCGTACCACCAGTGGTATGCATACCACAGGTTGGGAAACACTGCAGTAGATAATAGCATTTGTTTATTATAACCCACTTGTATTAAATCTTGCATATAACATTTTATATTATCTTTCATAAACATTTCATTTGAACACAGTTGTTGATTACGTGTTGATACAGTTTATTCAGCTTTTTATGTTCACCAAAATAATACAGGCCGTATATATAGTCCAAAGGATTTTACAATATTAATGCATGAAACACATGATAAAAAACGCAAGATTAAAGAATCATATTTTATACAGAATTCATCTTGTGCTATGAATTCGAAATTAAACAGCTTTCCTATTAGTTGTTCCTGGCCAATACAATGAAATGTTAGATTCATCACCTAGGAGAAAATAGAATTTTTTACACTACCTTGATAAGGACTAGCAAGAGTTGAAAGCGCTTGGAAATATTATTTGTTTTTATTTATTCATATTAAACTCTGTATTAACAATTGACACGAATTGTTATTTTATATTATTTTTATATTATATACAGAAGTATTATTTATTTATTTATTTACAGTGGAACGTGATTGGAAGTTTAAAAAAGCAATATATTTGTGAAGAAAGTGTATTGTGGCAAATGAACGTTTTATTTTCTTTAAGTGATGCTGTGAGTTTAATGTTATTCCAAATTCTTGTAAAATTAAAATTATTATAGTATACGTAATAGAATTAATGCCACAAATATAATACAAAAAATGGTACTCATGTTTTAGCTAAAGATGCCGCTCTATGGTGCGGTTTTCATGCCAAAACACATAAAAATGCTGTTTCCGTGGCCGACATGTTCGAACCCACATTTTCAATAGTACAACTTTTTTGTTGTGCTACAGATTGCAGGCCGCTATGTCGCATCGCAGTACATCATGTATGTCGCATAGCAGCAAATACATTTTCCGAATTCGCACAATTTATAAAATAATTATGGCTTGATGAGAGAGTTTGTATTTGAATTGTATTGAAATGTTGTTTTCATTGGATTTTTTTTTTTTTTTTGAACTATGAAATGTTCAGATTTTTTAAAGCAATAATTATAAGACTTTTTACAACGTACTGTATTGAACTTTTATTTGGGAAAATGTTAAATATCTATGTTTTTATTGAGTTGCAATTAGGTAACATGTCAAGTAATGTACTGTAAGTAACATTCCACGAGACAAAGAAGATTCTACCGTCTGTATATTTTTGAAGTAAAAAAGAGCGGTACAAAAAAAATATCCAGTAAGAAAAGTCCAAATATACAGGTTTTTTTGTAAATTTAATAAAAAGCAAATATTATAAACATGTTTAATAAGTAAAGAAGACATTTGTATGTGTTTGTTGTTGTTTAAAAAAGTTTGAGTTTCTTTCTTCTGTCCGAGTACGGTTACGATTTTGAATTTTTTTATTTTAGCATTACAAACAAACAGAACACTAACCCTAAAACTAACCCTAAACCTAAACTAACCCTAAATCTAACTGTAACAACTTTTAATTTTATTACGATTATTATTTTTTAGTTAAACAATAACAAAAAAAGTCGTAACACAAGTAAAAAAATATCCGATAGAAAATTGATAAAAAAAAAAACTGTAACACAATTTAAAAAGTATACGATATAAAAAACACGAATCAAATTATAATTTGTTGATTTTATTTTACATTTATTATTATCATTTAAATTGTATACGTTAATAAAAAATAATATTTAAAAAAGATGATTTTGTTTTGTTTTTATTTTCGCATTACAAAAAAGCACAGAAAAATTATTAAAATAAACGGCCTGTGAATGTTCATATTTTATAGTTTTAGCGTGAAAATGGCGCCATCCAAGGGCATCTTTATCTATAATACAAGCACCCAAAGAACTTTAGTTCATTTTTTATTGAAGGATAGCAGAAAAGAACTTTTTTCGATAATAAAGAAAGAGAAAATATTACAACAGTTTTATTCATTACCGTTATATACAGAATTTTAGTTTAATAAATTTAAAAAAGATATGCAGTCTAAGTATTCAAAGAAATTTGAGTTTTTATTATATAAGCAAAAGCATATTAAATTGCGAAATAATAATCAACAAGTAGTTAATTTATCTAAATATGAAATTCCGGATAACATAAGTGAAATTTTATCATTTGGGCCTAGATATGTATATAGTTCATGGAAAAATGCAAAGGCTGAAGTAATTGGAGATGTGGAAGCAGCATACAACAGTATTGTTACTAAAGAAAATGTTATTAAAGTTATTTCTCCGAAATTTAATGCATTATCTAATAAATTGAATTATAGTAAACAGCAGGCTTTGAAAGATGTTAAATTATTTTTAAATAATAACCAGCTGATTTGTTCTAAGGAAGATAAATCACATAGATTTGTGTTAATGGATAAAGATACATATGAAATTAAACTTAGACAACAAATAGAGAAATTGAATTTTATTAGAATTAAAAATTATAATATAAAGGCTATGAAAGATAAGTTTGTTTCAAAGATTTTAAGAGTACGTGGTAAAATGTTTCTTACTAATAAAGAATATAGGGAAGTTTATCCACCAGCAACTTTTATTCCGCAAATGTTTGCGAATGTAAAAACACATAAGCTTAATGCTCCTTTAAGATTAATGATGGATTTTACAAGGGCATATTATCAAAAGCTAGCAAAAATTTTAGTTAAGTGGATTTTGGATTTTGTTGGGTTTGAAAAATATAAATTAAAATTGTCATTTGATTGTGTTACTATACTTAATAAAACAGTTATAATTAAGGGGTACGAGTTTATTTCATTGGATGTGGTGGAATTATATGGATCAGTGGATCGATCTGCATCTATTACAATTTTGAGAGATAAATTGGGTGCTAAAGAAATGCCACAGGATAAAATATCTTTCATTATAGATGTTTTAATTTGGATAAGCAATGATATTGTTGCAGCACATGATAGTAACTTATATAGAATGAAAAAAGGATGGCCAATGGGTTTGGCTGTAAATGGATTATTAAGTAATTTGTTTGTAGATAATATAGAACAGTGAATTGTGCATCCCATATTAGTAAGAAATGAGAACACATTATATTGTAGATATGTGGATGATGTTTTGATATATGGGCTACCAGACATTATAAAGCAAATTTTTGATAGTTTGCAGAACCAAGAAGGTTTAGTTTGGACAATAGAAAGATAAGACAATTCTAGTATTAAATACCTAGATTTGCAAATATCAAGGGTAAATGATAAATTAGTTGGGTTATAATAAACAAATACTATTATCTACTGTATTGAAGCATTATAATCAATGTCATAATAGTGACCATATAAATATGAATAATAAACCATGATGTCATTAGCTTTTATTCCCAATATTAATAAAAATATAATAAAAGTTTTATGTCAAGATTTTCGATTAGCATGGAGAACTCCACCTAACCTTAATAGGTTAATAAATAATTCTAAGGAAATAATAAATAAGGAGGATAAAAGCAGTGTTGTATACTTTATTAGATGCCCACAAATAAATTGTAGTGCAATATATGTTGGAGAAACCAAAACAAATATTAAATAACGCCTTCAACAACATAAAAGAGAAGATGATACAGTTTATTCAGCTTTTTATGTTCACCAAAATAATACAGGCCATATATGTAGTCCAAAGGATTTTACAATATTAATGCATGAAACACATGATAAAAAACCCAAGATTAAAGAATCATATTTTATACAGAATTCATCTTGTGCTATGAATTCGAAATTAACCAGCTTTCCGATTAGTTGTTCCTGGCCAATACAATGAAATGTTAGATTCATCACCTAGGAGAAAATAGATTTTTTTACACTCCCTTGATAAGGACTCGTAAGAGTTGAAAGCGCTTGGAAATATTATTTGTTTTTATTTATTTATATTAAACTCTGTATTAACAATTGATACAAATTGTTATTTTATATTATTTTTATATAAAGACGAATTATTTGTTGTTATTAATTTTCAAGTGTAGTTTATTGATAACATGAACATTAATATTATTTTTATAATATAAAAGATTTTATAAATAATTGAATATTATTAGAAGTTTATATTAAATAATATATCACTGATAAATTATACTGAGGGATTTTTTTTTAAATTTATATCAATTAATAGAATACAACTACATTTATATGTGTGTAATTTAAATGAAGATTATATGTAAAAGAGAAAAATTAAATTACATATCATCATTTTTAAACATTATCAATCCACTGCAAGTTGAAGGTTTCTCCAAGTTTAATCCAATTGCTCTATAACACTAACAAGTTCCTAATTTCATTAATCCATCTCAAATGTAATTTTTTTTAGATCTTTTATAATCTTCTGAAATCTAATTTAAGACTTCTACTGGCAATCAATTATTATTTTTTTTAGTAATGTGTCCAGCCCAACTTCATTTCAATCTTTTCATTGTTTCAATGATGACAATAATTTCTGTTAGTTCTCTCAACCAAGTATATCGCTTTCTGTTCCTTTTTATTACTCCCAATATACATCTCTCCATATTTCATTGAGTAGTTTGAACTCTCTACATTACTCTTTGGTTAAATGTTTAAAAACTTTTGAAGGCACCTATTAAAAATCTAATTCAAGCATATAAGCACATTTCTTTTAGTACTAATTATTTCAATTAAAATCACTTTAACTAAGTTTAACCTTATGATTAATTTCACTTATCATTTGTCTGTTTGGATTAATAATCTAAACAATGTATTTTCGTTTATTAAGTTCGTTTAATTGATGACGTCAATGTTTTTTCTTGCTTTTAAAAAAGTCCTGTGAATATTACATTAGTGTTTTTATAATTTATCATTAGTTCTATGTTTTCTTTTTATATGATAACACTTTCAATATTTTCTAAAATCATGAACCATTATGTGCAAAACAATAATATCATCTACAAAATTTGATAAATTAAATAATTTTATAGTTTTTGCTCAAGTAAGGAAACCGTTTCCAGAAAGCCTTCACTTGTTTTTGGTCTTATTTTTAAAACTTGTTTTTCATTTTCTATTTCTTAATTCTTTAATTACATTTAATTATCTTAATTAGTTGTTGTTGTTTTTTTTTAGTTTTTTTTTTTTTTGATAGATTTTAAATTGAATTGAATTATAACTCTCTAGTTATAAATTACATAATTTTGTTTTTATAACTTAGCATATTAGACATATGCAAAATTTTAAAAAGTTTTACAATTTTTGAGAATTAAATAATTATCTAAATATAATTTAAATTATATCTATTCAGATATGCATTTGATATCAATCGAGAATCTTTTTATTGCATTAATTTTATTTTATTTTATCACCAAAATTTTCATTTTATTCGAGAATATTTAGTAAAACCCTCATTTTATTTTTATTTTTTTTTATATGTCAAAGCTTTGACCGAGAAGCGAACCCGGGACAGCTGCTTAGAAGGCAACTATGCTAAGCGCTAGGCTACCAACGCTTGACAAAACCTTCATTTTAAGTGATTGAAAAGGGTTGTGATGCACGATTTGGTTAGATCTGGCCAAGTTCATAACATTACAAAACACATATAATATATGTAACTGATGCGAACATATACATTTTTTCATGCTAATTTAAATGTAGTTTAATTTTATAAATTTAAAGTACCTTCTATTAGCTTATTATATTAGCCAATTCTGAATTCCGAATTATAACAATACAAGGCTCACAAGAATGGTTTTAAAAGATAATCTCTTCATCAACTATGTCAGTCTCCAATATCAGAATATGTACTGTAATATTCTAATTACGTAATTATTTGTGTATATAAATTGCTGTAAAACAATTATATACAGACACATACTCATAAATATTTTAATAAAAAATAAATAACTTAGAATAAAAATATGTGCTGTATTGAAGAAAAATACTAAATAAAACAATGAACTATTATTATTATTATTATTATTATTATTATTATTATTATTATTATTATTTTTTTTTTTTTTTTTTTTTTTTTTTTTTTTTTTTATATTATTATTATTTTTTTTTTTTATTTTTTTTTTTTATTAATTATTATTATAATTTTATTTTTATTATTTATTATTATTATTATTTTTATTATTATTATTATTATTATTATTATTATTATTATTATTATTATTATTATTATTATTATTATTATTATTTTTTATCAAACATATTTATTATTGTATATCTAAAGAGACTTACTGTCAACATAGTAATGCATTTTCCTCGGTGAGCAGTTGGAAGAAATTCTGAATAGATAGTCAAACTGAAAAATGATATATATATAATAAATGAGGAGTAAATTATTGAGTTATGTGCGCAGATTTAAACTTTTTTTTTTTTTCACTTAATATAAAATAACAATGATCTCTCATATGCTAAAATTCCAAACATTTGTCACCTTATTAGAATGACAGGTAGAATTTATTATATAAAATCTTCAATAAATAAATGTTTAAATTTACACTAGATGTCGCTAAAAGCTACATCTCAATTATTATAAATATTTTCGATGCAGGTATTAATATTATAATTTTATAAGTATATATTATAATTATAGGTAGATATAATATATGCATAAGTTTTGGTCAGATTAATGTTAATCGTGTCATATTAGCATTATGTTTTTAACAGCATCATGAAACTCAAAAATAAAATATTATTATTATTTTTTTAAGTTTCACAGATAGAATACTAAGAAGTTGTAGAAGTAGGTAATGGAAAATGAACGTTAGATTCTTAATTTATGAAAAAAAATATTTGGTCTAACTAATATAAAAGGGATCAAATTGGTGCTGTCTGATTAATTGGAGAAAATTGCTGAAGCATTTAATGTGTCAATATTGGCAATTTTAAGAATGGTTATTGATTTAATTAACAATGGGGGGGAGGGAGAAAACCTATTTCAATCAATGATTATTGAGGGAGAGAGAGAGAAAGAGATGCGGGGAACATTGAAATTCACAAGATTGATGAGTGAATTAATTAAAAATGAGAGTAACAAATTTATTCCAACCAATGATTATTGAAAAAGATATGTAGAGAACATTTTTAAAGGTTGTACTCCCCACCTAAAAAAAACATACCAAAATTCCACAGTAGAAATAATTATATGAGATTTCCACTGTCTACTATAATGTTTCTTCATGAACTTCAGAAGTAAAATATTTACAACAGAGTTATCACTTTAAACCATTGATTTTAGAGATATCAGTATAAGAATTGAATTGTCAGATAAATTATCATTAATATTTTGTTCCCAACTATGTAGATGAGTTATGTCTGAAAATTGCAAAAAGGTATATCTGATCATTTATATGATAAGTGAAACTGTCATGATTTAAATATTTTCATTATGGTATTTTTTTAGTCCACTCAAAATTCTGAAAATCACATTGCCACTACAGAATAGTTAAACCTTCTGAAGAAGTGAATTAAATTCTTAGTACAAATGTTATTTATAAAAACACTGACATCTTCTAAGATATTAAATACACCAATTTATGCAGCATATGCAGTCTAGTGTTTGTTTCAAAAATATAAAGACGATGTTCTATATTGTACTTGGCCTCTTCAAATTCCTGATTTAAATGTACCATCATTCAAAGAAATTTATGTTGTTGTTTTTTCCAATGAAAGATAGCTTAATATTTCTCTAGATATTGTACAATTCAAACATAATCCTATGTTACATAAATAAAGATTAAAAAAGCTTTTCATTATTTAGTCAAAACCTTTATATATATTGTAGCCTTTTGGTTTATTCCATCTATAAACCAAATGTAATAAAATGAAGTAATAGTGGAAAAAAATTTTTTTTATGTAAGAAAAAGTTAAAGGTTTTTATTTGAGAAAGTAATGGCTATATAGTTCAAAAGCAACATATATAGAGACAGTTTGTGTTTGTATGGAATATCTATTACTAAAGAGTTGATGAGAATTAAGATTGAATCGATTGTCAGTAGCTTTAGCTAACAGTTTCTTTCTAGAGAATAAGTTTAAAGTTATAGGAGATTATGGTGAATATTTATGTTTATGATTATCAGAAATTATAATTGATTTTATGCTTGTAATTATAAGAAATTATGATGGATATTTGTGTTCATATAATCTGAATAATCAGTTTTCTATTTGATGGTCTGCACATGTGTGTGTGTGATACAGATATATGGGTTTGATTTTTTTTCCTTTCCTTTATAGAAACTGACATAATTTTTTTTAAATTATTAAAAATGTAAATCTAAATAAGAAATTATTTAGATTAGATGAATGTAGCCTTTGTTTGACCAAAAAAGTGTTAGCAAGCTTATGTTTTCAATTATATCTTCTTTAACTAATTACCATAAATTGATCATCAATGTGTTAATTAAAGAGATCTGGTTTCAGATCAGACAAAGTTGTTAATAGTAACACTTAAGAGTCATTGTTCATTCTGAGTGGGGATTTTTTGATTAGACTTGAGGAGGAACTACTGGGAAGGGGGAAGGTTTAACATGTGTTTTCTTTATTTCCTTCACTTTATAAAAAGCAACTGGGGAAAGTGAAAAAAAAATTTTGCTGATTGAGAACTGGGCTAACTAACTAAAAATTAATTATCTAAAGGTATTTTTTTCCAGGTTTTTAAAATTTTCTTTCTCAGAATTTAATAATGCATTTAAGTTTTATAGTAGACCAAAATATGAATTTCTAATTCATCCATCAGTGGTGCATATCTCTTTTTCCCAAATCAACTATGAAGAAGTCAACTTTTGATAAGATATTTTCTGCTGAATATCACAATTTATCCAGTCTGCTTATAAAATTTCCTGCAAGGAGAGAATTGTCAAATTTTTTTTATCAAATTAAAAGACCACTTCAGATTATAATAATTATTTGGCTGTTTAAAATTCATTTAAAGAACTGCAGCAATCTTCTGTATAATGTTTTAAAAAGTTAATTCATGTTAGTAATCAGAAACTGCTTATTGCCTATAAGTTGAACCTTTAAATGGAAAAGAAGAAGAAAGGAAAACAAAGTGAATTCAAATCCAGGAAGAACTCATCAAATGGAAGGTAACCAATAGAACTTTTAAAATTTATTAACTATCCTGTAGCTACATTTGATTTAAAATAACTATCTACATTTTGATTTAAAATAACTATCTACGTTTTTTTATCTATCTTGATTCAAATGACTGTCTGTGCATCTTATACACATTTAATTAAATAACTGTCTGATGTGCAAGTATATAGCTATCTCAAGTAAAATGAACTGAATGTATTAATTGATTGGTGGACAGTGGAAGGAAAAGACATTTAAAGAGACTATCTGTAATGTTGATATTTATTCTTTATTTTATTTCGTTTATATAATATGTCATTTGTTTTTTTTTATTATATTTCATTTTGTTTATATGCTATGTCACACTCTAATCACTAGATTATTTAATTTAATATTTTGTTTATGTTTAAAATGTTTGAAGGAAAGAAAAGAAAATGATTTTGATACCATTTAAGTATAGATGCTCACGTAAATTTCAATTTAAAAGTAAAGAGAGAAATGATATAAATATTTTATTATTCTTAACAAAATTTTAATTTGTGCTTAATAGTAAATATGAAGAGTGAGGGGATGGTCGTATAAAACCCATTATTATGCTGTGAGTGTTGATCTGTTATTAATATAAATATTAGGTATGTTATTGGCTTGACTGGTTAAAATTGAAATAATTCATATATGTATTGATTTGGGATCTGGTTAGTCTTTGTCATTTATCTAGGCTGGAATCGATGTATGTGTGGGCATATTTAAAGCTATAAATGCTTGTCATTACTAATGTAAAGTAATCCTACCACCCTACAGATGGGAAATAGCTGTCTCATAATTTAATTACCATGGCAGTCGGAGATGACTGAGTTTCACTCCATTTATTTGTTAAGATAGGGAATTATTAATAAAGTTACTGTTTAAGTGTAGAAAATGTTTGCATGCCAATATAGAGAATAGGTGTTTAGGCAGAAGCTCTTTACACGACTCTTGATCTTAAGAAAAGATCGCCCTCTGGCTCAAGCAAATAGTTTAAGTTTGAAGTTGATGTTGTTGTTTGTTTGTTTCCCTTATCAGACGTGGCTGTGTGTGCGTTATAGATACTGCATGGTGATGTGTGATACGAAGAGAGTTTTCTTATGTGGGACAGAATACCGGAAAGGATAAGGATTCAGTCAGATGTATGATGAGGAATGACAGGGATTTTAATTAATAAACTGGCCAATCTGTGTTGATTTTTTTGTGAATGATGATAAATTGAGGTCATCAAGCTGAGCGGACATACTGACCTATTAAGATATACAGTCAAAACGTAAAGATCTGACAAGCATGAATATAAAAGTGTGGGTTTTGAATTTAAAACCGTTTGCAAAATTAATAGGGTAATTTTATGACATATAATCCTTCTTCATTGGAAATGTGAAAATTATTGCTTGATAAAATGGTTTAGAAATGTAAGAGTATTTCACATTGTTAGTTAAAATAATTGAAGCAAATTATTTTGGAATAGTCCAATGGACAATGTTTACAATACAAAGGGGGGAGGTAGAAATTTATAGGTTTTCTTCTCTTTCAAGATGTTTTCTTAAAGCTAGAACTATACGAAATTCTGTTTCCAGCGTTTGCATTTATTATTATTAATTATTTATTTAATAAATGAATGGGTCAAAACAAGAAGTGAGTCATCCAAGAAATTAGTTAACTCAAACATGTATTTGAATAATAGTCCTGAATAGATCAGAAGCATATATTTGTGTAACAGTATTATAATTTAGTGTGTTTTTATTTTAATCTTTATCATTATTATTCCATGTAATAAAGTTTTATTATTGTTATAAGATTACATTGTGTTTTGTGTTTGGTGTTTCAAATATCTCCAGAATCTATATATCCAGCACCTATATTTAAGGTAATATTAGTTCATATTTAAATTTAATTATTCATTTTCTATTGATAATTAATTTCCAAGATCGATTTGCAGTAGTCATTATCATATTGTTTCCATATTCGATTCACATAGTTAATTTTATATTGATAATTTATTTCCATGATAAAATTACAGTATAGATTTTATCGAATATTTCTATATTCGATTTACATAATTTTATATAAGTCACTTTTATAAGCTTCATTTTCACATAATTTATTTTCACCATTAATTTGCATAATCTGATTTATGAATTATTTCCGTACGTTACTCTCATGGGAAAGTTTGATTGATTTATCTGATTGATGTCCATGGTTTGATTCCATAGTTTACTTTAGCAAAATAAAATTATTAAGGTTATTAATTAAAATAGATTAGAAATAATAGAATAAAATGACAGGGAATAGTTGAGTTAAGTTTAACAAATTTAATCTTTTGATTCATTGTAATGTTGTGAATATTGGGAGCAGACATAAAATCCCTTTTCTGCTCTCGTGTTCAGAGTGATTCCCACTATCGAACTTGTATTAAAATTTATTTTAGTATATATGGGATCATATCCATTACAGTGTAATCACTTATATGGGCACCTCTTGACAGATCTAGACCTTGAGAAAGAGCAGTTCAATTATTAGTCTAAGAGCTAGTTTGGAAGTCAAGTAGCATATTATAATAAAATTATTATACGATTATTAAAACAGGGATCATGAATTGATAGTTGATCTAAAGATATATGTGTGTTAGAGAAATAAGATTAGGGATTCTCAGATTAGAGAACATAACACAGACATTCCATGTTATATAATTGTAGCTATTGAAAGTGATGGATGCTGAGAACGAATAATAAAGTAATGGAATTAAATGGGGAGGATTTATTTGTGATAATTTTTATCTAATGTTAAATTAAATGATAATTTTATATTATGAACATAGATTATGAGTTCTCTGCATTAATTACTGAGTTATTTCCAGTCAGATATAAATGAGAACTGTATATAGTATTTTCTGTAGTTACCACTCGGGATCAGATATTTATAATAAAGTTGTGGAAGAAAGTTGTCTCATTATTATGAATTTTATAATAAATTTATCATGAAATATTTGCATGACTAATGCTATGTTTGAAATTAAGACCACATAGATTGAATGGTTTTATCAATATTATTATTATTATTTTTTTTTTTTGAGAGACAATTTAATTACTTTCTCCAGTATCTTCTATAGTCCTAAATTGACTAATGATGATGATCTCTGGTGGGCATTACAATTTATAGCTGCAATTTGGCGCCCCCGGTATATTTGATCCTAAAGTATAAAATTCAATTGACTAGCTACTTGAAATAAATGAGAGTTTATTGAGGTTGAATAAGTGAAAGAGTGCGCGGAGAAAGTTGAGGTGACAATATATATATATATATGTATACATACACTGAATTTATGTTTCTTATGGATTTTGTGTGATAAAGAATGAAGTTTAAGAGATTATATCCATTAAACAGAGATAACTTTATCTTTTGGCATTGCCAGGACACTATCTATTATTACTAACTGACAATCTCCTTGAGGCTAACTAAGTTTTCTTCATTAACCAGTAATAGCTTTTTTGTTAGGGCTTATTGAAGTAAGAGGGGGATTACTTCCACTTTAAACCCAAGTACTTATAAGGATTTAAACCTAGAAAACTATTTCTTATAGGTGTGAGAATGCAGAAGAATAACATCTTTCTTGACATACTATAAATATTAATTAATTTTCTACAGAGAGTTGTACACACCCACACACACACACACAGATAAAAGAATACATGGTTCATTATAACTAGAGGATAAAAAATCATTCTGATTCTGTTTCTCTTTTACCATTCTTCTACAAATGACTGTTGAAAAAGCTTTAACATAAAATAATATTATTTAAAGATTGTTTGACTTATTACTTAACAAATTTATATAATTTAAAGCTATTTAATCTACTTTTATTTATTGTTTTAAAACATTAATAGCTTAATATATATGAGTATGCACATAAGGGTGTACATGTATATATGTGTGAAGCAGCAACCTTTAAATAGTCCAATTCAGAGCAAAATCCTCTCAAATTTCCTTCCAAAGAAAAATACTTAATAGAGAAGACTTTCTTATCAAGTCTCCCTGTCTTGGGTTAACTGCTTCAGGTTATTAAGTAGGTGTTCCACGAGTCTTATTTGATTGGTCAAAATGTTATTTTCATTTTTTAATGATGTAAAAACTATAAGAATGATGTCAACAGAAATATGGGCATTTGATACATTTCTAACATAGCTTTCTAAAGATGTCTTTAACAAAAAAATCTGATGAAATTTGGATTTTTTCATAACTGGCACTTTAATTTTTTTTTTTTTTATCAATTTTGTAATTTCCATGAAGCGATAAAGACAAAACTTTTATCGACCTAAAAATATGCTTTTATCGGATTAAAAGTACGCTGATTCACAAACAAGGCCTTCCATGGAGTCTAAATAGCATATTACTTTTTGTTTTAAATTGCAGAAATATAAAATAATAGAATCCCATTCTGGGAAATTTATAATAAAAACTGTTTAAAGAAATACGGTATGTTTATTTTGACATATATATATTCGACTATACAAGTTTAATTTTTTAATTTTTTGAATAATATTTTAATTTTTTTTAAATTATTTTAAAAAATGATTTAATTTTTATTAATTTGCATTTGTAGTGGTGTGTGTCTATATAAATTGTATATTTATTTATGCTCATATGAATTCATATGTACAGTAATTTTGTGTGTTTTAATCCACTTATTTTATAAAAATAATGATTCTCAAAAGGTTTAATAATTTATTATTTATTATTATGTTCATATGGTGTTTGTGTTTACTCTTGCATGTTGTATAACAAGTAATGATTTACAAAACTAATAATCAAATGTACAAAAAGATTGCACATTCTGATTCTTGCCTGTCTTGATACTCATGCTGTGGAGTCATTCTAGTTTTGCCATATCTTTCATCACATTATTTTCAAGTCTATAGATAACAATTGGACTATATGCAAATAAATTATATCTATGTGATACAATAAATATAGCAAGATAGCATCACTGGTGTGCATAAAGAATATAAATATCACTGATGTACACAAAAAATATAAATGAAGAGATGAAACTAATTTTATCAGTGATACAGACAGTAGCCTACAACTTCTAGTTTTAGGTAGACAAGAAGCCAATTGCTATCATGACAAATGCATATCTATCTTCTAGAAATGATTTGTTTTGTATCTTTTATTAGAATGAATCTTTTTCTTATAGATGTCTTTGAGTTTTGGTAACTTTTGGGGTACACGATAAAAATGAAGAATTCTTATGTGAATACTTTTGGAGATTCTGAAGCTATGGATTATTTCAGGTAAGATATATTATATATGATTTGAAAGATAATTTTGTGAGGAATACAAATAAATTATCACTGAAGGTGTAATTTAAACTTAGTTAATGATGAATTAAGAAATTACGAACAAACAATAAAGTAATAATTATGTCAGATGTTGAAATTTCTTTTTGCCCTTACTTTCTAAATGGTAATCACTATTTGTCTTAGCTTATTGTTTTCCTTAGTTTTTCTAGTTTCTATCAATGTAATTTTTTTCTCTAACATTATTAAACTGAAGTTATTGTGAAAATTGTGTCTCAGGTCAGTTTTTAAAAAAATTCAATATGGCGCCTGGAGAACATAGCAGTTATTAATGAGAGTTTTAGTATTTTTTCATTTTTGTTTCAGTTTTAGCTAAAAAATAAATATATATAAATTTAATAATCAATAACTGAATGATTAATTGGTTTAGTTTGTATATATATATTTTTAAAATCTAAAAGTGATTAAAATTTTAAAAAGCTCAAATTTTATCTAGCTCAAATTCTAATTCCAGTTAATGACATATCAAGAAATGCCCTAATCATTGTATATATATATATATTGCAGGTTCGTCCATGTAAGATTTTAATTTAAAAACTCCAATATATATATATCCAGTTATAATTTAATTAATAGTGAGTCTCTTTATTTAAATGACTCTTATCCAATAACATGTGACCACACTAGTGATGCTATAAGTAAGAAGGGGATTTTGTTCACACCCAGATATCACACAATCTTTCTTATAATAAAAATAAAAGTAATCAAATTAAAATAATCTTAAGTATTAATAAATTTTATTAAACGCCCATTATTATATTAAGTAATAATTTACTAAGGCTGTAACCTTAGAAATAAGCGTCTGAAAAATACGAAGGTAGGGACCCCTATAGGTCTTAAAACACAAGCTTACGCTATGAAGAAAAGAGATCTCTTTTCTTCATAGCGTAAGCTTGTGTTTTAAGACCTATAGGGGTCCCTACCTTCGTATTTTTCAGACGCTTATTTCTAAGGTTACAGCCTTAGTAAATTATTACTTAAGTATTAATGTAATTTTAATACTACACAACATGAAATTTAATGAAGGGACTTTTATATAGTTTACTCTTATAGATTAAATATTTATGTGATTTAGATTTTCTGATCATACAGATAATGATATCCAGACAAAGTCAAAAATTAAGAATAAAACAAAGTTTCATCAATATATAATAAAAATACGAAAATAATTACAATAATAGTCAATTTAATTCATAAAGAAAGTATGTACCACTATGAATAAATAAAGTTCTCTATATAAAATCTGTCATTCTAAATATGTCATTAATATAAGAAACTTTCATTCATGTGTTTAACAAACTACATTGCCAATGAAAGAACAACATATGATTGGGAAAGATGTATAATTTTCTATGCCTATACAAAATAATTACTTAAATCTAAACAAAGAATATTTTATCAAAGTCTTTGCACATCCAATACTCACACCATGAATATTAACACCTTTATCACTTAAAAAAGTGCTCTTATAATATCAAAAGCAAATAAAGATGGAGGCCATAACACACATGCCTTTAATATCTTCTCTCTAACACTAACAAATAGGATCAGCAACATGATGGGATTATAAAACACCAACAATTATCTATAAGTGCATAATTAGCATTAGTATCATATCACGAGCCTAAATAAACTTGATGAGAATCAACCATCATAAACATTGCCCAATATAATATTTAAGTCATTTATGACAAACTTACTTCAAAGGCGTATTTCAAAATAACACATAAAAGTAGTTGTAAACACACACTACATACTTATCATATAATAATAATAATAATAATAATAATAATAATAATAATAATAATAATAATAATAATAATAATAATAATAATAATAATAATAATAATAATAATAATAATAATAATAATAATAATAATAATAATAATAATAATAATAACAAGAATAATAATAATAATAATAATAATAATAATAATAATAATAATAATAATAATAATAATAATAATAATAATAATAATAATAATAATAATAATAATAATAATAATAATAATAATAATAATAATAATATCATAAACGCAATATGAAAGACTGATAAAATACATAATATTAATAATAAAAATAATTAGGCATAAGAATTATAAATACATCATCTCCAAATGCCCATTTATTCTTTCATACTATTCATTAAACACTTCTACACCAAATGTTCATATTATCATGTGGTATAATAACACAAATGTATCTTGTGAACTCCAATACTCATATAATGCACATAAATAAATTTCTCGAATAAATTTCATAAGCATAAAGAAACAAAATTTATAGATAATTTTTTAAAAAGAGGAAAAAAATACATTTTTTTTATATCACTCCTTGGCAGTTTTTAATAAGTTCATGATTTACTTGTTCTAAAACACACTTCAGAACATTCCATTAAAGTCCAGAATATTTTATTTAAAACATCCTTAATGTTTTAAAAAACATAGTTAGATGAACCAAAATATTCCAATGCAAATAGAGACCATTTAAACAAGTACGTTTTACTTAGAAATAAATGCAAAATAAATAATTAATTTTCCATATTATTCTTGCAACACAAAATACATTTCCTTGGAATGCATTAATCCTTACTCTTAGAAATTATAAAAGCACATCACTGTTAAAAGAGTTTATTATAAAATAAGGCAAACATATCTCAGATATTCATAAGTAGAAAAGTTTACACTACTTTCCAATAGTCTATCTTAAATATAAGACAACTAATTATATTGCAAATATCCATAATTTAAAATAATTTACAATAAATTTAATTATCTTCTTTAAATATATTTTTCTAGTTAGCTTATAGTTCAAATTCTTCTTATAGCCACAAATTCTAGTATGATGAATAAAATATTACTCAAACCAGTAATAGTTCAATTTTTACACACAGGCAAAACTCTCCATATAGTAGCACCACCCAGTGCAAGCCAGAGTAATCAATGGATGCAGAAAGGTATTACATGGAGAGTTTTGCCTGTGTGTAAACAACTTGTGTAAGCATAAAGAATGGTGATCATGTGATGTTTGATGGCTAGTTCAATTTTTGTTATAGCCAAAAATTAAGCAAGATGAAGAATAAAGTAAATGAAAACACGAATGCAAAAACAGTATGGGATAATAAAGCTTATAATTAATTGCACGATTAAGACATAATAAACTATTTATAACAAATCTTGTTTTAAGAATTTTAGCAATAATGTTCAAATTAAATTTAAACATGAGGACAACAATAAATTGAGTGTTGATAAAAACTTCTTAACAATGTAATTCTACATACTGAATTTTTTTTTACTTAGAATACCAATGTTAAACCTTAATGCTTCTTTCTTTTAATAAAATAAGTTCTAAATTGCATATACTTGAAGATATATTGTTGTGAGATAACTTGGATCATTGGCAGGATGCCAACATAAGAATGTTATTTAGCTGTTTTGATATTTTAAATTGCAAATAACTGAGTAAATTAACAGGTTAGCTTATTAGACAATTAACTATGAAAAATGGAATAAAAAAGAATGATGAATAAACACATGGTAAGTTATAACAAAATAAATAGTGAGGGTACATCAAGGGGAAAGATTAATTTATTTAAAATTACTGCTTAGCACTGCTTTTGACTAGACCAGTCATATTCACAGTATTAATATAAGTTTATATAAGCTTGTGGTTAAAACACCTGTAGAGGTCCCTACTATCACATTTCATAGGCATATTATTGAGGTTATAGCCTCAGTAAATATTACTTACGTAATCAATGTGTGTTTAATAAATTTATAATTATAAATAGAATTTATAAATTAAATAATTGAAGTTAGGAAAAATTGAAAATTTAAACACTGTTCTAAAAATTTAATTCTTTCATTCTTAATAGTAATGACTTCTGATGTTTTTAATGCCATTTTATACATAATATAGTGATCCATTATAATTATAACTCAATAATATTTACTCTTTCCTTAACTTAAATATAACAAAATAAATAGTGATGGTACACATGGTAAGTTATATTTACTGACCCTTGGTTTATTTCATCTATAAACCAATTGTAAGAAAATGAAACTAATTATAGGCAAAAAAAAATTTTTAAATGTAAGAAAAGTTGAAAAATTTTATTTGATAAATCAATAGCTCAAATGTAATGTATATAGAGATAGAGTTTGTGTTTGTATAAAATATAGCTAGCATTATTTAATGCAAGGGGGGTTGATTGATTTTTTTTTGTACGCTGCTATAATAATTTGCCAATATGATAATTGAGAAATAAATGTTTATATGGCTAAGATAAAGTCTTTATGAATTTTAATGTTTATTACTAAAAGGTTGGTGAAAATTGAAATTGAATTAGTTATCAGTAGCTTTAGTTTGACAGTTTCTTTTCAAGAGAATAGGCTTAAAGTTATAGGAAATTATAATGGATATTTATGTTTATGATTATCAGAAATTATAAGCGATATTTTATGCTTGTAATTATAAGAAATTATAATGGATATTTTATGTTCATGGGATCTGAATAAGCAGTTTTCTATTGAATGTTCTGCATATGTATGTGTGTGTGATACAGATATATGGGTTTGATTTTTTTTCTTTCCTTTATAGAAATTGATATAATGTTCTATATTATTTCATGATAAGTGTAAAAAAAAAAGAAAAGATGAATCTGTTCTAATTTATTATTCCTAGCTCTAAAATGTAAATCTAAATAAGAAATTATTTAAGTAAAAGAATGTAACATTTATTTTACCAAAAATTGTCAGTAAGCTTATCTTTTAATTGGATTTTCTTTTAATTGCTTTTTCATAAATTAACCAATAATGTGTTTGACCATATGGTATAATTTGAGCTAAGAAAAGTCATTAGAACTGACAAGTAATAAATGGTTTTCAAGTGTCCATTCTGGGAAGGAGTTTTAATTAAAGTTTGAGAGGAACCAGATAGAGAGGGAAGGGTTGACAGATATCCCCCCTCCTTGTGAATATAAAAGGGGCTGGAGAAAATGAAAAAGGGGACTTTTACTAATTCAGAACCAACTGGCTAATTCAAATAAATTATCTCTGAAGGTTTCTCTGGATTTTTTTATTTTATTTTCTTTCTCAGAGTTTAATAATGTGTTTAAGTTTACAGTATAACTAAAATATGAATTTCTAATTCATATATAAGTGGTGCACATTTTTCTCCCTCAAGTCAATTATGGGGAAATCAACTTTTAATAAGATATTCTATGCTGAATGCCACAATCTGTCTATTTGGCTTATTAAAAATTCATTTAAGGAGAGAACTATCAAACTGTTGTATAATATCAAAGACCAATTCATATTGCAATAATTATTTGGCTGGTTAAAATTCATTTGAAGAAACTGCAGCAAACTTCTGTATGATGTTTGAAAGCTAATTCGTGTTTAATAATTCGAATCTACTTGTTGTCTATATTTTAAGCCTTAAAATGGAAAAGAAGAAGAAAAAGAAAACAAATGAATTCAAACCCAGGAAGAAACTCATCAAAATGGAAAGGTAATCAGCAGAACTCTTTTAAAATTTATTAATTATCATGTAGCTACATTTTGATTAAAATAACTGTCTACATTTTTATATATTTTGATTTAAATAAATGTCGGTGTGTTTTTATATACATTTGATTAAAAATAACTGTCTGTGCTGTGCGTCTATATAGTTATCTCCAAATAAAATGAACTGAATACAGTAATTAACTGATGGACAATCGAAGGAAAAGACATTGGAAAGAGACTATCGTAATGTTGATATTTATTCTTTGTTTTATTTTGTTTATATAACATGTTGCATGTTTTATAGAAACTTTAACTACTAGATTATATTAATTTAACTTTTTTTTATTTATGTTTAAAAATGTTTAAAGGAAAAAAGGAAAAATGACTTTCATCCCATTGAAGTATAAATGCTTACGTAAATTTAAAAAGGAAAAGGAAAAATGATACAAAATATTTTTTTTTTATTCTTAACAAAAAAATTTTTTATGCTTAATATTAGATATGAAGAGTGATTGGATGGTCATATAAAAAACCATTATTATGCTATAAGTGTTGATGATCTGTTATTAATATAAATATTAGGTGTATGTTGTTGGTTTGACTTTTTAAAAATGAGATAATTCATAATTTTGATTCAGGATCTGGTTTCTCTTTGTCATTTATCTAGACTGTAATCGATGTATGTGTGTGCATATGTAAAGCTATTAATGCTTGTTATTATGAGGTAGAGCTATCTTACCATCCCATAGATAAGAAATAGCTGTCTCATGATTTATTTACCATGGCAGTAGGAGATGATCAATTTTCACTTCATTTATTTTATTAAGGTAGGGAATTATTAATAAAGTTATTGTTGAGTTGTAGAAAATGTTGTGCATGCCTATATAGAGTAAGTGTATAGACAAAAGTTCTTCACACAATTCTAGGTCCTATGAGAGACCTCTCTCTGGCTAAAGCAGACATTTGAAGTTAGGAGTTGTTGTTGTTTTTTAATTTCCCTTACCAAGACAGTGATGTGTGCATGTTATAAAATACTTCATGGTGGTGTGAAATATGAAGAGTTTTTTCTTATGTAGGACAGAATAAAAGTTACCTTGACAGGATAAGAATTTCAGTCAGATGTATGTGTGTTGATGACAAAGATTTTAATTTAGAAGCTAACTGATCTGTGGTCGATTTTTGTGAAGGATGGTAAATTGAGGGTCATCAAGCTAGGGCAGCATGCTGACCTACCAAAATATATACAGTCGAAAAACATGAATATCTGTCAAGCATGAACATAAAATGTGGTTTTTGAATTTAAACCCACCTGCAAGACCAGTAAAGGGTTTTTCATGTCACATCATCCTTCTTCATAAGAAATGTAAGGGTTATTGCTTGTTGAAATAATTTAGAAATTGATGATTATTTATTATTGCTGGTTAGAATAACTAAAACAAATAAATTATTTTGGAATAGTCCAATTGATAATGTTTGCAATAAAAAGGGGAAGTAGGAATTTATAGGTTTTCTTAAAGTTAAAAATACGGAGTTCTGATTCCGTGCGTAAGCGTTTTTTTTTTTTTGATAAATAAATGGGTCAAAACAATGAATAAGTCATTCAGAAAATTAGTTAAGTTAAATATGTTTTTGTATCATAAATATTAGTCTTTAGTAGATCTGATATCATATATTTGAGTGTAACAATATTATAGATAAGTGTGTTTTTATTTTTATTTATTATCATTATTATTAATGTAATAAAGATTTATTATTGTTATAAAATTACATTGCGTCTTGTGTTTTAATGTTTCAAATATCTCCAGAATCTACATCCAGCACCTATATTTAAAGTAATATTAGTTCATATTTAAATTTAATTATTCATTTTTATATTGATAATTTGATTCCATGATTGATTTACAGTATTCATTTTTATATTGATAATTGATTCCATATTCGATTCACATAATTCATTTTTATATTGATAATTTATTTCCATGATTGATTTACAGTATTCATTTTTATATTGATTATTTCCATATTCAATTCACATAATTCATTTTATATTGATAATTTATTTCCATGATTGATTTACAGTATTGGTTTTTATATTGATTATTTCCATATTCGATTCATATAATTCATTTTTACATAATTCATTTTCACATAATTTATTTTCATAGTTAATTTGCATAATCTAATTTTATGATTTATTTCCGTATTTTACTTACATAAGTAATTTTTGATCGATTTATATGATTAATGTCCATGTTTTACTTCCATAGTTTACTTTGGCAAAATATAATAGGTTTAAAATTATTAGTTAAATTTGGTCAAACAGATTATATAATATAAAATAAAATTACAGGGAATAGTTAATTTAAGTTTAATAAATTTAATCATTTGGTTCATTGTAATGTTGTGAATATTGGGAGCAGACATAAAATCCCTTTCCTGCTCTCGGTGTTTAGAGTGATTCCCACTAGTAAACTCATATTAAAATTTAATTTAGCATATTTGGGATCATATCCATTACAATGTAATCGCTTATAAGTGCACCTCTTGACAGATCTAGACCTTGAGAAAGAGCAGTTCGATTATTAGTCTAAGAGCTAGTTTGGAAGTCAAGTAGCATATTATAATAAAATTATTATACTATTATTAGAATAGTGATCATGAATTGATAGTTGATTGAAAGGAATATGTGTGTTTAGAGAAATAAGATTAAGGGTTCTCAGATTAGAGAACATAACACAGACATTCCGTGTTATATAATTGTAGCTATTAAAAGTGATAGATGCTGAGAACGAAAAATAAAGTAATGGAATTAAATGGGGAGGATTTATTTATGATAATTTTTATCTTGTATTAAATTAAATAATAATTTTATATTATGAACATAAATTATGAGTTCTCTGCATCGATTACTGATTTATTTCCAGTCATATATAAATGAGAAATGTATATAACATTTTCCGTAGTTACCACTCGAGATCAGATATTTATAATAAAGTTGTGGAAGAAAGTTGTCTCATTATTATAAATTTAGTAATAAATTTATCATGAAATATTTGCATGACTAATGCTAGGTTTGAAATTAAGACCACATAGATTGAATGGTTTTATCAACATTATTTTTTTTGAGAGACAATTTAGTGACTTCCTCCATTATCTTCTATAGTCCTAAACATGGCTAATGATGATGATCTCTGGTAGGCATTACGATTTATAGTTGCAATTTGGCGCCCAGGTATACTTGATCTTATTATTAATATTAATAGATAAACACACTAGCCATCCTTGTTTGATCCTAAAGTTAATATTAAATTTAATTGACTAGCTACTTGAAATAAATGAGTTTATTGAGGTTAAATAAATTAAAGATTGCGCTGAGTAAAAGTTGAGGCTACAATATATATATATATTGTAATGACCACTGTGATATTAGGGTTTTTACGAGTTAACTATTAGTAGTCGGTGACCAAATTACATCTTATCTATTAAATTTTTTTCATCAGAAAATTCAGTAAGATTTAATGGATGCAATTATCTTTCCTGGTCACACAACACCCTTTTCAACTAATGTAATTACTAAATAATGGGATCAAGTAAGCCAGCTTTTAATTTATTTGAAAAGTGCCAGGATTCTGTATCTGAATCTACTGGCCAAACCCCTTTTATTTATTTAGTTACGATGAAATTATCTGGAATCTCCGGAGGATTGTGTTTCAGTACAGCATTGGCAAAGGTAAATTATATTTTGAAATCTTAATAATTAACATTAATAAATTTATTAATAATCATTAATAATGCACAATGAATAGTTGGTATTAGAAATAAATATTTTTATTCTAACAAATTAAAATATTAAAAAAAACACATTATTAATTAATTAATTGGAAAGATTACATGCACGCCAATCCAGACATGAATCAATTAATAAAAAAAACAGTTCAACAATTATAGTTCTTAGGTAAACAAGAGTCTCTTGAAGAATAAAATTTAAAGTCTTTACCAGGATTATTTTGAACTTATTTTTAAGAATTGTTTGCAAACTTTATGTCACAATTGGGAAAAGTTATCTTAACTTATCAGTAAGTTGGTGTACATTTATGGGATCCCAAGCTCATAGGAATTTCCATTGGTCTCTCCTGCCAGCATCTTCAATTATTGTTCTGTTCTATAGCTGGAGAAAAAAGCACAGTTGTGGTGACCCTAGCATTGAAAAAAAAGTAATATTCACATGGTTCCGTTTCCATGCTTGTGTGACAGCTCAGTACAGCAAGTGGCATATCTGCACAAAAGTATATTATTGCCACAGGTTATGCTTGCGGAAACCCCCAACTTTAAACCATGGAACCAGAAGATAAAGAAAAGACCTAGATCGAAGTTGTCCTCTTCTTTCTATACATCAATCCAGTTTTTGAAGCTTCTGTGCATTCTTTTGTCTTTTTATCAGCATATAAGATAATCTTGTGCACTCTCTCTTAAATTTAAGTTACAAAGTCCTCCTTTTCATAAAGTCTTTCTGCCATCTTTAATTAGCTAAAATATTTTTCTTTTATCTTATCTGGATTAGTAATTTGTGTGTCTTTTGTTCTTTCCAATTTTTACCTTTATTTTTAATTAGATACAAAAAAAATATGGATGAAAAATTTACTTTCATTGTACGTTTTAAAAAAATAGATTATACAAACTAAAAAAATTTAATTGCGTCTTTTTAATAAGATTGCTAAATTTACTTTTTTTTTTTTTAGCTTTTAAATATCTTACCGAATGCCAATATATTTGTACCATATAAATAAATGGTACAATATATATATAAACCATTATACAATTACAAACATCCATATATATATATATATGCAAAACCATTAAACAATACAATACTAGATTAAATCCAAAATTTTACCAAAATCCTTACACAACCATGGCTTCATCTACTACAAATAGACCTTCTCAAGTAAAATCAATCAAAAGGAAATAACATATATATATATATACACATACATATATACTTATATATATATATACATACACAAACAAACTTTCCCATAATTCATTTCAAACTCCACCTTCCCTTAATATCAAAAGAAGTCTTCACAAGATTGATAGCCTCAGAATCAAGAAGATATATATATATATAATGGTTTTAAAAGAAATACAATCAAGTGAAATATATATATAAAGCTAAACTAGTAAATAAAATAAATTATACTAATTCAGAATTAAATAACTAGCAAAAATTTCACAACCGCTGGTTTTACTGCCAAGGTACACATTTTAGGTCTACATTAGAAGTCTGCCTAAGAACCAATGGTTGGGAAATTTTAATATTAAACATTGTCTGGTTATTTATTCTAAATTGGTGTAATTTGTTTTTATATATATTAGCATTTAAACATCATTGTTATTTTTATCTGATATTTTAATATTGCATTTTTACCAAATTAATATGAATATATATATTATGTTAGAATATTTCAAACTAGTAAGTATAATTTAATTTATTAAAAGTCTTTAATTTAAGTTATATATTGTATTCTTGTGAATAGAAGTTAATCTAAACACGTGTGCTATTAGATTAAATTTACATGCACACACCCATCAATAACTGTTTTAAAGCATACGTATAAGTCCTATTGTCTGTGCTAATAAACTTTCTCTTCCCTGTGACATATAGCTAAATTTGTACAAATAATTTGTCAATGAAAATATCAGGCTCATAATAAATTCAAGATTTAAGCACGATCAATAGGCTTGGTGTGTATATAAAAATAATCTCTAAGCATAAGTGTTACACTTATGCTTTTAAAACACTTAATGACAATGAAGAGTAAATGCAGGATGAGTGCATATAAATTTAAAAATTTAATCTAATAGCATATGTGTGAATATTAATTCCCTTCTACAAGATCGATTAAAAGAAAATAAATATATGATTAAAATATATAGTTATCTATTAAACTGATTATGTTTACATATTTAATTCAATGAGAATATTATATATATATATATAAAGCCCTTGCAGACTAAATTCAATGAGAATATTATATATATATATATAAAGCCCTTGCAGACTAAGCTTGAAATGTGAGAAAGTTCAATAAGAAGTCATAATTTTTTTATTCAATTTCTACATAAAGAGATTGAAATCAATGTATATTAAGCAATATAAACATAACAATTTTTACCACTTATACAAAATGCACAGGTATATATATAAAGAATGAAAAGTTTTATTAAAATATTGTTTTAAATGCATGTTAAGTAATTAAAATAAGCAATTTTTAAAAGATATATGTAACAAAAAACAACTTACAATTGCATGTTTCCACCAATTCCAAATCCCAAAATTCCTCGTAGTATAAACAACCACACAAATATTGGGGCAAAGATGCTCAGGATTCCAAAATAGCAAGCAATCGCTGTACAGAAAATGATAATCTAAAAATAAACAGAATTTTAATTAAAAATAATTATAACTGGATTGCAATTTTTTTATATATATAAAAATTCTTATTTTTTTATATTGCCCTTAGAGTTTACATGTTTGAAGTTAAAAGAATCTTTTTTTTTAAAACTGCAATTCAAATATTTAGTACCTTTTGTTTAAGAAGTAAATAAATTGTGAATAAATATATTTGATATTTTTTATTAATGTTCAAATTTAATGATTCAAATATTTAAATCAGGTGGAGAACTTCTGGCCTATAGCCAAAGTTTAGCCCTCAAAAACTCTTAGTCCAGACCCCAGATATTTTCATAAACATATAAAATGGACCTTTATAAAACTTCTATTTAAACACATAATGCAGTGAAAATAAATGGACAAATATTGAATTAAGAGTTAAGTAAAATAAAATATTTATTTTCTCAACTACAATTTTTTCTCTCCAACCTTTATAATAATTTATTTCATTCTACCAGAGACACAATAATCTTATCAATTATCTATATTGTGTGGTTTATCTGAGTGTGATTTAATTTATCTGTGATACTGAAAACATTTTGTTTGAACAATGATTTTCACAGAATGTATAACTAGAAAAACAAACTAAAATTATACTTCATTTTATTATTTTGTATTTAAATTTTTTTAAATTGAAATGGCTGCACGAAGTAAGATAAAAAAAATTGGCAATGAAAATTCACACATTTAAAAAGAAATGGACCAATGTGTATTTTTTAATAGAAAAAATTACTAAATCAATGTGCATAATATGTCTGGAAAGTATTTCAGTCAATAAAGAACACATTATTAAGAATCAAACATTCTGACTATTACAAAATTATTGGAGAAGAAAAAAATATTAAAATAGGAAACTTGAAAAGAAGCTTCATCAAGTAGTTGTTGTTTTATAAAAAATAGAAACAAGTCAGAAAATTCTGAGAGAGTAAGATACTTAAAAATATAATGTAAAAAAATTGAAACCATTTTCTGATAGGAAATTTATAGAAGTGTGTCCTAGCTGCTGTAGAATTAATCTATCCAGAACATATGAAGAATTTTAAGAATATATTTCACATATTCAAAGCTAATTGGAAAAATTGTGGGTAAATGTGGAACAATCATTAATAATAATGATATTATTTTATTATTAATTCACAAAAACATTATGACTCTCATTTAAAAGGGGAAAGTTGAAATTGGCCTGCCAGATGAAAAGGTTGCCCAGCATTAGTGATTAGAGATAAATGAATAAAATTTTTGATCAAATATAATAGACTAATTTTTAAGTCAATAATTTTATATAGGCTGTGGATCAGATTATAAATACACAAATGACCCTTGGCAGAAAAATGTTGCCACCCCTGACTTAGATGTTCCAAAATATACAGTGCTACTTATATAAATAATTTTAATATTTTAATTAATATTATTTTAATATAATAATGTTCATATTCATTAAGAATCATTGGATGTTTCATTCAGAAAAAGCATGTACTTCAGCTGCTTTAGATTTGTATCTTACTGTTATTTCATCTCATATTATCATAAGATTTTTTAATATTGCTAATTCAGTTGTACTACTTTTATTGACTTTTTTAATTTAAAAAAATCTAAAAGGTCAATATCTTACAGACAGTTGTCAAATATCAATCGTTTTTACTCTATTCTTTTTGAAAGATTTATTTTAAGGGAATTCATTCTTATGTGAAACTTATTGCTAACATCACCTATCAAAATTGATATGGTGTTAAAAAATTTTCCAAATATTTTAATATTTAATTGTAAATATCAGATTTTAAACAGAATTTGATAGATTTATCACAAATTCATCTTTATTTATTCACATTTAAAAAAATGTAAATGAAAAAAAAAAGTTCACTTTCTGAAAGAGTGTTTACACTAATATGGCTGGTGATATTTACATAATTTGTTCTTATTTACAAGTCAGTTTTTAAATATTTGAAAAGGTCAAACATAATTTTTTAGAATATTATTTATTTATAAAATTAAATCAAAAAGAAGTCAAATCCAATTTATTGAGTTTCAGTATAAAATAAAGATTTTATATAGAAATGAATTGTCAAAAATTTTTAAAAACTTCCACCAGGTGGACCAATAGAAATGTCCAAAGTTGAAAGGGTTAAACTGCAGATTTAAAATGAGAAAAATTCAAATAAATATTTATTTACTGTAGTAAATTTTTTTTCTGTTCTATTGCTTTTAAAGGATTGGGAATTTGCTTGAATAAAATTTAAAATGATTTGTATGATTTTTCAAACAAATATTTTAAAAAACTATAATGAAATAATTAGTTCTTCTGAAGGTCTAATACATTTACTTTTTTAAATTGATATCATAATTTATATATACATAATACAAATAAAATATCTGTTAATTAAAAACTATTGTAATAACAATGAAAATAATAAATATAACAGTAATTAACTATTACATACAATCTTTCAAGCTGCAGAAGTACTACTATTGGTTAATTTCTTAACTCTTCTCAACTACTGTTAAATTCAAAAAACAAAAACTCAAATCCCATGAATCCAAAATTTTAATGTTAGCAGCTTATCTGTTAATTATATTCATTTTATTTCTATTTATTAAAATTGCCTCCTTAATTTTTCTTTTATTATGGTTTCTCTCTTCATGAAGAATCTTAACCCTTTCAATATCAAACTTAAATTTATATTTACATATTTTTCATGATCCAAGAAAACTGAAGCAGTCATTAATTCATTATTATTTTTATTTTTCACACATTTGTATAACAATTCAAATCTTTTTTCAATACTGCACTTCAATTCACCTATATATGATATAGGTGAATCAAAGTGCAGTATTAAAAAAAGATTAAAGGAGCATGAATTGTTATACAAGCATGTGAAAACTAAAAATAATAATGATTTAATGACTGCTTCAGTATTCTTGGATCATGAAAGAACACATAAATATAAATTTAAGTTTAATATTGAAAGTGTTAAGATTCTTCATGAAGAAAGAAACTATAATAAAAGAAAAATTAAGGAGGCAATTTTAATAAATAAAAATAAAATGTATATAATTAATAACTACTAACCTTAAAATTTGGGATTCATGGGATTTGAGTTGATGACTTTTGTTTCTGTTTTGTTTTTTGAAGTTAATGGTGGTTGAGAAAGGTTAAGGAATTAGCCAAAAGTTCTTTTATGGATTGAAAGACTGTATATAATAATTAATTACCATTATATTTATTATTTTTATTGTTATTACACAATATATATGTATATATTACTGTAACTTTACTTTCGTGGGCTTCATATATTATTCGGTGCTGATATAGTATGCACTTGGCACCATTATGAATTTTAAAACACCTCCAAAAACACAGCAGACACATGAAAGCGATAAATGACATCATAGTTTAAAAAATGATGGGGGAAAAAATAATCTAAAAAATTGGTGGGAAAAATAAATTAATCTATGTAATGGACTTAACTAGAAAATGCATAATATACCTGATATATGGCAGGAAAAAAAATTAACCTAAAAAATGGTGGGAAAATAAAAAATGATATAGTGCATATGTTAAGGCAAAGTATTCACCTGGATTGCACAACATTTAAAAACAAAAAACTCCTGACTTTCAACACACACACACACACAAAAAAAACCAATTTTCAGCAATAATTAGAAAAATCAAAAACATTATTTATTCAGGATAATTATAAAAAATTATAAATGCTATTTTCAAAAGTCTATGAAATAAATCAAAAGGCTATTTATGTTATCTAGTTTTAACAAATGAAACTCCCATCTTTCAACAGTATTTCATGGAGTATAAAAAATTAAAAAAACTAATATTTAAAAACTATAATACTAAATCTTAAAAAAAAAAAAATGTGTGTTAAATGATAAAATAAATTTCAATAATTACATTATAAACAGTATATTATAAATAATACTAACATTTACTTAATTTAATAACTATACTCAAGTTTACAAAAGATTGTATAGGAGCAGAGAGCTGCTATTGTTTAGAAAAAGAAAATAATAAAAGTTAAGAGAATATAAACAAAAATGAGATATAATGATGGATGACTACTTAATAGGTTTGTTAAAACAAGCATCTGTTGAATGGAATTTAGTATTTTATTTTTTTAAGTTGATTAATCAGGCCAAATAAATATTGAACATTTTTTTCAGGTCTTAGGCAAATTTATACATTTTTTTTTTTTTTAGATATAAACAATTTATCCAGCTATTGTTAATTAGAAATGATAAAGGTCCAACTTAATCTGGATTAATCTTATGAAAAGCTGATATGCTGATTAATAAATTGACTACCATATGATACTGGTCTTCACCGCTAGTGGCCAAATGTCAAATTTCTATTGGCATTGAGCACATATTACGATTGCAATATAGTTTTCATTATTTGGGGAGATGTCGTAAAGTCCTATTAGTGTTGAGATATACTATGATTGTTTTTATCATTGGTCGAGAAAATATCATATTTCTTTAGGTAATGAGCCACACACACATACATATATATATATATATGTCATGATGGGTTTCACCACTGGCGGAGAAGATATCTATTCCTGTTAGCGTCAAGTGCATGATATACATTTATCAATAATTCATACTAATGAATTTGTTTTACTATAAATAAAACTACTTTTAAACATGCACATACGTATACATATATATAATAAAGTATACTGTGACGCTGTTACATTTAAATAATTATAAAAAAAAAAACGAAACAAGATTTTACTTCTGATATTTTTATTTTATTTAAAACATAATTACGTAATTAAAAATATAATCAGACCAAAACAATTAAAATGTTTAGGTCGGTTAAAATAATTAAGGTTTTTATTAATTTAGTTCACAGTATAAATATATGTATATGCTCATGTTATTTATTGTAATGTGAAGCTAGAATACATTGTATTAAAGTAATGGTAAACAAAGGGAAATGTCATCGCTGATGATTAACTATTGTAGCTTGATCGTAGTATCCTGTTATAAAATATCCCAACTCGCGTTTAAATTAAGAACATTTGTTAAAGATATAACATCGAAAACAAAAGATATTAGAATCATAAAAAAAAAAAAACAAGTAAAAAAAGTTGATGTCGAAATACAAGTTTTTAATCATCACGATTTTTGATTTAATTGACAAAGCCAAGGCCTTTTATAAGGAACATATTGAATATATTTTCCAATGCAGTAATTAATTTTTTAGCAGTCCTCTAAAATCATTTTTAAATAGACCATAAAATATGTGTGTGTGGCAAATATTTTTTTACGTTTTCCGATGTGCGGGTTATATGAAGAAGATTTAGGCAGTAAACTAATCTGGGAAAAAACAAAACATTGATCATAAGTACTAATGATAGACAAAAACGTTCTGGGTATAATATCCCATTACAAAATATCAGTATTTTTCAACTAAAAGAATCGTTAATGAGAGCTTTAAATTAATAAATCATATACTAAGTTACAAAACCTTATGCAATTATGCCTACAAAGACACATAGCCGAGAGGTCAGCGCAGCCGCCTTGCAAGCAAGCAATTGGTTGCAGACGGTTGTTGCGGGTTCGCCTCCCGGCCGATGCTATGACATATGGAAAAAAAACATGATACCACCCATCAGTAACAATTACATAAAAAATATTATTAAGCTCATGTAAAATATAAAAAGCATTAATGTTTACATTCTACAAGAAAATTAAATTCTGGGATGCTTATGAATGTCCTAACTGTATTGAACATAAAAAGTCTCTGTTGTCAATTCTAAAATTTTATAATAAAAATATCATTAGTAAAATCAAACTTTGGTACTTGGAGCCAAACTATTTGGGTTTTTTAATTAAATTAAACCTGAAAACTTTACTACTTTTATTCATGTATTGTAAAATGCAAACTCTGATGCCATTTGTTCTTCCTACCATAAGGTAAAGGAGATACTGGAACACTTTATTTTTGAATAATCTTTTTTTACAAAAATATTGCAATGTAATCTCTTCTATTATTAACTGCCTAATTCCTTACTTCAGTAAGTAGATGCTTATTTATAAATATCAGAATAATAACCTTTATCCTTTTGCTCAATTATTCTGAGATGTCATTTTTGTATTAAACTGATTTTGCAGAAATTGCAATTCTTTTTTTCCCCATGTCTTCAAAGCTTTGGCTGGGAAGCAAACCCAGAACAACTGCTTGTAAGACAGCTGTGCTGACCACTCGACCACCAATGCTTGACGAAATTACAATTCTTTTTTTTAAAAATAAACTGCAAAAAAATCAAATTTAGAGACCATACACTCCACTTCACATTTTGTTGCTATGCAGAGCTTGTTAAAACTTCTAAATGTTGCTGTAATTATATGATATATCTTTGCTATAAATAATTGTTTACTATTTGGGGGGAGGGGCGGTATGTATTCATTATGAAAATTTTGGTCATCATAATTTTATTCTAAACACCTGAATAAATTACCAGTTTTTATTTTTAAGAGAATAAATCTTTGTTTCGTTTATGTCTTTTAGTTTCTCTCAAAAAAATTGTAATTGGTTAAAACAATCACCTTGGCTTGCGCTTTTGCTTTGAAATATGATTTTGTTAACCATACCTGCTTTGTTTTTTTTAATTAAAAATCTATAACTTGGATTTCATCTGCAACAATCATAGGTACTAAAATTAATTTATATATCTTTCTTTTATTACAATTTTGAATTAATAAAAAATTTATTTTAAAAAAGAAATATAATATACACAATAAATATATAAAGGCATATTTATGTAATAAGTCCTTTATTAAAGTTTATAAAATTGTGAAATTAAATTGTTTGGGAAATCATATAATGTTTTGAGCAGAGGAAATAATAGATTGAACTCAACTAAAGAGTCATTAGCTGTCAAGTCCATTGTACAACCAAGTTAAATATTGTAGGGTGTTAAAATAAATGGTGTTAAGGGAATGACAAAAAGTCGCAAATAACCATCAGTAATAATCAAAGGTTATTGTTAGTATTCTATTATTCAATAATTTCATTCTGTCTTTGAACAGACAATGTTTATATATTATAGGGTTACTTTATTCTTTACGTTTTATTGGTCCCCATATGAATAACATTAGTAATATTTAACTAATATCATGGCATAGCGATACTGTTGTATTTATAATTGTATATGGATGTAAAGTGCACGTAATCAATGCGTGAATGTTAAGATTGTGCCATACTCTATATATTTTTATTTAAGAACATGTATGTAGATATGGAATAAATGAGCTCAAAATTCGAGTTTTATATAATAATAACAAATTATGAATTAAAATTTATTTCTCCCCATTCCATTTATTAATGCTTAAAAAAAGATAAACATTTATTAAAAAAGGAAAAGAGAATTAAACAATCTTGCTCTTCCCCTTTCTACCATTAATCAGTTTACTTTCAAATTTAATTAAACCCATTTTTCTTTAACCATAAGTTGTCTTTTTAAAATGTATTTCTAAATAACTGGAATATTTTTGCATTTATAAGTTAAAAATTGCTATTCTTTTTTTAAAAAATTATTATAAAGGTGTTACCATCAATCTTTTATTTTTTAATGCTTTAAACCAGATAAGAAGTTTTTTTTCTTATGAAGAATATTTAAAAATTGTTTTAAATAACAACTATATCAATGAATCCACTGGGTATTAAATTTCTGGAATCAGTGATTAAAAATAAACCCTATCTTTTGCCACTATTATCAAGACTACAATTCACAAAAAAAGGTTCATTGACAAGTCATACAGCCTTTTATTTGAAACAGTAATAGACCCATAAACAACAAGAAACATGGGCACATGCATACTTCAGCTGGACATAAAATCTTGGCATAATCTTGATTAATACTATATGTAGGTCAGTCATCTACTTAATTAAAAATCTATTGTTAATCTAAGAAATACAAATTATACTTAATGAAAAATATTCACCACCTTATTATTTCATTTTGCTTAATTCCTCAAGGATCACCACATAGTGTCTACTTATTCATTTTTTATATCAATACACTACTAAAAATAATAGAAAATAAATTAATGGGAATATGCATATCTGGATTAGAAACAAATATTTTATGTGTTGCTTATGTGGTTGATATCCCAGTCTTTCTTTATTTAAAAAAAAATTCCAATAGTATTAAAAATTCTTACAAATTACTCTAACAAATCTAAACTGAATTTCAATTTGGAAAAATCTAGTCTATGATTAATATACAGAGGGGAAAATAATGAACTATATTTCAAAGGAAAAACAGTTCAGTTTTACAAATTCCCTTTTATTAAATGATTTTATTTGACTTATAATCTCTGTTTTCTGATTTGCTTGTTTGTTTGTAAATACCTGTAAAGACTTTTATTATTTAAAGAAATCCCTGGCAAAACAATATGGCACTATAATATTTTAATTATGTGATTTAGTTTCTTAGACCTGGCTTACTGGAGGAAGAAATTTCAAATATTTTGATATCAAATTTAAAAGTTGCTCTTAGAACTTCAATATGTTTTAGTAATGCACATGAGATGAAGTATATAGATTTCTTTTGGTTTCAATTAAAATTTTGATTTAAGTTAGAATAAAATTTTAAAATCAAGGTTTAATATGTTTAAATTTAATATAATTTATTGAAATTTGATAAATTAGATAGAAAACACTGCTGATACAATATAAAACTAAAATATTTAGAGAGATGAGCTAGTTTGTTAAATCTGGATCAGCTGGGCAGGAAAATGTTGAATATTTTGTTATCAAATTTAAAATTTCTTATTAGAATTTCAATATGTTTTAATTAATGCACATGATTTCAATTGAAAGCTTGATTTAAGTTAGAATAAAATAAAGTTAGTTTACAATATAGTTTTATTAAGCTTTTTTTAAAAAAAAAATTTTAAATAAAAAAAACAAATGTCAAACACTTTTTAACAGAAAGGATGTCTTCATATTTTAAGTTATAGACATGTATAAGAATGTACACATACTAAATATAATATATACATAAGAGGTATACATATTAATTTTTTTATATGTCAAATGCATTGACTGGGAAGCAAACTTGGGCCAGCTGCTTGTAAGGAAGCTATGCTAACCACTAGGCAACCAATGCTTGACTATACATATTAACTTATTGCAGAAGTATGTAGTGATATGAAATAAATTTAAAGTAAATTCATATGTATTAAGTAAAGCCCATTTACAATATAGTTTTGGCAAACTTCTTTTTTTAAAAAATTCCAATTAAAAACAAAAATGCTAAACAATTTTAATTTAAAAGGATATTTTCATACTGTAAATTATTTAATGATTCAATATACACATATATAATTATGTACACAATAATACTAATTATAATATACATATTGCAGAAATATCTAGTAATTTATATACAAACTATAAGTGTCAAATTGATTTAAAGTAAAATTATATGTAGTAAGTGAAATTTGTTTACAATATAGGTTTAGTAAGCACTTTTTTTTAAAAAAAAATCTAATCAAAAGTAAAAATGTCAAAACAACTTTCATTTAAAAGGATATTTGCATATTTTAAGTTACTTAATGACTTAATATACACACATATAATTATATAAAATATATATCAAATCATTGTCCCAAACATTAAATAATTTCAGCTAGGCCTGTTGTAAATAAATATATAAAAGTCTGAATCTCAGGCAGACAATTCAAAAAGTATTTTTTAAATTGTAAGATGCAATGATGTTGAGATTTGGACTTTTATTAGGGGTATCTGAAATTACTTAATATTTGGGAGAGGGATTTGATATTTAACTTCCATTAGCACTATTCACTAGAATTATTTTTTTATATATTTCTGTTGGGACTTTGCAAAGATTAAAATGACTAATGTTTAGTCTTTCTTTGCATACATATTGTAGCCAGTTGGATTACATAGTACACACATAATAATGTAGTGTATGTGCATATATATATATATATATATATTGTGCTGGATGATTCTGCAGATTGAAGTATACTTACACATATATATGTTTTGCTGGTTTCAAACTTCTTCATAATACATTTATAATCTTATAAATGTTATGTGAACGAACCGGCACGTTCGAGCAAAATGGGAGATATTATTGATAGCTTTAACTATCAACAATGGCCCACCTCGGCTGCTAGATTCAAACCCCTACTATCCAAACACTTTATTTGTTTCGGAGTAAACTCCGGGTAGCAACTATCTATTCAGAAGAATAAACAATGTATTTGGTCAGTAGGCTCATAATCCAGCGCTTGAAACAATCCCAAAAACTAGCCCAGTCTAATTTTAATCAGTAATAAAATATAGAAAAAGAATTGATAAAAAGAATTGACTGACAAATAAAGTTTAATTTTAAAGACAATTTATTAACTAACATTTACTAATTTTAAACATTTTATAAATCTAAATAACACAAACATTTTAAGTTAACATACTATAATATATTTTATGAGAAGGCATCAATAATCTTTGACATTTAAATTATCTAACATTCACAAACACGCACATCAATAGTTCATTTTATGCATGCTTATAAAGTTCAAATTACTTGTCTCTGTAGGATTTACGAATTACAGTGGTGGCTACTATATATAAATGAGAATACGAAAATGTTTTATCTAGGATTTTTGGAATGTGGATGTAGAACTTCATTTTCTTTAATTGCTGCTTTAGGTGAGAATATTTCCAGCCAGCTGGGATGTTTTCTTGAGGAGTTTTATTATTCTTCATGATTATTATTTCTGGAGACAGTTGAATATTGATGGACAATTTCTGAGCTGTTAAGTAGACATTATTTCATGGGCAGGTCTTGCTGATCTTGTTGGTCTAAGGGCTGAAATAAGAACATATATTCCCGAAAGCTACTCAGCACTGCATTTCTGTTTCTGGATACATAATATGAATTGCACTGTTATCTCTGGTAAAACAAGACTGACACTAGACAAACTGAAAACTAGGCTGAAATTGACACTCTGATAAAAATCTGACTATTTATATATGCAAATTGTTTTTGTTTTAAAATCCTCCAGCAATGGGTGTTGTCTAAATTCCTTTAGTAACTAATCCTATGACAATGTGTTTTTGAAGATTGTTTAATTAGTAGTAGCCATTACAAAATGTGTTGTTTTTATATCTTTAATTAGTAGCCCACCGCTGTGTTTTTAAATATATTTCATTTCAATATTTATTTTCATGTGTTTTTCAATATGATTTTAACATGCATTTATCTTATTAACAAGCTAACCTTTATTTTTATTTACCATCGCACATATATACGCATTTATTCTAATAAACTGGAATGAAAAGAGATTTATATTTTAACTTTTAATTTATAATAACACTCTTTAACTTTTATGAACTCTTAGTTTTATCTTTTCTAACCAAAACTCCCCCTCCCTCCTTTTAATCAATTATTTTCTAACTTTTATTTCAAACTCTTTTACGAAAATAAACTGTAATAAACTCTTCAACATTTAAATATGTTTTTCTTTTACGAAAGATTATTTTAATAAATTTTTTTAGATAAATTAGTATGTGCCAATTTCAATATTGGTACAATATATATATATATATAAAGTAAAAGAAAAGTAGAAATAAACACAGATATAAATTTTTGTAGATATTTTTCTCAACTCTGGGTTTAAAATAAAATTTCATTATGAAATTAATATTTTAAAAAGGTCTGATAAATATTATTTGTAATTCTGATTTTGAAATTTAAAAGTAAGTATGTTTTCTGATAATTTTTAAAATGTCTATTTTTGAAATCTTTAATTAATTTGTAAATAAAAACATGCATATAAATTCCAAGGGATTAGAGAGATAAAAATAAAAATCTGTTTTCAATCAAGGTGTTGTTATCACCTCAGATGATTCGATAAAAGGACTGATAAAAATAATAGCTGCAGTCTGGATAGTAATTTTTGTAAGAATGAGCTAGCTGTAAAGTTAACTAAAATATTTTGTGAAGAGTTGGTAACTGTAGCAGAGAATGACAACAGTAAAGCTAACTGCAGAGATGACTAGTAGAATTATACAGAGAACTGCCATGAGGATGTAAGAATGGGAGGAAGTAGCTGCTCTACAGTACACTGATTGAGTTTGAATTCACCTGGAGGAAAGGGTTAAAATTCTTTGTAATTCATAGCCTTAAAAGTGTTCTGGAAAACAGCTTGCTGATCTGAAGCTTACCAAATCCAAGATCTAAGTGGAACCATCATCAAAAGAGAGAAGACCAGCCATACCTGAATTATGTACTTTTACCTGATTATGACAATTGCCTGGATTGACCAAAAAACAGCTTGCCCAAGAGAAACACCACCTGAATAAAGAAGTAGTTATATGTATGCTGCTGTGTCTATATGCAGAGAAGCACAGATAAATGTGTATACAAAAGTGAGTTGTTTTTAAATAATTCATTTGGGAAGACATTTTAAATCTGTATTTTTAAATTTAAACCACATTTATCATCAGTTAATTAAGGTGTAACCTTATAAAAAGTTTTCTAATCTCTCAAAAATTGACTATACTTTTTTTTAAAAGAATAAAAAAAAGATCCATGGAAGTGGGCTTTGCAATGATTTTGCATTAAATTTATCATGGGTTGTAGTAGCTTATAGTGTCTTATTTGAGATAGCACTCTTGGTGTTCATGGTGCATTTTGTATTTACAGTCCAATGGCTGAATTCTTTATCGATCTCAAAATTACAGATCATTATTTAATGCAGAATATTGAAACACTGTAAGTTTATTTTTTGAGGTTGTTTTCTCTTAGCATGTTGAAACCACTCAAGGGCATAATTTTTATGTAAACAAACAGAATTATAATGTTACCGGCCTGTTGTTCTTTTTTTTTTCAACTTTAAAGTGCTTTTTTTGATTTACAATAAAATCATAAATAATGAAATTTATCTAAAAGAAATAAAAAATACATTAGATAAACCTTTTTTTTTTTTCAAAAATAAAATTTTTAATTTTAACAAGAATAAAAACAAATCAAAACAATATCATGGCAACGCAAATCAAATTTTAACATAAACAAAAAGAAATAATTTCTCCAAAACAACATCGTGGCCATGCAAATAAAACTGTTAATTTTAACAAGAATAAAAAGAAATAATTTCCCCCAAAACAACATCATGGCCATGCAAATATAATTTGTAATTTTAGCAAGAATAAAAAGAAAGAATTTATTCAAAACAACATCTTGGGCAAAAATAAAACTGGTATTTTTGATTTGTCTCTCAATTTATCTCACACAAATGTGATTTTTAGCATGATTTCATAAAAATCATGCTTACACCTCTCCTTTGATGATTGATTAGTATCACCCTTGTCTAGAGAAGTGGGACAAAGTTTCCACAATTTTTATTACTTCATACTACATCATTGGATTTGGAAAACAATGACTTGGACATGCGAATTTGAAGACTTTTGACAGTCTCAATTACAGACACCCTCACAAAATACCGTAGCGAAATTTGAAATGGGATTGTTCATATAAACTGTGTAACACAAAGTTTACTGTAAGTGGCAACGGCCATTGCAGCAGATAATAAACATCCTATTTCTGCTGTAAATACAACTAAAAAATGTTAATAATGGGATTGTTCATATAAACTGTGGCAGAATAATACATCCTATTTCTGTTCTGTAGCATACAAATAGATACCGCTGGAACACAAAGTTCATTGTAAATGATGGCATCCTTCTGTGGCAGAATAAATGTCTATTTCTATGCTGTAGCATAAAAATAGGTGGTGCAGACGAGTAAACAGACTATTTCTATGCTTACCCATTGGAATAGAATGTTATATAGTGGCACAGCCACTTAAATGGCATATTTCTATGCATTTGCATAGAAATTACACGCTCAAGCAGTTTCAACATGTTTTATAATATTTCATAATTTTCAATAAATTTTTTTGTGAAAATAAAAATTGTTGTGTAATGTTTTGTAATGTACTTTTGGCTAAACACAAGTTTAATTAAATTGCTTACAACATAGCTTTAAAACAAGTTAAATAAAATTAATTAGTATTTATTTAAAACCATAAAAAAGATATTATTTTGCTTAAATTTATTTAACAAATAAAAGATATATTTTATATTTAAATTTTTAATTTTAATTCCTGCATTTTGTTTTTAGATGTTTATTTAAATGTTTTTTTTTTAACATCAAGTTTCAAGCACCTCTCACTCCTGTATAACATTTAAAAATTAGTCTTTCATTTTGTGTGTGTTAATAATATGAAATGGTTAACTTCTATTTTGGGAACCAGAATGAGACTTTATAATGTTGCTTTATAAATAATCAATCATTAGCACATAAAAATGTATATAATGAAGACATGACGATTGAGGACCTTTTGTATTAGAAATGCAAATGCATAGAAATTTATTTATTATTTCTATTAAAATCTATATCAAATTATGTGACTTATTAAGTAAAGTAAAACAATCAAGAATATCAATTAAAGATCCACATTTTATATTCAAGATATAATAAAATAAATTACAAGGGGGACACCTAAAATAAATGGAATTTTGTAATAAAAATGTGTATATTTATTTTTAGGTGTTGCAAATTAAATCATTTTGAAAGGATAGTTTATGTAATGCAATGTAGTGGTCTAAACTTATTTGTCACATTTCAAAGTAGTCTGGAAACACTTGCAAAATGATGCATTTTAACACTTCCATCATTACCACTACCATCCCAGTTTTAAGTCCACCAAAAAGAGAGAGAAAAAAAAATTGAGACATTTTCATTTGAGAGTAAAAAGAAATGACACAAAGTGAGATTGAGTGATTATGGCTGATAGATAAGCTGGGGTCATGCTGAATTTAATTTAAAAAGTGTTTCACACTCAAGACTTTAAGAGATGACACTTTGTTGGGATGGAATTTGCACTGTTTTCTTTGCCACAAAATGGGATATTTATATTTTATTGCATCACATACATATTTTAGAACTTACAGATAAAATGCATGACTTACAAACTAAATTTGAGAGAAAAATGCCATTTGCATAAAAAAAGCATTGTTTTTTGACTTTGGACTTCACTTGTGACACTTTTTAGGGATGTGGTAAATTTAACATTTCAATTGTGTTTTTATGAGATCAGCTTGCTTATATTCTGTTTCAAGCATTACAACTTTTTCCTTGTTTTTTTCTGTAAACAAAAACAGAATGTCACATTGCTTGAACATTTCAGCCATTATAAAAAAAATTTGACAAATACACAAAATGCACTTTACAAAAAATATGCTATGTGACCCCACAACTATTCACAACTATAGGTTTCTGCAAGAAGTATGTGGTAGCAAAAGTATATACTACAACAACTTCACAAACCAGAAAATTATTTGGGTTGTTTTGGGTCCCTCATAATATATTAATAAATGATCAAACTCACTTGGTCAAAACTGCTTAAAGATTTAGATAATTATCACACTCACATTAAATTATGGAAAGGATATAAAGTGGATGAATAGTATTGATGATATATAAATGCTTGAAATGTTCTCTATCATTGTTGCCATATGTCCCTGGTCAATACTATATATCTCTTTGCAATTACTACACACTTTTTCATTTATTTTATTAATAAAAATATATAAATAAAATAAGTAATACCTTACCACTTTCCTTCCATAAGTATCTGCCAGATAGCCCCAAAAAGGAGAACTCATGGATGAAAAAGCGAAAATAGTCTGAAAAAATAACATTTATCTATCAGTATTCTATGTATATCAAAATAATTAATAAAATTTAATTCTTTTGTTATGTGTAATCTATTATAAAATGAAAAACTAAATTCTCATTTTATACAATAGTGAATTTTAAATGTTATATTGCTGTAGGATAAAAAAAATCCTTTAAAGAAGAAAAAAGAAATTACTAGGTTTTAAACTTTTAGCAGTTTCTTTTCTTTGCTTCATCATCTAAGAATAGCTAAATGTGTAATCAGTAGCTAGTTTTGTATAGCTTGTTATGTTGACTATGGCTTAACTATCTTAAAACCTGTTAAAGTCCAGAAACTTCTTTTCAAATTTTATCTGTTTGGATTTGAATGTAAGATTGTACATGTAGCTGCTGGAGATATGCATAAATTAAACATTTTTAATGATAATGCATTTATATTAAAACCTGAACAAAAAATGTTTTTCAATTTAACTGAAATTTTTTGTGATTATAATTAGTCTATTTAGTCATCCAATCAATGTAATTATTTTTAGCTGCAAAGTAAAAGGTAAAATATGACAAAAACATTACTAATTAGATTTTTGGGTAATCTGGTGGTGGTTTGTACCCACCCTTCTAGTATTCTTTAATACCTGTAGAGAAATGTTAAAAAGGTGTTTGCTCTATATGTAGAAGGAATAATCAAGCATACCACTTGTGTTAATTAATACATATTATGACAACAATCATAATAATAATTAATTCAATGATAGTTATAATAATGATAATAAATATTAATTCTTATTAAACGCAATGTCAGCACGTAATACTTATATAAAGCTAAAACTTTAGTACATGCGCCTTGAGTGCTTAATTTTAGCAAGAGAGACCTCTACAAATCATAACACGAGATTCAACTTTATAAAGATAAGAGGGACCCTCTTATCTCTAACCTATTTTTCTTAATTATATAGGCAAATCTAAAGCATTTTGATTTGGGAGCATGAAGCTAATAAATTCTTTACTGATTAAGTCCACTATTTCTATTAAACATTAACATTCGCGAAATCTTTCGATTTACAACGAGTCAATATTCAGATATTAAATTTAGAAATATTTTGAATCAATTTAAAGTTATGAATATTAATTCTTATTAAGTGCAATGTCAGCACGTAATACTTATATAAAGCTAAAACTTTAGTACATGCGCCTTGAGTGCTTAATTTTAGCATGAGAGATCTCTACAAATCATAACACGAGATTCGACTTTATAAATAATGATAATAGGATTTAATTATTGAAATTAGCTTTTATTATAATAAATATTTTGTGTTTAAATTAATAAAATATTAATATACTATTTAATAACAATTTGTTTTTATGCATCATTCACAATTCTTACATGCGTACAAAATTAAATATGTGTATTTCTGTGCATGTGTGCTTACATTTTAATAAATTTAGTTCAAGATATATATGTTAGATACATTTTATAAAATTCCTACAAAACAAAGTGAGAACGCTCGATATATTCTACTATATTCAAAATTGTTAGTTATAGTGACAGTTTTTTTCTATACTTTAATTTACTTTATTTAATATGTGTAATTTGCTTTATAATTTTATGCTGTCAGTATTCATATCTAATTGAACTAAACAAAGAAATAATATAATGTCAAAATAGTTGAAATTCATTTTTAAACCATAATGACCGACCATTTAGAATAACTATAAATAAAAAAATAATTATATTTTATTTGTTTTCATTTCCAAACATTGCTAAGAATCTAATATTGATTATTGATAATTATTAAATCAAAATTTTAAATAAAATACATTGTCAGAATATAATAAAAATATTTATTAACATTCCTTATATCAATATATGTAAGATAGAAGTTGATTTTAATGCCACTATTATTTTAACATAGTTATGCATACTAATCTATGATCAATAACATGCAAGAATCATCAACATGGAGGTATAACTATTAATATTAACTTCTTTGCACCCTGTTTTCTAATTAGAACATAATATATAGGATACCATTGCTTTTGGCTGGATACATATTAAGTAACATATAAATATGTAATATATTATTGTAATTTTACTTAAGTTTACTAGAGATATTATAGACCTTTATGGTCTTTAGATGGCAATATTCAATGAAAATTCAATTAGTTTCTTAAAAGAATACAAAATTTCTGTCAATTAAATCTGATGTCATCAACTTTCCAGGAGACTAGCTGAGATTACATCAATTATAAGTCAATTTCCATGTAAATTAACTTGCAATGAATTTAATATTAAAGTATGTATATAAATTTTAGTTGTTATTTAATTAAAGTATCTCTTGTAGATTTAATTGACTGATTTCATTAAATGTTGCTATTTATTAGTTCTATAAGTTAAATAATTTTTTCATGGATTTATAATGAAGCAAATAATATGGAATATGGGATTATATCCAAATAAATAAATAGAAAAATTTTATCTTTGATAATGCTAGAAAACGTTCAATTGCTAATTGTCAATCTTAAGGCGAAACAAAATTTCTCTAATTATCTTTAATTCTAATTAAAATTAGGGCAAGATAACTATTATAAGTTATTAAAAAAATATGTTTAGCCTTATATTGACAATCAGTAATTTGTGGATATATAAGAATATCAAAGGTAAAGTTTTCTCTAATTATTTACGTAGATATAGTTCTGTACATTGCTTTATTTACACACACATATATATATATATATATTGTGTGTGTGTGTGTAAAACAGTCTTATGAGATGTGTCAATTAATAGTAATTGATCATTTACTGGCAACATTAAAGCTAAACAACTCTCTGTTTATACATGAATATAATTTTCTTATGTATATTCTTTATTATAATAACAATCCATGAAAATATTTAACTCAATATATATATATATATATATATATATATATATATATATATATATATAGAGAGAGAGAGAGAGAGAGAGAGAGAATATATATATATATATAGAGAGAGAGAGTTATGTGTCTCATGACATACAACAACATAGTATGATGTGTGAATGTATACATATAAAGTTCAAAGAAAAAGTAAAAACAAACACAAACATGTTTTTATATTCATTTAAAATATATACATTGGAATAATTGTTAAGAATTAAGCAATAATTTTGAATGTAAAATTATTAGGAATTATTGTAGTTGAATCAAACATTTTAATTCTGATTTTGATAATTAAAAAAAAGAATTCTAAAACAAGTTTGTTTTTATGTTAAAATATATAATACCAGTAATTGTAGAATTCTCTTTTCTATTGTTAATTAGATTAAGAATTTTTTTAAAATTAAAACTTGTAATAAAATTAGTATTATATAAACTCTGGTGTTGTTCAAAGGATTAATAAAACTTTGAGATAAAAAAATTGGTTTAAAGTAAAAAGAATCATTAACTTTTTTTTAATTAACAAAAGAATTTACTTAATTGATTTTTTAAAATTCCATCCTAGATTATAAAATGTTGGAAGCAAAAAATTTTCAATATAACATTATTATGTACTTGGAAGCAAGAACCAGCTTTTCTGTGGTTCATAGCTCATATATATGTGTATTAGACAGCATAGCTAAAGTCTATTCAATTATAGAGGCTGTATGGAACTGCTAAATTCCAACAATTACCTAATGTATACCTTTCATGATAATGTTAATAGGACATTATATTATTATATTTTAGACAATATTGTAATGGATCAAGTTATCAAGAGATTCCAATACTAGCCAGAAAATTGAAAATATTACCATGCTATGACTTTATATATATGCTGATTAATCTATATGCAAAGAAGCACAAATGTATAATACTGCTAGTTGTATAAAGATTGTCCATTTTAATAATTATTTAACGAAGAATGATATCAAGTACAGATGAAAGAAGTTGTCTTTAAAGGTAAATAATTCAACTAAAAATAAAACAAGTAAAGTAATAATAAATGGATTTGTTTCCATTATTATTTATAAATAATGTTTCCAGTTTTATTTTATTTAAAAGTAAATCTTATTGTAAATGAAGAAACAAAAAGTCAAAGATTTTTTAAAAAGAACTTTCTGATCTTAATCTAATGTTAATTTTCTTTTTTTAAAAAAAGAAAAAACTTTTACTTTACATTAGAAACAATGGATTAATTAATAACTTTGATTTTAAGGGGAATAATAATAATATACATGTATGTGTACAATTGTTTTATGTATATATATATAAAACATTAAATTAATTATCATGTAAATATAGAATTGTTTTATGTATATATATATAAAACATTAAATTAATTATCATGTAAATATAGAATATGGATTTAATAACTATTTTTTAACAAATAAAATATTCTAGAATATAAATGCCAGTGTGTGCACACATTTCCATGAGTACCCACATATATGTGACAACAGTCATTATTTATTATCATTAAGATGTAATAGTTTAGTTTTTTATTATTATATGGCAATTTAAATATGTTACAGCATGTCTTTGATAGATGTGTGTCATGTAGACATATATATGTTAAAATTAATCGTTTACATATTATTAAAATAAATTGATTTTTTTATTAATTTATGCCATTTCTAAAATGTTATTTTTTTTTATTATGCAGCATATCTGTGTGCTTAATAAATTGCAATATGATAGCACATATTTTTGTAACCATGTGATAGCATATACTTTATAGTATTTTTGTATTCTAATCAAAATCAGAATTTATATTTATACCATACAAAGCAGACCTTCATTTCATTTTATTGTTTCTAATTAATAAATGTATATTTCATTAAGTTATTCCAGTAAATTTATTTGATCCTAAAATAAGTTTAAAATATTATATATAAGTATTATCTCTTGCTCACAGTAACAATTATTGAGTTCTTACTCCCTGAGCTAAATTTGTGCATAATTGTCAATTATATGAAGTGGGTTTTATATTTGATGTTTTGGTCATCCAGATTATTTGATTACTTCTCTGGAATGCTGGATGATACAAACATATATCCTTTAAAGTCCATGCATTAAATGTGTATTTTATTATTAATTAGAAATTAAGTTTATAGTTGTCCAGTACATTAATGGTACTAAGTGGCCAGAATATTGCTGCATGTTTTTGTACCTCAGCATTATTTTTTATTGTTGTATTCTGATGGATTATCACCTATGCATCTAAATTATGGTTTATGTATTTCTGCTCTAAGTTAGGCAGCAATTAAATAGTATAAATAGTATAGTGCAACCATTTCAAATCCAGTCACCAAGATTAATTATTGATTTTTTTTATTGTTGATAATTTTTGATGATGAATGATTATTATTCATTTCTATGGTATTGGTGAGCTTATAGTTAGTTTTTGTTTTTTCTGATCTCTCATATTCCTTTCATATATATTTCTTTTGATTATTCTATGCGTAGGATGATTGTTGTCCATTCTTTATAATTCACTCCTGAATTTGTACCATTACAAATAGCAAACCAACTTTAGCTAGTGGTGATCAAGTTCTGGTAGTTAGTGACCATATCTGAATTTTTTTTTGTATTTTGATGCAGAATTAATTTTAAAATGTATCACTATGAAATATATAATAAGAGTATTAATGATACAAAATAGTCTTACTATATGTTTATGGAGTTCATATTTAAAGTAGAATAGAAAAGCTATGATTTTGGAGATTGGATTGAGTTTTTGGCTCTTAGAGTTTGTTTAGTTGTACTTTCAGTTTTGATGATTAATGGATGATTTTGTCATTGACTTGGGAATACATTTTCATGCAGTCCATGGAGTATTCTATCTCAGGCATTGTTCCAACCCATTGTCAGATTTTTCTGATTTCCTCTTGTTTATCATGGTCCAGTTAATATAATCATATCATGAACCCCAGCCTCTATATTTACAAGAAAAGGAGCAAGTCATAGTTCTGATTTACCTGCTCTTAAGACTCAAAGTAACAGGCTTTGCAAAGCTTTTTGCATTTTTTATTTTATATCAAGGGTTGTAGTAGCTTATGGTGTCTAAATTGAGGTAGTTCTCATGGTGTTCATGTTGCATTGTGGCTGAATGCTTTATCTATCTCAGGATTGCAGATCAACTATTCATTCTGGTAACTGTTAGATGCCTGTCAAATCTCTGGAAAAATTTATGAATACATAGTTTGAGATATGGATTTTGTTTTAATTATATATGCATATTATGTAAAATATTATTAGGTGAGTGTTTCATTTCTCTTTTCTCTATGGTGAGGCATATGAGACAGTTATGTGTCTTATGGCATACAACAACATAGTAGTATGTGTGCATGTATATATAAAGTTGTTAGGAAAAGTAAAAACAAACACAAACATTTTTTTTGCATTTATTTAAAATATACACTGAAATAATAGTTAAGGATTAAATAATAATTTTGAATGTAAAATTATTAGAAATTATTGTAGTTAAATCAAACATTTTAAAATAGGTCTATTTAATGTTTAATTCTGATATTGATAATTAAAAAAAAATTAAAACAAGCTAGTTTTTGTTAAAATAGATAATACCAGTAATTATAGAATTTTCCTCCCTATTTTTAATTAGACTATAAAATTTTTTGTTAATTATAAGTTGTGATATAATTATTATTATATACAAGCTATTGTTGTTCAAAGGATTAAAAAAGCATTGAAATAAAAAATTGGTTTAAAGTGAAAACAGTCATTAACTTTTTTGATAAAGAAAATAATTGTTTTTTTTTTTAAATTCCATCCCTCACTATAAAAGATTGGAAGAAAGAAATTTTATTATAGCACTATTATTATGAAGTTATAACTGAAGACAAGTCAGCTGCTGCTAATGTTGCAGTGGTAGAGTTTGAATTTACTTGAAAGCGATAGCCAGATTATCTGTGGTTCATAGCTTATATATGTGTGTATTTGATGGCATGCCTAAAATCTATCAAATTACAAAGACTGAATGGAGCTGACTGAAGGCTCACAATTACCTGATTTATACCTTTTTCCTTACTTAATTTGTATCTTTCCTGGAAATATCACTAGGACCTTATACTACTCTGTTACAGACATGATTATAATGGACCAGCTTACCAAGAGATTCCAGTACTAGCAAGAAAACTGAAAGATTACCATGCTATGACTTTATACATATGCTGATTAATCTACATGCAAAGAAGCACAAACATATAATTACTGCCAGTCATAAAGATTGTCCATGCTGATATTTATTTTATAAAGGATGATATTAAGCATTGTTATTAAAGAAATAATAAATGGATTTGTTCTCACTGTCTTTCATAAATGACATTTCCAGTTTTATTTTATTAAAAATGTAGAAATGGAAATCTTATTGTAGATGAAGAAACAAAAGGTCAAAGGGATTTTAAAAAGAACTTGCAAACTGAATCTTATGATAATTTTTATTGTTTTTAACTGAAAAAACTTTTACTTAAACATTAGAAATAATGGATTAATTAATAACTTCGATTTGAAGGGGGATTATAATAATATGCATGTATGTGTACAACTGTTTTATGTATACTTATAAATTTTTAACATTGAATGAATTGTCTATAAAAATAAAATAATATGAATTTAATAAGTTTATTTTTTGACAAATGAAATATCCTAAAATATAATGTGTGAAAACAGTCATTATTTATGTATTATTAAAATGTGCTAACTCATTATTTTTATTATTATATGACAATTTAAATATGTCACAACACGTCCATATGCTTATATAGATTTGGGTTGTGCAGACATATAAATGTTAAAATTAATCATTTATGTACTATTAAAATAAATTGATTTTTTATTAGTTTATGACAATTCTAAAATGTTAATTTTTTATTATTATACAGCATGTTTGTGTGCTTAGTAAATTACAATGTGATAGCATATATTTTTGTAACAATGTGGTAGCTTTTACTCACACTACGACACGAATAAGACAAAGAGCGAAGTTAAATTTTGATATTTTTAAAAATTTTTTTAGTTTGTTGTTAGTTCCGTGTGAAATTGATTTTTTGAGAGCAGCACACTAATTATTGTGTAATTATTGTGTATGAAAGTATAAATTGTGATCGAGAGAGTGGGTTATTTGAAAGATTGAAAATTTTTGTGTTTAACTGTTTGAAAGGTTTTCGTTCGCCATTTTAGATATAGAAGTTTTTTTTTAAAAAAAGTTCTTGTTGAATGTGTGTTAGCATAAGGATATTTATAAAAATGTTGTATGTAAGTTTAATTCATTTTAGTTAAGTTTGTTACTGAAGGTTTTTTTAAATTTTAAAATAGACATTTATTTTGAAAAAAAAAAGGCAATGTTTGGGAGGTCTAACATTAGAAAACACATGGGTATAGTTGATCAGATTTGGAAAAAAGTAAAAAAGTTTTTTATTTTTCTGTATAAGGGTGTTTGAAGAATAGGAGAGGTATTATAAAGAGGTATTTATAAAAAAGTTGTATGTAAATTTAATTTTTTTTAGTCAAGTTTGTTACTGAAGTTTTTTTAAATTTTAAAATAGACATTTATTTTGAGAAAAAAGGCAACGCTTGAGAGGAGTAACGTTAGAAAACACATGGTTATAGTTTGATCAGGTTTGGGAAAAAGTAAAAAAAGTTTTTTTTTCATATAAGGGTGTTTGAAGAATAGGAGAGGTATTATAAAGTCAAATATAGAATAGGTGACTTGAAAAATAAGAACATGGATTGCATTTGTATGGCACAATGTATATACGATCGGCAGAAAGAAATTAGGCGAGCACTTGTAGAGGGTACAGTGTGTGCTGAGGTGTATCATTTGAAATGTTTGAATAAGAATAGGAAAGATGTAACAGGTTTCTGGTTATGTAGTCAGTGTGTAAATGTGATTAAAGAGGTAGAAAGTGATTTCTAAGTGTAGGTAGTCTAGAGAGAAAGTCAGAGGAGAGGGAGCAAAATGTAATTAAGGAAGATAGGACAGGGTATGTTTTTAGAGGAGTGCCAGGAATATGGGTGGAGAAAGTAGTAATGCAATGGAGATGGTTTGACAGAGAATAAGTAAGATAGAGGAAAAAGTGAAGGATGTAGAAGTAAAATTAAAATTGTTAGAGACAAAGTGTGACAAGATAAAGGAATTATTGAGTAGAAATGATAAGGAAGAAATGGATAAGGAGGTCCAGAAGATGGTAGAAAAGGTTACAGATGGAGCAGAGAAAGTAGACTATAAGACAGTATTGATAGAAGATTCACTAATAAGAGAATGTGGGGATATAATTGCAAGGGAAAATAGAAGCATGTATGTTAGAGTATGTTTGATTGGAGCAAATATTAGGGATGTGACAGATAAAGTAAGAAAGCAAGGTAGTAGAGATGTATATGTTATGGTAGGAACTAACAATTTGTTAGAGCCATCAGAGAGAGTAATGGATGAGTATGTAGAATTGATTAGGAATTTGAGGGAGATTAAGGGAAGAATAGGGGTAGTTGGAGTATTACCAAGATTTGATAAGAGGCATTTGTTAGATAGAGCATGTTCTATAAATGAGAGAGTGAAAAAATTGTGTGAGAGAAATAATGTTGTGTTTGTGGATATATGGGATTGGTTTATTGGAAGGAGGGAGTTATATAGTAAAAATGCATTGCACTTGGGAAAACAAGGAAGTGAAGTTTTAGGGAGTCTGATATTTAAAGAATATAATTCAGGAAACATTTAAAGGGGAGTGGGCTTTCAAAAAGAAGAAGAATGGATGGGATATAAGAAATAAGCAAAAGATGGTTGATTTAGATATGTGTAGATGTGGAGAGGGAATGGTTCTGTAAGATTAATGGTAAGAAAGTTTGTTATAAACATAATGGAGAAGAAAGAGTTAAAAGAATTTATAAAAGAGTAGTTAGGAAAGAAGAAATTGTTAAAATTGGGTTTTTGAATATGCAAGATAGTAGGAAACCAGAAAAGTGGCTGGAATTAAATAAACCAATTGAAAATGAAGAGTTTGAGGTATTAGCAGTAGTGGAAACTCATCTAAGAGAAGAAGAACCTATTTTGGAAGAGGTGGTATGGCAGGGTATAAACAGAAAAGAAAAAGAAAAAAGGGGTGGTGGTATAGGTGTTATATTGAAAAAATATTTAAATATTGTTAAATGTCAAGAGCATTTGTGGTTTAAAATAAGGTTGGGTAGACAAGAATGGATGGTGGCTGTAGTGTATATAGACAATGGAGATAGTCAAACTGTAATGGAGTGGAACAGTAGTATATATGGATGCCTAGTTAAGGATATACAGAGGTTTAAAGAAAAGGGGAAGAGAATAATGGCTATAGGGAATATGAATGGACATATCAATAAGAAATTGATGATGTAGATAATAAGAATGGTCAGTTTTTGAAGGAATTTTGTCAAAGAGTAAATTTGAGCATTGGGAATTTACAAAATATGTACGAGGGACAATACCCATGGTCTAGGAATAATGTATTTCACACAATAGATTATGTATTGGTAGAGAAAGAGGAAATGAATAAAATAAGGAAAATTAAGGTGTTTGATAATGAAGAGAGAGTATGTAATAATGATCATAACTTTATTGTAATAAAAATGGTTAGTAATGTGATAGAGGATAGAAATAAAGGTAGAAACAATAGTGAAAGATGTGGATGGAGAGTGAATGATAAGAATAAGTTGGAAGAGTATAAAATAAAGTTGACGAAACCATGGAGCAGTTGGTTGGGGATGAATATAAGGACTGGTGTGGTGAAATAGAAAAAGTGTCAAATAGAGTTTTAATTGAGAATAAGCAGAGGAATAAAAGTAATAAAAAAATGATAGTTAGTAAAAGTGTAAAAGAGAGGAAAGAAGCATGCAGAGAATATAAGTGTGCTATTAAGAATAAAGAAAGTGAAAACGATATTAATGCTAAATGGGGAAAGTACTTAGAAAAGAAGAAGTTGGCTAAAATGGATAATTATATAGAGAGGATGAAGTTAAATAGTAAATTGTTGCAGGATATTAATAAAATTGAAAGAGATGGGAGTAAAAAAAATTGGAATTACATTAAAAGGAGAAATGTAGGGGAAAGAGAGAGAGTATTAATAGATGATGAGGGAATAGAGTGTAGCTCTAGAGAAGAGGTAGAGAGAATCTTAAATAGATATATAATGGATGTAGAAAAGATGTTAGATGTGAAGAAATTAGTGATAGAAAACATGAAAGCAGGTAGTAATGGGATTATTAGGTTCACAAAAAATGAACTGAATGAGGCAGGGAAGAGATTGAAAAGTGGAAAGGCAAGAGGTTTAGATGGATGGGCAGCAGAAATGGTAATGAATTTAGGGCATAGAGCAAAAGCAAAGTTATTATCATGATTTAATAAGATGGCACAGAAGATAGTTTTTCTGGGTAGTTGGAGTAATACAAGAATAAGATTATAATTTAAAGGAAAGGGTAAGGATCATAGAAAGTTAAATAATTATAGACTGATAGTAGTAACATCAGTTTTATATAAAGTTTTTTCATATATGGTAGCTGGAAGAGTTGTAAAATGGATGGAAGAGAGTAATGTAGTGGGGGAAATGCAAGGAGGTTTTAGGTCAGATAGGCATATAGGAGATAGTTTGTTTATAGTTACACAACTTGTGGAGATGAGTAGGAATTCAGGTAGATTGTTATATATGTGTTTTATAGATATAGAGAAAGCATATGCCAGAGTAAATAGAAATAGATTATGGGTAAGGTTAGCCAATTTGGGAATGGATGAAGCTTTAGTAAATATTATTAAGAAATTATATGAAAATAATTATTATACTTACCAATTAGGGGATATAGAATCAGTTAAAGTTAAAAATGTGGTGGGATTAAGCAAGGATGACCTATGTCACCTATTTTGTTTTTGTTGTTTTTGAGTGAAATGGAGAAAGCAATAGAAAGACTAGGAAGAGGGGTAGAGATACCATTAATAGGTGGCAAGGGAGTATATACTTTGTCGAGTCTTTTTTTTTTGCGGATATCTTTTTGTATGCAGAAAGAAGAGAAGACATGGAAATTATGTTGAGGACATGTGCAAGGGTGGGTAAAGAGATGGGGGTTAAATTTAGTGAAGAAAAGTCAAATATAATGATGGTTAATACTGGGGAAAGAGAACATGTAGAATTTTTATTGGGGAATATAAAGTTAAGTGTGGTGGATAGATATAGGTATTTGAGAATTATCTTATGTAATCAAGAAAATTGCTTGGATGAATTGGAGAAAAAATTGGTAAATGAAGCAAAGAAACGAAAGGGTTTGGTAAAGAAACTAACAGTATTTTCATATAATAAATATGATGTAGCTAGAATTGTATGGAAGGGAGTTGCAGTAGCAGGGTTAACATATGGGAATGATGCATTATGTGTTAGTAAAAGGGTTTTAGATTATTTAGAGAAAGTACAAAGGAAAGAAGGAAGACATGCATTAAATGCAGAGATGTGGACAGCAAAGGAGGCAATTTCAAGGAGAAATGGGATGGTCAAGTTTTTATATGAGAGATGCAAAAAGTAAAATGAAAATGTTTGGTAGGTTGCAGTTTATGGATAGTAAAAGAATAGCCAAAATAGTGTTTAATTGGATTATGAGTAAAGGGCAGGTAACAAGATGGGTGAGAAAGATAATGTGGTATGCAAAAGATTTGGATAAAGAATTTGTATCTATATACTTGTATAAAAGGTGGGATGATTGTGTTAGGAGGATTGTTGAGTGTTATAGTGGTAAGGAATGGGATAAAAAAAGCATTAATAAAAAATAGGGAATTGGAGAGATGGAGAACTAGTATGGAGGGTAAGAAGAGTTTAAATATATATAGAAGTAAACAGAATATTGGATGCGAGTTAATTTATGATAATAATAAGGAAAGTAGTTTATTGTTTAAGGCTCGAACAGGATCTTTAGCAACAAGAGAATATATGTAAATGGAAAACTATGGGTGATTTAGTGTGCAAATTGTGTAAGGAAGGTATAGAAAATATTAGGCATCTGTTGATTGATTGTAAATGCTTGAAAGCAGAAAGGGTACAGATAATGAAGTTATGGGAGAATAGATATGAACAAAGTGACTATACAGAAAGTCAGTTATTAGTTTTTATGCTGGGTTTGCGAAAAAATAAGGGGGATTTAGATATAAAGGCCATAGAGTTGACAAAGATTATGTTGTGGAAATGGGATGGGGCAGAATATGGGAAGACATAGAGTGGGGAATGGAAAATAAAGTGGCTAACAGGTTTATCTGGACATAATTGCTGAGATATTCTTGACTTCGTTTAAGGAGAAGCCAAATAGATCACATCACATCATGTTAGTATTAGTAAGAGGTATATTGAAAAGGGCAAAAATTTAGAATTACCGCAAAAGGCATTTATATATATATATATATAATTATTATGTTGATGTATTTATAAGTTGTTATTATAATATAATAAAGATTTATATTATATTTTATTATATATATATATAACTTGTAAATTGAAATAAAATGCAAGAATGGAAACATTAAACATGGATAAGCAATGCTTTTATTGTTTATTTTGTTTCAATTTATATGCTTTATATATATAACTTCTACAGAAATAGATCGATACATTTTAAAAAAGCAAATGTTTAATAATGAAAATAGCAGATGTCCATAAACAAATGATATAATGTTAACATCATTAATATAGAATTTAAAACCATAGTGAAAGAAAGATTGAAAGCAGTTAAATAAATTATTGGTAACTTTAAAGCAACTTTAAACATTATTTACCGTTGTAAGAAGAGCTTGAAGCCAAGGGCTAACATTCCAGTCACATTCTAGTAAAGGAGCTAAGATACCGAGAACCATCATTTCTACTGCCTCACACATCTATAACATAATTTGATATATTTATGTAAGAATATATTTTTATATTGAAATAGAACATTATCAAAAATGCATTAAACAATAAAATCTACACAACCATGTATAGAAATGAATTTAAGACTACGCTCTAATTAAAAATACATTAAAATAAAAAGTGACTAATTAGTCAAATTATCGTTTCTAAGGCATAAAATGTCAATACTTTATTATTAATTAGTTTTTGAAAGAATCATTTAAACTAAAGCATTTGAATCTTACATCTTCATGAGCATAACTGGTGATATATTAATGACTCCATGAGATCCGTTAATATATAAATATTGGACAAATTGTTTTATTGAGAGATATTTGAAAGTAGTAATCCTTTAAGAAATATTTGCGAATGCATGCTATAATTTTTATGAATAAATGGAATGCTATTTATGTGAGATCAAAAGCAGTGTTTATAAGAATAACATTTAATAAGCTTTCAATTGTGTTTAAAAATTATTTTATTTTGATTTTAAATTTAGTAATATTTTATATATTTATTATTTTTTAAAAACTTTTCTGAAGTTCATATTTTAATTACCCGAAATTAATTATTTTATCTTTTTTTTCTCACCATTTTTCAAAATTCTAGATCTTTAGTATTTAAAAGTAATAATTATTTTTTAATTAAATAATATTTCAAGTTATATTTTAGACTTTATTCTAATTTTTAAAAACTTATGATTCAAAATGAAAAGTATACAGACATGTATTACATTTATTTAAAAAATCAGTATTAAAAATAACATTAAATTGCTTTAAATTTTTTTTATTTCATTTTATTTTTATTTTGAATGGCTATATATAATATAAAAATGATAAAAATATATTAATTGTCAAATTTAATAGATTAATGAAAGGATGGCAAGATTTGTAGATATATAATTCATATAGACAAATGGATGGGATAAGTAAAAAAAAAAAAGATAAATAGGTAAGCATTGAAAGCAGATAAAAAATAGGCAGACAGATAAACATAGATAGATAGATAGATAGATAGATAGATAGATAGATAGATAGATAGATAGATAGATAGATAGATAGATAGATAGATAGATAGATAGATAGATAGATAGATAGATAGATAGATAGATAGATAGATAGATAGATAGATAGATAGATAGATAGATAGATAGATAGATAGATAGATAGATAGATAGATAGATAGATAGATAGATAGATAGATAGATAAAGTACATACAGGACAGATAAACATAGATAGATAGATAGATAGATAGATAGATAGATAGATAGATAGATAGATAGATAGATAGATAGATAGATAGATAGATAGATAGATAGATAGATAGATAGATAGATAGATAGATAGATAGATAGATAAAGTACATACAGGTATTTTATAAATCATAAAAGCAAAAATAAAAACTATAAATAAAAGTTTTATTATACTTTTTAAATACAGTAATTAAAATACTCGTCCTTTTTTCATTGACTGGCTTATCAGGTAGATAATTGTTCATTATGCTGTTTGGTGTAATGAGGTCTATTAAGATAGTTTGAATATTTTTAAAATGAGAACTGTTTAAATATTTTAATATTAATATATAGTATTTAAACTGTTATTAAATATTTTAATTTATAAATTGTATTTATTTTTAAGGTTTTTTTTAAGAAAGGCAAAAAATGTGTTTTATAGTAATGAGGTATTATTTCCCCACCGATTCAATTCACAATTAGATATGCTAATGCTTTGTTCAATGCAGATGAAAAAAGTGGGCAGTAAAGTATAATGATAAAATGATAATCCTTGTTTATATCCAGTGATAGATTACCTTTGTTTTCTATCTTTTTAACATAATTTATTCTAGCATTTCAGTTTTAAAGTTGCATCATAAAGTTCAATGACCTTTCACTTAGTTTAGAAGCATAATATTCAGACTACTAGTAAGTTAGATATATTTCGGAGTCATGATGAAAAATATATAACAGTCAAAACATTTTTTTTTTCTGTATTCAGATCCATAACGAATAGATTCTTCAAAAGATTATGAAATATTTATGGTTTGTATCATTAATTTAATTAACAGTCATTAATTGATATGATCAGCATTTTTCAGCCCATTATTTAAATTTAAATGATTACTACATTTGGCTATTATTATTTTGTTTTTCATTTATTCTTTTTTATTAGTAAATATAACTAATAGCTATAAAATTCTTAAATATAAATATTCTTACTAATTTGTTAGAATACTTAAGAATTATAAGATTCAAAATCTTTTTATTTTGAGTGTATTTTTATAAATTTGTTGTCCCAACATAGGCATGAGATTAAAAAATATATATAAAAATTTGTTTCCTGAGGTTAAAGCCTTGGTAAATATTACTTAATATAATAATGTGCGTTTAAAATAAATTTATAATTACAACTTTAAATTATCGTAATAGATTTCTTACTATAAGATCTTTCCATTGACTCGTTGTATATCGAAAGATTTCGCGAGTAATAATGTATAATAAGAATTGTGGACTTAATCAGTGAAGTATTGAATAGCTTCACGCTCTTAGATCTAACCGCGTCAGCTTCACCTATTCATATATAAAAAAGTAGGTTGAAGTAAAGAAGGGTTCCCCTCTTTTCTTCCATGGCATAAGCTTGTGGTTAAGACCTGTAAAATAAAGTGGCTAACAGGTTTATCTGGGCATAATTGCTGAGATATTCTTGACTTCGTTTAAGGAGAAGCCATAATACATCACATCACATCACATCAACACATCGCATATTCCTGAGGTTACAGCCTTAGTAAATATTACTTAAAAACATCTGATAAAAAATGAATATACAGTGAATGATACATTTTGCACTGAGAAAATTGTTTCTTGTTTGGAATACTTTTTAAGTATCTGACTAGATAGTTTAAAGCTTATATTGCTTCAGTCAAGCTATAATAATGATTGTGATTATGCCACTTCTTTCTATCATTCATTTTCTAAGATTTTTAAAAATTATTTTTTAAATATGAAACATGATTGACAAAATGGTAATATATAATATACTCTACAATATTTTTTTGTTAAACTTATAGTATAATATTCACGTTATTTTCCTTTTTTTTATCCTATTTGGAATTAGTTTGGTTAAACATTACCAATGTTAGCTAACTAAAGATTTATTCCATACGTTAATTTTGTTAACTGTAGCTGATTGTGCTTTCAATTCCTGGGGTGGATGGATATGTCACAGCATTTAAATGTAGAATGGTAATTTATTTAAATTAGTAATTTAAATATTCCATTTGTTGGATAGTTGGATGCTATTCTCTTTTTTATTAATGATCTGGTTGTTATTATCAATAAATCATGCCCTTTCACTTTATGTTTCTTATCATCTCGCTCCATGTAAATGATTTTATCATTTATTGGATCGAAAATGTGGCCAATTTTTTGCTCGTGCTTCCAAAAAAAACAAATTTATATTCCGAGTTATTTTTAACTTATTTATATGAATATTTGTGTTGGAAAAATCTGGTGGCAATATTTGTGCTTGACTCCTCATAATATACAGATTTGCAAGCATAATTTGCATTGACTGAGATGATAGAAGACATAAAGTAAAAGAGGTGTGGTTTATTGCTAGCAACAACCAAGCCATTAATAAAAAAAAGAGAATAGTGCTCTACTCTCCAACAAATGGAATATTCAAATTACTAATTTATATAAATTAACATTGTACATTTAAATGCTACAAGCATATCCATTCAACCGATGAGTGCTATAAATCTGATTTCACTAGCCAAAAGTGTCCTCAGCTACAGTTAACAAAATTAATGTATGGAATAAACCTTTACTTAGCTAACATTTAAATTCAACGATTATATTAATATTTCTTAAGGCTAAGCGCTTTCAGAGCTTACCACTCATATTCATAGCCTTCTATGATATGAGTTGTAAGCTCTGAAAACGCTTATCCTTAAGAAATATTAATATAATCGTTGAATTTAATTTCACTATATACGTTAAGCGTATTTAATATTACATAGTTATCAATAGTGAAGAAAAAAGCGGAAATTAGCTAACATTTGAAACATTTAAGCAAACTAATTAAATACATTTTAATACCAACAAGGCTGCAGAAAGGAGTTTGCTATTAACTGAAAGGAGACCCTTTGATTCCTCTTGGAGGCCTTAAAGGAACCGAGCAGGGCAAATTCCTAATGTCCACTCCATACGTTCTTGTCATTGCAGCTGCTATTACTATGTGATTATTTATGTAGTATACAAACATGGATGGGCTGCTCACCAACACACATTAGCCAGCATCGTGAGTTTATTGGCTTTTTACCTCTAAGTTTAAGAATATTTTTTGTAATATATACAATCATGACAGACAAAAATAAATCATGTCCCTTATTCCCAGGAGGCTGTAACGTCACCAACCAAGGCAGTGGTTGGTGGCTGAAGGTGGAGGGTGCTAAGAGTCCCCTGATTGCAGACTCAGGCTGCCATTTGATGACAACTTTTTATTTAGGTACTTACAACTGCAGATCACTTTCAAGTGAAGGAAGATTGCAAGAGTTAGAAGAAGAACTGTCTTATATTAAATGGGACATTATTGGACTTTGTGAAGTTAGAAGAAAAGGTGAAGAAACAAATATTGGAAATACAAGTGGAGTAGGATTCATTATAAATAAAAAATGGAAGAATAACATTGTGAAGATTGATGGTGTATCAGACAGAGTGGCAAGATTAGTTTTACAACTTAATAGCAGATACCAAATGCAGATAATTCAGGTTTATGCCCCAACAAGTTCTCATAGTGATGAAGTAGTAGAAGATTTTTATATGGATGTACAAAAGGCTTTTGATCAGAGTAAACAACATTTTAAAATTGTTATGGGAGACTTTAATGCTAGAATTGGTAAACAAATGAAAGATGAAAATGTTGTAGGTAATTTTGGTTATGGTAATAGAAATGAGAGAGGACATAGACTTGTGGAGTTTGCAGAAAAAGAAAAAATGTATATTATGAATTCTTTTTTTTGAGAAAAATGTTAAAAGGAAGTGGACATGGAAGCATCCAAATGAAGGTACAGCAGAATTGGATTGTATTTTGACTAACAGAAAATATATATTTCAAGATTGTAATGTTCTTAATAAATTTAACACAGGAAGTGATCATCGATTAGTAAGGTGTAAGATACATGTTAATGCAAAACTAGAGAGACAAAAATTATTAAGAAACACAATATTTACAGTTGATATTCCTAATCTTCAAAAACATTCTAATGAATTTAAATTAGAATTTACAAATTGGTTTCAAGTATTAGTAGATTTTGAACATGATTCAGATTTGAATGACATTAATAGGAAACTAACTGATACACTTTTAAAAACTGCAACAAAAATAGCCTGTAGAAAAAAGCAACAATTGACCAATAAAATTTCTACTGAGACTAGAGAATTTATGAAGAAAAGAAGGAATATGAGGATATACAACAATGATGCATTAAAAAAAATTGAAGTTGAAAATGATATAAGAAAGTATAATTGTGAACTAGCAAGGAAAGTTGTAGAAGAGAATAAAAGTCTAAAGAGTGTAAAACAGCATTTTTGTATTGGTAGGAAATTTATATCTGCAATAAGAAAAAATATGGCATTATTACTAAAAAGAGAGATGACATCATGAAATGTGTAGAAGACTTCTATCAAGAATTATATAGTATATAGTAATAAAGAACAAGTGCCTCCTACACCTTTTATATCTTCCAAATTGCCCAGAATTTTGAATGAGGAAGTGAGACATGCAATTAAATTTATGAAGAAAGGGAAGGCTCCAGGTAATGATGAAATTATAATTGATATATTTAAAGAAGCAGGTGAAGAAATAGAATTTTTTTAGCAAAGTTGTATACCAAATGTCTAAATGATAAAGATGTACCAGATGATTGGAAGAATGCAGTATTAATATTAATATTTAAAAAGGTGATAAAGAAGATATTAGAAATTACAGACCTATCAGTCTTTTATCAGTTTTATACAAAATTTTTACTAAGATAATTACAACTCGTCTACAGAAAACACTGGATTTCCACCAACCAAGAGAACAAGCTGGATTTAAAAGTGGTTTTAGTACAGTATATCATATCCAGGTATTGAGAGAAGTTATAGAAAGGACAAATGAATATGAGTTGCCATTATGCCTAGGATTTGTAGATTATGAAAAGGCATTTGATTCTATAAACATTTCTTCAGTGATTAAAGCATTGGATCATCAAGGTGTAGATCCAGGATATTGTCATATTTTAAAGAATATTTATAAAAATGCAACAGCAACACTTAGATTACATAATGATAGTAGGAAAATCAACATTGAAAAGGGTGTAAGACAGGGTGACTCAATATCTCCAAAACTTTTTACAGCAGTGCTGCAAGAAGTATTTTGTGGATTAAAATGGGAAGCTAAAGGAGTGAAAGTAAATGGAGATTATTTAAGTCATTTATATTTTGAAGATGATGTAGTTGTTTTTGCAAATAATGCTTTAGAGCTACAGGAAATGTTGCAGGAGTTATCAGATGAAAGTAGGACTAAAGATAAATGTTAAAAAGACTAAAGCAATGTTTAATAGAATTTCTCAAGATATGAAAATAAAGATTGATTCTGATGAGTTAGAAGAAGTTAATAGTTACAAATACCTTGGTCAGATTATTAGTACAGATGGAAACATAATGGATTGAATTAATCATAGAATTAAATGTGTTTGGAGTGAATTTTGATAGAAATAATATTAAAAGGAAATATGCCTATGTGTTTGAAAAGGAAGGTTTTTAATGAATGTGTTTTATCAGTTCTTACTTATGGATCTGAGATTTGGCCACTTAATAGAAGAGCAATACAGAGACTTCAGACCACTCAAAGAAGTATGGAGAGATGCATGTTGGGAGTAACAAGAAGAGATCGAAAACGCAATGTATGGGTAAGAGAACAAACAGATGTTACTGACCTCATAATTAAAATATTTACAAACAATAAAATAAGTTGCAGTCCAATGTTTGCATTTTGCCATAATTGATAATAATCTAATCTTTATTACCATTAAACATAAATTTGCACTTCACAGTGTAAAATATATGCAAGGGAGAATGGGGAAAATAAAATTTTATACTATAATAATTTATTAATTTTTAAATTAATTACTGATCATAAAATATTAGATAAAATTATTATTATTATTATTATTATTATTATTATTATTATTATTATTATTATTATTATTATTATTATTATTATTATTATTATTATTATTATTATTATTATTATTATTATTATTATTATTATTATTATTATTATTATTATTATTATTATTATTATTATTATTATTATTATTATTATTATTATTATTATTATTATTATTATTATTAACTTTAAAAAATAAATTAATAAAATACTATAAATTGGGACCTCGTAGATGAAAAAAAATCCAGTATAAATCCAGTAGAGATTATTATATTAGCAAGTTATATAATATTAATAATATTTACAAAATATTTAAATTTTAAAGTAAAATCCATTTTAAAACTATTTACTCACAAGAGCTAAGCCAATCACAATTGTTAATATGATCTGAAATTTTCCAAATCCAATAATATTCAGAGCTTCATCTACAGTAAAAGTCCTAAAAAATGAAAATATATATATAAATAGCTCATTACAAAATGAAATATTATTCAAAAATATTATATATATATGTTGATATGAAGATTTTTCATGGGTTGCATATATAAGACATATTTTGCAGGTTCATCCGTGTTAAAAATTTAAATATTGATATACCAACATTTTGACTTGATCACACAAGTCATCCACTGGGTCTTTCTATCTTTTATCACCCAGTGGATGACTTGGGTGATCAAGCCAAAATGTTGGTATATCAATATTTAAATTTTTTAACATGGATGAATCCACAAAATATGTCTTAGACAATTCCAATATCAATAATAATCAGCAATTTCAAATTGTTGTCAAGGCAACCTTCTTTTAACAATAAAGGTGGAATATATATATATTGTAATTACAATAAAAATAATAATAATAATGGTAACAAAGTATAAACAATCCTTAAATTTGCAGAAGTACTTTCAGTTAATTTCTTGAACCTGCCTCAACTACCATTAAAATTCAAAAAGAAAACAAAGCAGAAACAAATGCCATCAATTCAAATTCCAAGAATCTCATATTTTAATGCTAGCAGATTGCCTATTTATTAAATGCATTTTATTCCTATTTATAAAAATTGCCTCTTTAATTTTTCTTTCATTATGGTTTCTCCCCTCATGAAGAATTTTCACATTTTCAAAATCAAATTTAAATTTATATTTACATGTTTTTTCATGATCAAAGAAAACTGAAGGAGAAATTAAATCACCATTATTTTTACTTTTTGCACATTTATATAACAATTCATGCTCCCTCAGTCTCTTCTCAATAGTGCACCTATATTCACCTATATATGATAGCATACAATCACAAAAAAATTTGATATATGACATTACTTTTCTGCTTGACAGGTATGACATACTTAGAATTATTGACTAATTTATTAATATTGATTGGAACATAGAATAAAACATTACACATATTCTTATATATATATCCCTAAAAAATTTCACTTGTGGATTTGAAATACATGGAATAGATATCCATTGTTTATTATTAATCTTCATTTCCTTTAAATTATTATACTTTTTTTTTAAAATTGACATAAAGTATTGCTTATTTGTTCCATTTTATAACCAACATCAAGAAATTCCTTGGCAAATATCTCAATATTTTTCAGTTTATCATTTTGGTAACGTCATAATTTTTCATTCCGAAACAAAAAAGATCTAAAACTTGTCATCTTATGCATAATTCGTACTTTTGATTTGCAATTTATATATCCCCTTTTTTTGCAGTGACTTAATTATTAGTTTATAATTTAATATAGTGTTATCTCTTGTAATAATTAAATCTAAATATTTAATATTTTTGTCCCATTCCTTTTCAATAGTCCATTTCAAGCCATTTAACTTATTTAATTCATCTCCAAGCAAATTTATAGTATTATTATTTTCACAAACAAAAACATCATCCACATATCTTTTGTAAATTTTAATATCTCCAAAAGTACACATATTTAAAATACTACTCTCATATGTAGATAAAAACAAAATTGCAAACTTGTGCAAACTACAGGCAGACCCATAGGCCAACCTTTAGACATTTTATAATATTGACCTTCAAAAGATGCCACAATGTTATCATTAAAAAATGTTAAACAATCAACAATAAACTTTATCATATATTTACAAATACTTTACTTTTTAATGTATGTTCAATTATTTTTATGGAATTCATTCTATCAATAGATCCATACATTTTTGTTACATCCAATGAAGCAATAATATCATTTTCATCAATAATTAAATTTTTAATACTATTTACAAAGTCAAATGATGAAGCAATAGTATTTTCCCCAAATCCTAAAAAGTCTTGTAAAAGCTTACCAATATATTTAGAAATTTGATACATGAATGAACCACCAAAATCTATCATAACTCGCAAAGGATTATCTTCTTTATGTAATTTTATATTTGCAAAAATACGAGGACATACAGCACAAGAAGGATATATCATATAGTATGCATTATTCCTTAAAGCTTTATTTTTAGCATTTTTAAAAATATTGTTAATAAATTTTATTCTTTGACCATCCATATTATATTCTTCAATCAAAAAGAAACCAAGTTTCTCCAGTTGCACTTTAACTTTATCAATATATTGACATTCCATCAACAAGCACATACACAACCCTTGACCTCTTTCAAACAAATAATATTATCATTCTTCGATCTCCGTTTAAATTCTGAAATAGCCAATTCCCATGGTTTATCATAAGGCATTGTATTAAATTTATTACAATTAATTTTCTTAATGATATCTTCAGCAAAATTATCATTATCAGGAATCATATCAAATGAATTTTGAACAGCTGCAATTAGTTCCAAATTATAATCATTCCAATTTTTATATATATATATATATAATGTAATTCCAATCTTTTTCAACTTTTTTCACAAAAATGTAATTCAAAAAATAAATACATACAACATGAATAGTAAGAAAAGCTTGTTTAATACTTTAACAACATAGTATACTAAGCATGCTTTTGACTAACTGGTAATCGAATATGATTACTTATTAGTTGAAAGCATGCTCAGTATACTATGTTGTTAAAGCATTAAACAAGCTTTTCTTAGTATACATGTTGCATGTATTTATTTTTTGACATGTATATGTATATATTGTTCATTATAAGACAAAGGCATCTCCAACAGTCCTTCACAGAAAAATTGAAGAAGTGGGCAGCAATTGCCAATCTTTGTGTTTGTCTGAAGATTGGTGATCATGGCATTTTAATATAAATTATTTATTGGACTATTTCAATCATAATATTAAAAAGAAAAAAATATATATTTAAACTTTCCAAATATATTCAGTTGTTGCCAACCTGAGTGCTATAGCTTGTCTATCAATTACAGTTGTGATATTTAAACAGTTTTTTAACAAGATGTTCATTGATTATCCAATGTTAGCTGAGCTTTCTATAGGCTGATTATCTGAGAGGAAGGCCCCAAACTTGATGAAACAAAACAGCTTTATTCGGTCGTCTAGACATCATTGGCAAATATATTACAATTACATCAAAAGGCTCTTTATATGCATATATAGGTTAGAAAATGTAAAACAATCAAAATTTATTAACTGAGAAATGCGTTTAATAATTATCATATATTTGCATAAATAAAAAACAAAAAGTAATATCTTTTTTTAAAAAAAAATCATATAGGCAAAGGCTCAAAAGAACAGTTGGCATTTGAGCATCAAATGACTAGACAAAGCATAGCAGTCGCATTTAATAAGGAATTATTATTATTTAGATTTCCTAAGACATAAATCAATCCATCAATTTTTGTTAAATTACTCCATAAGTGTTGAAAAATATTTTTTTTTTATATTTTTTTTTATATTTTTTTTATATTTTTTTTTATTTTTTTAGAATAAGTGTTGAAAAATATATTGTATATATACAAGAATAGAAAAAAGCTTTACTATTATTATTCTTATTTGAATGTAGTATATATAACAAACCACACACAAACTTCTTTGTAAATCTTGATTTATTACAATATGAACTATTGTAATATACAATAATATACTCCAAAGTTTCGACTATATTATTTTATAGTCCTTATCAAGGAACAATTAAAAAAAAACATATATAAAAAACAATAAATACCAATATTCTATTATATATATATATATATATATATATAACAAATACATTAGAGTATATTATTAGAGTATATTATTGTACGTTATAATAATTCATATTATAATAAATCAAGATTTATAAAGAAGTTTGTGAGTGGTTTGTTGTATATATATATATATAACAAATACATTAGAGTATATTATTAGAGTATATTATTGTACGTTATAATAATTCATATTATAATAAATCAAGATTTATAAAGAAGTTTGTGAGTGGTTTGTTGTATGTATATATATATATAGTGAAATTAATGGGCTATTTTTAAAATAGAAGACTGTGTTTGTTATTTTTTTAATTTATTTATTCTTGTTTGCTATATACCAAATAAGGATAAAATATTGTACTGAGCCCCCTTTGATGATGTTGATGATTCTGAACCAATCATTTCCATCACGCATGTAAACATGGTTCATAAGAATCAATCTATATTTTACAAAACTCTATTTGGCTGCATTGGATCGAATAGACATTGATGAGAATGATCAAACCACTATTTTGTTATATTTCATGATTATCTTACTCCAAACAATACTCAGGATAAATCAGAAAACTCTTGTATCTCAAAAACATTTTTATATGGTATAGATCGCTAAACATCATCACTTTTAATGCTAAAAGAATGCCTTGTAGTAAACACTCTTCTGGAAACCTCAGCTTGAGATCAATATTTTTTCTTTAACTACTCAAATAAACATGTAGTTTTCTCTGAGATGTGTCCAAATTATTTATACCTAGGTTTGGAATGAATATGAGAGAATAGAAAACTAGATTTCAAAATAATATAAATAAGGAAACAAAAAAAAATTATTTGCAATAATCAGCGTATTTACAATTACTACAATCTATCCTTATACTAATAATAAATACTATAAAAAAAAAAAAAAGAAAACTAAGATGTATTTACACTGGAGAAAGTCTGTATAAACTTGACTGAGTTTAATTCCGTAAGCTTGGATATGCTTAAGTGAATTGATACACATCTTTATATAATTATTATCATTTAAAAAATTACATGAACATAATAACTATAAGCATTAAGAATTAAAATAAATAAATATTAAAATATTGGGGAAATGATATTATTTTTTAAACAAAAATTAAATCTTACCAAATATAATTAGAATTCTGATTTTTTTTTTAACCAATTGGTCAAAATAAGTTTGAACCTTAGGATTAAGTTTATATAATACAGTCATTAATCATGAAAAGTCCAGTTCTTCATCTGATTAATATTCTTTTACCATTCATTATAAACAAGGATAATGACTATAGTTATAGATTGCATGTCCATCTTGGATATGTTTGATAGGCAATAGATTGTTCTTTTTGCATTAGTCATGCACTGGTAAAAACAACCCACTCTTTAAACTGATGGATGACTGCATGGATTCAAGTTTCATCTAGTATACTAATAAGGATTTTACTGCATCATAGGGAAATTTTCAATCACAGTAAAGAATTGCCATAATAATTTAATGAAAATTCACGACATAGTGATTTTTTGAAAAGATAACATATGACATTCAGACTAGCTAATTACTTCTGAATATAGCTACGAAAGACCCTAAACTGTTAAAATGTTCTAGTGTTGATTCTTCTCACTAATCCTATTATTCTCTCTTGTTTCTCAATGTGGTCTTCTTTCAATTTTTTTCTCAACTCTCGACTCCTTCAGCTTCCAAAGCCTGTTCTGATCCACTCATTCTATTATATAAGCGCTAACCACAAATAAGCACTACAATCATATTTCTTTATTTCACACACACACACACACAAAACGCAAAATCTGTTTCTTTCTCGTTTCTTACATTAATTTTCGTTTTACTTACCAGATTTTCGTTGTTTTTTTAAAACAAAGAAACACAAAATAAGAATTTTTTTTTTCTAAATTACCATAATTAGATTATTTATTCTCAATCATTAAAGCATATAAATTGGATTAACCATAATATCATATAATATTAAATAACTATTGCCTTAATTTTAAAATATTTCATGCCCCCCCCCCCCAAAAAAAAAGATGGAAAGTTAAAATATATATATATATAATTAGTACTGACTTTAATACTTTTGTTTATAACTTTACTTTTACTAATTTATAATTTTCGATAGAATTTATAAATTCTCCATAAAATTTTTTTATGACAGCATCTGAGTTTGTTCCTCAAAACAAATAAAATGCTTTGGATGGCAGGGTTTTGTTGCAGTAGTCAAGGTGGACCATGGTCTGGAAATGTGATTGTGTTATGCTTTTCATAACCCAATCTGGCTGTGGCTATCATTGTTGGCCATGTTATCAATAGTATTCTCCTCTCTGCTTGAAGGGCTGGTCTGTTTTCATAGTATTAAAAATAATTACCAAAAATTTATGTAGTGAGTTTAATAATAAACTTATTAAGGTTTAGATATTAAACTTAGTTAAAAACAAGATATTAAAAACTAGCTAGAGTCAAAAGATAAAAGGTTATATGTTAAAAGTGAGAATAAGCTTTGTTCAGAGGGACCTGGTTCAATATTAATGTTTTAAAAGCAATCTAAGTAATATATATAATGTTAATGTAATTATGAGATTTAAACTTGAAATTTCAAGCTTCCTACATCTGATCGCCAATATGCATATTTTATGCTGAACCAGCACTCATCAATTGTTCCAGATCATTGTCTCCCACATATACATACAATCAGTGCTTAGTTTATATTAAGATAGCAAATCTTTAAACTTTAATGAAAAAACTTTAATCTTCTCCATCTCCAACTTTTTAGCCATCCATTTCATTGAACATCCCAGGATAGAATGTTCAAGATGATTGTTGGTGCTAATATTATTGTCATACCCATGCTAATCTTAGTCAATCTGATCCCTCACACATAGGATCTAAATATGTCCATTTAATTATATAGAAGAGAGATGGGCAGAATACAGGCTGAATATGTAATATTTAAATATATGTATTTTGTCTATACTAAAGTTAATGTAATTATAAAGCACATGAACTTTCAAGTTTCCTACATCTAACCAATCTATCTTATGCAATTGATACACATAACCACATACATATGAAGAAGTTAAATGATCTCCAATATATATATATTGTGAGGGTAGCTTTAGATTGCACCCACAACAAACCTTAGCCACCCGAAATATTGAATTGTCTTTTAGTTAGAAGGTAAATATAAAATAAATGCTAAGTTTTGTTGGAAAACTCTTAATAAAATATAGATGTATAAATAGTTATGACAGTGTACTAATTGTATATTAAATAATGGGAATGGTAGATCATTAAAAAAAAATCGCACATAGTGTTTAATAAAAAAAATATAAACATTGATAAAAAGTCATACAAATTTATATATATATATTGACAATTGCATTGTGTTGATTATAATAAATATAGACAATGACTTAAACAATGAAAAAAAACAGTCATAGCAATAAAAAAATCAAGTATTGTACTAAATGACCAAATATAGGGAAGAGATTAACAATTTATTATTTATTTTATTTTTAAAAATGAATCGATAATAAAAATATTTTTATAATGAAACAATAGGCACGCGCTACGACAATGGAAATAACACTGGGTATAAAAAGGAAAACAATTAAAAATCACTTTTCTTTATTATTGTGTATTTGACATGAAAAGGCAATTTTATTGAAGCAGTATTTTAATAACATTTTTATACAAAATGAACATTTTTTAAATCAGCATCTCAACAAATGTTTTTTTTCGATTTATTTGCCATTTAAAGAAAAAATTAAGGAAGCAAATAGAAGATTCTGATACCAGCTAAATAATCAGATATGGGTAAAATAACTTATAAATTTAAAAAAAAATATTGTTTTTTTTAAAGAAATTAGAATGGTTTATTCAGTTAAAAGTTTATATAGCCAATATTGCAGATAATAAATAGCTGTTATATATCATCATCATCATCAACCATTATCAATCCACTGCAGGATGAAGGTCTCTCCAAGTTTAATCCATCTTCTCCGATCTTTAGCTTCTCTTTTCCACAACACCCCTGCACATTTTCTTATTTCATCCATCCATCTCACATGTGGTCTCTTTCTGGGTCTTTTACAATCTCTTGGAATCCAGTTTAAAATTTCAATTGTCCATCTATTATCATTTCTTCTAGCAATATGTCCAGTCCAACTCCATTTCAATCTTTTAATTTTTTCAATAAGGTCAGTAACACCTGTTTGTTGTCTTACCCATACATTGCGTTTTCGATCTCTTCTTGTTACTCCCAACATACATCTCTCCATACTCCTTTGAGTGGTCTGAAGTCTCTGTATTGCTCTTCTATTAAGTGTCTAAGTCTCAGATCCATAAGTAAGAACTGGTAAAACACATTTGTTAAAAAACATTCTTTTCAAACACATAGGCATATTTCCTTTTAGTACCAAGTTATTTCTACCAAAAGCACTCCAACCAAGTTTAATTCTATGATTAATTTCCTCCATTATGTTTCCATCTGTATTAATAATCTGACCTAGGTATTTGTAACTGTTAACTTTTTCTAATTCTTCATAATCAATCTTTATTTTCATATTTTGAGCAAATCGATTAAACATTACTTTAGTCTTTTTAACATTTATCTTTAGTTCTACTTTTCTACTTTCATCTGCTAACTCCTGCAACAATTCCTGCAGCTCTGAAGCATTTTATTAAATGCGAACCATATAAATATAAACCTGGATATGTATTGCAAAATATGATATATTTAGCATTTTATTAAATGCGAACCATATAAATATAAACCTGGATATGTATTGCAAAATATGATATATTTTGGCTAGAACAATTCTTTTCAGGTGGAGCATTTATCCACTATGGCCATGTGAAATTAACATCTATCTGTCTATATTTAAGGGCCTGATAAGCTGAAATTAACATCTATCTGTCTATATTTAAGGGCCTGATAAGCTGGATCCATGCAAGATGAAAATCTATGTGATGAATAAAACAAAATCACCCACTGCCAATATAAATATGTTCAGAATGTGCTATTCAGAATCAATGAGGAGTTCTCAACATTTATAATAAAAATGCATAAATTGTAAGAACTGCTATGTAAGAAGGACTCTGAGGAAGAATTGTGCCTGATCATATCGATTCATGAAATATTGTAAACATTTTTTCTTTTGCAAAGATATGTCTTATTATTTTTATTTTATTTTATTATATCAGTCTTATATTTCAGGAGTACTAATGGTTTAATTCAACAGTTTGGAACAGTCGAACATAAGAAAGTGTCAAGAGAGTAGGGGGAGAAGGTTGAAAAGTCTGATTTTGTTTTTCTTTTAATGAAATCTATGTAATTTTTCTGCCAAAATACTTGATTTTTTCATCTATGAATATGAAATTGGGTGCTCAAACAGAATACTTAAATGGTAAGAGTTTTTTTTCTTTAAAGTCACTAAAATAACCAAGGCCATAACATAACATGACAACTTACAATATGTATTATATGTTTTACTAATAGTATTTCTAAGATCTTTATAATGAATAAATGATTAGCACTTTTTAATTAATATTCTTTACTATTTTTTTGCTTTGCTATCATATCATGTATTGGTTATGTTTTATATTTCTTCCATGATATATAAATATGCAAGGTGATTATTTTGGATTAACCAACTTCCATATTTAGAACTGCATACTGCATCTGGAGTTGCACTTAAATTTTTAATTTAGTTAGTAATCTCACTTCTATTTAATAAATTTTCTATTGCTTTTGAATATATAAATGTCTATATTATGTATATCTATCATGGGAAATAAACATAAATAATTTTAAGTTGTTTAATTAACAAAATGATAGATACTCATCATAGACATAAAAGCTACAAGTACAGAAGAATATATCCAAGTAATTTATTTGCACTTGTAAATATATATTTTTTAATTTTCTTTTCTACATTGATTGATAATTTATTCTAGGTTTTTTTAAAAAAATTTGTTTTTGTAAGTAAATATTATGAAGTTTTGTTTAATTGATAAAGTCTCTCTTGTTTTGTTGATCCAGCATTTACATTCAATCCTATAACCAATATTTTACACATGCACACACACATTACTGTTTGATGAGTATGAGAGAAAAATGTTAAATAAGGGTTATTCCTTACTAATAAATAGAATGAGCTAATTTATTTATTGATTAATAGTTTGCATATGTGCATCCCTGTTAAGAGAGTCGAACACGAATTCTTCCTGAGTTCGAATATCTGAGGCAACGGTTCTGAAAAAGAGTGGTGAGATGTTAAATGAACTGATCTAAATTACATGTAGATTTGATAGATAAGGCTTAGGCTAGTCTATTGAAAATAGATGTAATTATAAGTCATGTACTTCATCAGGTCATCACCAGCATCCTACATGAAGACCCTAGGTCCAACAGTAGTCAGATGTGACTTTCTCTTGTCATGTCATTTGACCTTACAATATATATTTTAACCTCAGCACAAGATGGCGGAGGCAGATAAGACTGACTAAGGTGTTTTTACCCAGGCGCCAAATTATAACTGCACCAATTAACTGTAGTATCTGCCTGAAATCATCATTACTTGGGGAGTCTGTGGAGGAAGCAAGTTTTTAAAATTTTTCCAAAAGAAAAATATAATCTTAGTAATACACCTGGATCTTGTTTTATGCAGATTATTTTAATGCGATTTTGAAGTTATGCAATTCGTGTTTCTTCTTAATATCTTTCATATTTCACTATATTTATTAGATATCAAGAAATTTAAATTATTAATAACTTATTTTGACTTGAAATACTTTTTTTTTTTCAAAAATATAACGTTATATTAGCAGCTAACGTAAATATGGCCTGAAGCTGCATTTAGAATATTAGCTTCTATGTAATAACCTACTTATACTAATGAATAAATAATAATAATAGATTTATATTTACATATAAAAATATCGCAATAAATAGTCAAAATTTTTAAACTTTTAAAACATATTTTGTTAATTATAACAGAAATAAATAATTTTTTAGATTTTTAAAATAAATAATAACAAGATTTTATTGATTTTATAAACTGAAAATAATCTTTCTAATTATAATCTATAATCTTTTTGTTTTGATTACAATCTCATTTTTTTAATATAGAAACAAAAAATCATTAACACAGCTCAAGACTGAAAGTGGGCTAATTGACGAATCTGATTTTTTTAACGCATATTGTCAAATAGTCAAACAACGGACTAATGATTAAAATATGTATGAAAAAATGTAAAATTAAATACTGTAATTAATAAAAAAAGTTTGTCTTGTATTTTTTTTTTCAAATATTTGAAATTTTTTATTAGTCATACTTTACTTCCTTATTTTTTTAATGCGAATTTTAAAGTAATTTTTCCTTCTTGCTTTGCTTTTATGCGATTTCTGAAAATTACAACCCCCTATCCCCATTTTTCAAGATAAGTTAAGTCTATTTTTATGCGATTTCTTTTGTGTGCATTTTCTGAGGAACCTATCTACTGTATAAAACGAGTCCCAGGTGTACTTTAAATTAAAAATAATATGTTAAGTTTTTAGTTTTGAACTCAATAATTATGATACAAATAAATTTATGATAAATTATTTAAAAATATAAGCAACTTTCCTCCACAAACCCACACAGCCAAATGATCTCCAGTGGCAACTATAATAATGTTATTTCTTTATTTCTCACGTGTAAACAAATGGAAATGGATCAGTAATTCATGCAGAGATCCCATAAATTATACTAATAAAAATTATTAAAATCTTATTATTTAACTAAAACAAAATAGAAATTTTCACTCTCCTCCTCCTTTTCAAATAAATTAATTATCTCTTCATTCTCTGCATCGATGATCACACTCCACAGTTACAATTATTTAATCTTAAATGTTTGTGTTTATGTCCTTCATCACATCTCCCAAATTATGACTCTTCAATGACAAACCCCATACACACACAGAAGTGGAATGTACCATTTATTAACTAAATCACTCTGGATTATCTAACACCCTAGTAATGATCATTTTGTTTTTAAAATTTTGAAATTATACATGCTCTCGTTCTCAGGGTCTTGACGTGTGGTGAAGTGCAACAATCAATTTTTTTCAATTCATTGCCGATCCTTGGACACTATCCCAGCGAATACAAATTGAATAGACATACACTTATTTAAAGCTACTGTCTACTTTGACTAAAACTAACAATAGGACTCATAATAATAATAATAATAATAATAATAATAATAATAATAATAATAATAATAATAATAATAATAATAATAATAATAATAATAATAATAATAATAATAATAATAATAATAATAATAATAATAATAATAATAAAATATTATATGCTAACTAATTAGTTAAATAAACACTTATTATAATAAATTTTGAATATAGTTTTATCAACTGGGAACGCATCCAAATATCAAGAGTGGAGAAGAGATTTTATATCCACTCATAATATTAGCTTCAGGGAAATGAATTGAAGAATTAAATATTAAATTTACAATTATACCATTTTCTTACCTGTTTACCAAGTAATTATTAAATCTTTAATATATATGTTTATCTATTTAACGTTTCAAATCTTAGCAAGTGAAAATTATATTACTTTAGCAATAAAAACTAATGAAGATATTTCATGGCCAATCTGTACTAGAAATACGAGCTATTTCTATTAATTCTTTTAGTTGTACCTCTAGTATTAATGTATAATAAAAATTAATGATTACGAGGAATTTATGAATATTATAAATTATTACCTTGTGAGATTCTAATATTATGAAGTTCTGATATTGTGAAGCTCTGGACACCCAAAACATTAAGACATCAGACATAAGTTTAAATTTTAAAAATAAATATTTATTAAAACAAATCAATAAAAAGAAAAATATTATAATCCAATTCAACATTGTAGCGATCCTAAATCAAGGAAAATGTAAAATGACAATTAAAACTATTTACAAAAGGGGATCTATACTGACTACGAGTATAGATTCGTATAAAGCTTAGTGACTCTAATAGGTAGCTTGTCCCAGTGATAACATTCAATATAAGTATCTTAGGACTAATCACTGTTCTAGATTATAAATGATTTATATTTATTTTGACTCATAATATATCATTTAACATTTATTCGATTATATCGGAATTCAGCAATATTATGCAAAATATAACTATTGTTAACAACGTTAACTAGCTTAAAGCCCATACAAATTTTACTGTAATATCTACTCATTTCATTAAGAAATGTATATTTTTAAGATAATAAATTAAGTTACTTAAGAAACTCATATCTTAAAATGTGATGAAAATTACTATTTTAGTTTACACGCATTTGCGAACTATTATATCCCATAACTTAGTATTTAAATTATATCTGATAATTGTGTGGTCCAGCGATGACTTGCTTCTGCATAACCCTGATATGATGCGCATTGCTTGCCTGAATTCAAATTCTTAAACATAAATTTAGAATAAATATTGGTTCTCACATAAGCTAGAGGGAAGCTTAGATACTCAGTACATCAATTTATGAATATGATATTATAATTAATCCCTAACAAGTAACTACTTTTAAATAGTATGCAATGATCTAACAAGCAATAAACACTAAATTATTATATCACTCCTAGATAATGATAAGAATGATGCTTTCTCTAAGAGAGAATAAGTTAATAATAACTTATTGGTGCTAGTAGACCTAAGAGTTGCCTTCTTCCTGAGGCTATAAATTATGTGGGGAACTTGTCTCTGCACATATATAAGAGGCATGCTAAAAACACCACACACTACAACCATAAAAATATTTCTCTTATGAAGCATAAAACAAGAACGGAGCTGGGGTCAAGTCCTCGATCTCGGAAAAATACTTTCAGATAGAAGTTATTTAATAGCGAGAAAGCTAAGCTCCATCTTAATCCTTTGAGGTAATGAAAAAAACACTCATCTCAACAAATAGAGGTCGTTTGCGCTCTCACATAGCATAAAAGAATATCATATTAATATGCACGAATCGATTAGTCTAATACGACTAAGAATAAATTTTACTTAAATAGATAATTCTTTAGGCTAAGAAATAGGCATCATTTCATTTTAACTGCACATTTAAATAATTCCCTTACTCTTCCGGGCATAGCAATAAAATACTAAATATATGAAAATTAGATAAATGTGAAAATATTGATCTAAAATTATTAGCATAACCATATCTTATAAACATTTTCATACCTCACACTCCCCTAGCATTTATAATAAAAAAATACGATCTCAAGCAATATTATAATGAATAAATTATTTTCAAATTTCAAGCTGGATTTAATATTGGGTCAAAACGTTTTTTACTCTTAACTAAAACATACTAACATAAATATAATATGCAATAATAAATATGATAATGAAAAATTTTATGTATAGTCTCTTTTTGATATACTGCGATTCTGGTAATTATTCTCCCGCGAAGTATACATTATCCAAAGAGAAAACACATATCATTTTAAATGAAAAACAAAATGCATGCATAGTTATGACAGAATGCTATAGAAGTTATCCAAAATATCAATGTTTACTAGTACAAAATTGTAGTTAAAAGACATATTTAAAATAGTTATTAATTTTATGATCCAGATTCTCTCACTTTTATTAATCAAATAGTATAGTAATTCACATATTTATTATATCACTTATTTTCTGATGAATTCTCATATACAGTATTTAATTTATTTTTTTGCTTTAAGAACTACATTATCGATTGAGTTGATTTTCCATTATTTCTGGATTCAATTTAGAATAGATGCTCCTTATAATATTTTTAAACATGTAATAAAGATTTATACAAAACTTATTCCATTTGAAGATATTTAACAGGGCTAGATACTCAATATAATATACTTTGAAAATTATTCCAACGAAAGTTTATTTAATATTTCTTTATTCTCATATTCTTTAGGTTATTTTGACTAGAATTTTCAACGTTCTTTTACAACTATTCTCTCAAGAGAAAAGCAAAAAGGTTTATTTTTATAATAATAATTATACATTAATATATTGTACAGGCTTAAACCTGCTTTTATATATGTAATATAGGCGGGATTCGAACTCAGGCTTTCACACGACCCACTACTCTCAGTGCCATCTCATATTGCTGACCCACCTGATCACACACAAATTTCATGCTAAACCAGCAATCATCAGTTGGTCTAGATTACTATCCTCACACATATATACAACCAGTTCTCAGCTTTATATTAAGATAGCCAATCTTCATACTTTAATGGACAGGCTTCAAACTATTCCAACTCACAACTCTTCAGCCTTCCATTTCATTGAAAATCTGATGATGGAACGTTCAAAGCCCTTGATAGTGCCAAGGTTATCATCCTACCCATGTTGACATATTAGTCATTCTGACCCCTCATGTACAGGAGAATAATCCATTTATACATACGCGAGGGATGGGCAGACCTTTTACACCCTATTATATAAATTAATACATTGTACAGGCTTAAACCTGCATTTATATATGTAATATAGGCGGGATTCGAACTCAGACTTTCACACGACCCACTACTCTCAGTGCCATCTCATATTGCTGACCCACCTGATCACACACATGTTGAAAAGATAAATAATCACCAATATACGTATTTCATGCTAAACCAGCAATCATCAGTTCGTCTAGATTACTATCCTCACACATATATATACAATCAGTTCTCAGCTTTATATTAAGATAGCCAATCTTCATACTTTAATGGACAGGCTTCAAACTATTCCAACTCACAACGCTTCAGCCTTCCATTTCATTGAAAATCTGATGATGGAACGTTATAGGAAGTATAAATTATTCTTTTGATATTATTATGTCTTTGATGGAATATATTATAAATATCAAATCAGCAATTATTACTCTTTCAGCCTTTTATTATATTTCTCTAAATCGTTCATCCAATTATTATAAGCAAATATTTGAAGCAGAATAAAATATTACAAAAGTTTGTAATAACATCATCCATTGAAACATTATAAGCAAATTATTCAAGATAAAATCAATATTAAGAAAAGTTTGCAGTACAATTATCCATCCAAATTTAATCAATAAGTTTTTTTAAGATAGGATAGGTATCAATAAATGTCTGTATCTGAAATATTATCTGATGTGCAGACTGAAGCTTCCAAGCTGGACGTGTTGAATTAAGCATGGTGTATTAATTTTCTTGTTAGATTGGTAAAATTTTGGCACTAATTGATTTTGCAAAGGACATAAGTGTGTCTATTTAACTTTTTAGTGCTCCATTTATAAGAAACAAAATATACACTTCTTAAAAAAATAATAAATTTAATCAGATGATAAATTGAAAAGCAGAATTGGTAGATGCTCACTTGACACAAGATTTTTAGAGAAGACTAAGCACAATTTATGGGCTTATTTTTATTCAATTTGCCTGTCAATTATTCCTCTGACATAGCTGCTTACTCTTTGACTCCTAATATTAAAATTTAATTGGTTTGTCAACCTTAGTCTGGACATTAATTACTGTATTCACAAACTTTCCCTTACCACATGTGCTTGAGAGAGTTTTCCGCTTTGATCAACAACAACAACAACAAAAAAAAAAAAAATGTAAAAAAAATACAATGGTGGAAAATTTTATTAAAAAATCTTTTCAATTAAAACAAATAGACTAAATTTGGATTAAAGATTTATGAGTGAAAATAATACTTGATTTTTTTAAAACTAAGATAAAATAATCACTCTCTTAATACACTATCCAATGATATATTGTATGATGTATACAACTCTAAGAATACTTTTATAATTAAAATTATACATCACACACATGCACCCACATATAAACAATAATTATTAGTGATGTATTTGTTGGCACTTTCACTAACATTAAACTTACTTCATAATTTTTTGAAATTTGAAAAGCTATCTCTCCATATAATTAAATATTAAGCAATCGCTATAATTAGCAAGTTAAATTTTTACTCATAATATTAACTTTCACTTTTAAAATATTATTTATTTCATTTTTATATTTAATCTTTTATAAAATCAACTGTTTTGAAGTTTTATAGTATGCCAAGACAATCAACCCCCTTCCCTCTCTATACTTATACATTATAATTTTGAAAAGTACATACTTTTGTTTATATGTTTATATATATTCAGGATCTAAGATCTTTTATTCTTAAACAAAATATCAACTTTTATTTAATTTAAAACTATGATAAAAAATTTTTTTCTTCTTAGACTATTTAAAAACTAATATTACTCTTAATTTATCAATTGTTAGTTTCTCCACAGAAGAAACTAATGGCACAATATATATATATATCATGGTGAACCAGCACTTATCAATTGGTCCATGTCATCATCTCCAACGTAGCATCAGTGCTCAGTTTATATTAAGATAGCTAACCTTTAAACTTTAATGAACAAGCTTTAATTTTCTCAACTTTCCAAGTCTTTAGGCTTCCATTTCATTGAAAATCCCCAGGATAGAATGCTCAAAGCATTTGTTGATGTCAATATTATTGATTTTAAGTCAACCTGACTGCTCACACATAGGGCATTAATATATACATTTAATTATATAGAAAAGGGATGGGCAGAATATAAGCTGAATATGTAATATTTAAATATATGTATGATAGCGATCCTCTAGGGTCGATTTGAAATTTCTACGGTCGATAGTTTCAGTAAAAAAAATTGGGGGCTTGGTGACAGCAAAAATAGAACCCCTTACTACTGCTATTTGTTTGTTACTTCAAAATATCTATGATTCCAATAGGTACCTAATTGAGAAATAAAATAATTTAAAAAAAACAAAACACTTTTTTGATAAAAACACATTACATACCAAACTTGAGAACAAAAAGGTAAATATGTCATTAAAAGAGTCTTACATAAGAATGCATGAAGATACATGTAGCACAAACATGTATGTGCATTGTCTTATGGAATGTATCAAAGCAAGTGCAGACATGAAAAACCATTACATGTCCGCACTTACTCATGGTGGGATGAAATGATATTCGATATTAGCAGAATCTATCAGTCTTGTACGATCTTGCTTGATTGAACCAAAAAAGAAATGTAGACAGTACAGCTTGGATTATTTGACGCTAGGATTTGTCCTGTCATTATCAAATAAACATTTACCAATGTGCCTCATATGCAAAAAAGTCTTTAGCAATGATGCTATGAAACCATCAAAACTAGCAAATCACTTGAACAGAATTCACCCTGACCAAAAAGAAAAAGATTTGTAAAATTTTCAATCACAATGTTTGTTTCATTATTGAAGCAAAATGATGATGGATTAAGGGCATTATACAACATATCCCTATTCATTACAAAGACTGGCACATACAATAGGAGAGAAACTGATTTTATTAGCTGTGGCAGAGGTATCGAACACTGTACTCCACAAACCTGCACAAGTTGTTATAAAAAGAATCCCATTGAGCAATAACACAGTTCAAAAACATATTGAGGAAATGAGTCATGACCAATTAAAACTGTTTGTATAATCATTTGCAAAAGAAAAGGCTTTTCCCTCCAATTAGACAGTCAACATTACCCTGTAATGAAGCTTTGTTGTTGGTGTATGTTCACTTTATTCAAGATCAGAAAGTGCACGAAGAGCTGTAATTTTCTAGACTTTAAAAAATGACACAAGAGGTGAATGGATTTTTAATTTAATGGAGCTATTTTTCAGTGAAAAAGCAATTTTCATTGACAAATATAATCTGTTGTGACAGATTGAACACCAGCTATGGTTGGTTGTTATCATAGTTTCATAAGTTACCTGAAACAACACATACCCGAAGAGCTTGCAGTTCAGTGAGTAATCCATAGATAACAGGGAACCCTAGCGACAAATAGCATCAATTACTTCAGTTTGTTATAACAGCTGTGAACAAAATCAAAATAACACTTTGAACACTAGACTGTTCACTCAATTATGCTAGGAAAGTGACAAAGATTTCTATCGATTGGTTCTCCATACGAAATCTGCTGATTTTCAAAAGATTTATATTTGGAGAGATTTTTCCACATTTTCAATTTGTTTTAAAGTATTTGGAAACTGAAGATTCCAGCTTGAAAGAAAATTTACTTAAGAGTAAAACAGATATTTATTTAACCGACTTATTTGGCAAATTTAATGATGTTAATTTACAATTCCAAAGACACAATTTGACTCTCATCAAAGCAGAATTGTTCATATCAGCTTTTGTTGCCGGATTAATGTTTTTTAAACATTTGATTGTAAGATCTGAGCTTTTCCAGTTCTCCAACTTATTTAAGATAGGCATAATCCAAGAAGAAAACATCTTGATGTATGTGAACTACTTAGAGGCTCTTCACTTAGATTTCAAAACTAGATTAGAAAATATTCTATCATTGGAAATACCGGACTGGATAATAAACCCAAACGCTACTAGTGCAGAACCAAATATAATTTTTCAAGAAGAGCTGATAATTATCAACATGAATGAGAATCTCAAGGAACAATTCAAACAGGGTTATCAAACGTTTTGGCTGCAACAAGATATTCCACTTCAATACCCGGTTCTATGGACTGTTGTACAAAAGTATTTGCTGACATTTTCATCTTCTGTATCTGGTAGAGAGAGGCTTCATTGTAGTTTTAAACCTGCTTCAGAATAGACATAGATTGCATATCACTAAATGTGGAGATTTGAGAATACAACACTCTAATTTAAAACCGGACATAGATAAATTGTTGACAGACCACCAGGTGCACCCATCTCATTAAATTCAGTTTTCCAAGCTAATTTATTTGGTATTTTTGTTTTTATAATTTTGATTACAATTTTTCGTTGTTGTAATTTTGGTAATTCTGTCTGAATATGTTGATTTTTTCACTTCATTTTTATATATAATAAAATGATTTCAATATGTGTACTTACTTTGAATTTACATATTTGTTTCATAAATGTCAAAAATTAAAAACAAACTCTGCTCGTATTTTTTTGCTTTAATTTTCGTTAGTACAGGTTTCGATATTAAATGTTGCCCAAAATAATACCATACTCCGTAATACTTTTATCTTTTTGGATCATTAATTACAAGTGATTAAAATGAAAAGTTTGATATCTAACGAAATATTTAATATCGAGTACTATACAAATTTATTAATTTGAGAAAGTAAAGTAGATGTTGGGGGATCGACAGCTTTAAAAGTTTTTGATAAAGGGATCTGCTGCTGAAAAAAGTTTGTAAACTCTTGGCCTATACTAAACTCAATGTAATTATAATGGAATTAAACTCAAACTTTCAAGCTCCTTGTATTTATCCAATCTATCTTAGACAACTGATACACATGACCACATACATATGAAAAAGATAAATGATCTCCAATATACATATTTCATGCTGAATCAGAACTCATCAGTGGATCCAGATTATCACCACCCACACATATATACAATCAGTGCTCAGTTTATAGTAAGATAGCAAATATTTCAACTTTAATGGACAAGCTTCAATCTTCTCCACTCTCCAATTCTTGAACCATCCATTTCATTGAAAATCCAAATAAGGAATACTCAAAGCCCTTGTTGATGCCATTATTAGTGTTATAGCTAAGTTGACCTAAAGTCAATCTGACCTCTCACAGAAAGAAACTTAATATGTCCATATAATTATACAGAAGAGGGACAGACAGAATACAGGCTGAATATGTAATATTTCAATATAAATATTGTCTATACTAAAGTTAATCCAATTATAAGGGACTTGAACTCTTACTTTCAAACTCCCTAGATCTAACCAATCTATCTATACAACTGATACACATGACCACATAATGTGAAAAAGATAAATGATTTGCAATGTATGTATTTTGTGCTGAACCAGCACTCATAAATTGGTCTAGATCATCATCTCCCACACATATGTACAATCAGTGCTCAGTTTATATTAAAATAGCAAATCTTTAAACTTTAATGGACAAGCTTCAATCTTTTCCACTCTCCAACTCTTCAGCCATCCATTTCATTAAAAATCAGGATAAAATGCTTAAAACCTTAGTTGATGCAAATACTACTGCCCTCATATTTTCAATGAAATGGATGGCTGAAGAGTTGGATAGTGGAGAATATTGAAACTTGTCCATTAAAGTTTGAAGATTTGCTATCTTAGTATAAACTGAACACTGATTGTATATACATGTGGGAGAGAATGATCTGGACCAATTGATGAGGGCTGGTTCAGCATAAAATATGTATATTGGAGATCATTTATCTTTTTCACATTTATGTGGTCATGTGTATTAATTCTATAAGATAGATTGGATATATGTAGGGAACTTGAAAGTTTGATTTCAAATCCCTTTTAAATATATACACATATATATAAACATTAAAACATCACTTGATTATTTTTTCTTATGTTTACACAAGCTGTTAAAACAGTAACAAATTACTCCTGATAATAATACTATCTAGTGAAAGCTGTAGTAATCAATAGATTTTAGAAAGTTGTGCAATTCTGCCTACACTCATCTTTTATCTTTTTGATTAACTATAAAGCTTTTATTCCAAAATGAAAACACAATATCAGTCCAATTAATTTGCTTGTATCATCATATAGATCTGAAAACAATACAGTATCTATATATTTTGATGTCCTTGGTTTTTAGTAACCATAGTTACCATTATCATTTAATTAGGATTAATCTTAAACTATTAAAGCATTACATTACTGGTTTTTTCATGCACACACATGATGTTGAAACAATAACACCATCTAGTGCAAGCTATAGTAATCAAAAGATGCTAGAAACTTGTGCAAACCCTCTAACAGCTATCTATCTTTTATCTATAAAATCAAAGACACCAAAATATATAGATACTGAACTGGATTCAAATTAGTTTTGGATTGGAAACATTATTATGTTTTCACTTGGAGTAATAGTTTTATAATTAACCACAAATGGTGGGTGCTAGAGAGGATGCACGATCTTCTATCATATATTGATTACTGTAGTTTGCACTAGGTGACATTATTGGGGTAGAAATTTGCTATTGTTTTAATGTATGTATTTTGAGAACTAACCTGGTCATGCTACAAAACTTATGAGAAATGTATGTTAATCATACCTAATTTTAATTTGAAACTTATAATTCAAGTTAACATGTACCACAAATTTATTTATATTAATCAATAAAATTAGCATTATAAGTACAATGCCTATCTTATTGCATTGAAATTTTAATCAAGATATCGAGATTTTTCTTAGTTTTCTGCTTTCATATGGCCTCTTTTTGAATTACTTTTTTAAAAAAATAAATTTATATTGCAACAGTTTTTTTAGCATAAGTTTTTTTCTTATTCTAAATAGAACTCATATTAAATTACAAACTTACTTAATTCTATTAGTGATATCAACTTTATATTACGTTCTCTAGGCTAAGCTTTTTTTTTCTTCCATTTTATTAGGCGTATTTTTTTACATTTGTATTTATAGTTTTTATATTTTTACACTGATGAAGACTGTAAGCCATAAATTTGTCTGGGGTGGGGGAAGGTCATTTTAATAAAACTATTACATTATATTAAAAAAATAAATTCGTGCTTTAAAAAACATTACTCATACTCATAATTAATGTTTCTTGTTTCTTCTGGCTTCTTATGGTTTCAGATATTTAATTTTTAATTTGTCTTCTCAAATACAGGCTCATCTTTTAATATCATCTATAATCCATAGTAATATTTTTATACAGTCTCATTAGATTCTTCACCTATCTAATCATTTCATCTGCATTTTAGAATTTTAAATTTCATGCTCAATAAAGCATTTGAAACATATGTTTTGTACATTTGTGCAATCTGAGGGTATACAGATAGTAATTTATTTATGAGTAACCACATACTCTTTCTGTGAAACCATCTAGTATCCCATTTAATCGTTCAACCATTCATTTAGATTGTAAGTAATTACTGATAATACATGGTTTGATGGCTTAGTATAATGGCACTATTTGAAGATCAAAATCCCTAGATTGTGTCTCAGTTCATTTGATTATTTATTTATAAATTAACTTTATTTCAAGGGCTACTTTAGCTCTAATCTATAGATTTTGATGAAATTATGAAAGTCCATAAATATTATTGTTTAATTTGTACTTCAATATTACAGGTTGTACGAAATGTCTTTGTGTTTTAACCTTCAATTTTGTTAAAAGCAAATAATTAAGTTCATTATTTGCTCTAGGAAACTACATTCATGCATAGATATTGAAACAATCTATTAGTTTCAATTGTATTATTTTATTATTACTTGCTCTTTTGATCTAATTACATCATTTGACATGCCTGTAGTAAAATCAGCATCTTCTATTAAAAATTACTGAGTGCCAAAAATAGCCTTGACAATATTATCTGATACTCTATGATTATTCATACTTGCTTGAATGGATGACAAATAGGTTTATTTGAGGAAATTAATTTACTTGCAGTGGTTCCCAACTTATCCTTTGGTATTATACTTTTATGTTTAAATAGTGCCTTTCATATAGAAACTTTTTTGTAATTATTGATATTTCAAATTTATATACTGTAAATAAGCTAATAATAAAATTATGAAACAATGGAATAATTATCTTAAAATGATGATAAGGAAAATAGATATAGAGAAAACCTGGAAGAATTCATTCACTAACAATGCTCGTATGTTTTATTGAGATACCTGCTTATATTATTTATATATGTATATATTGAAGCAGTTGACCTGATACTCAGATCAAGCTTCACAGCCCACTCAGAATCTCCCACCACCAAACCATATTCAAACTCCATCCTTACGCATGTATATATAGTTCATCATCATCAACCATTATCAATCCACTGCAGGATGAAGGTCTCTCCAAGTTTAATCCATTTTCTCCGATCTTTAGCTTCTCTTCTCCACAACACCCCTGCACATTTTCTTATTTCATCCATCCATCTCACATGTGGTCTCTTTCTGGGTCTTTTACAATCTCTTGGAATCCAGTTTAAAATTTCAATTGTCCATCTATTATCATCTCTTCTAGCAATATGTCCAGCCCAACTACATTTCAATCTTTTAATTTTTTCAATAAGGTCAGTAACACCTGTTTGTTGTCTTACCCATACATTGCATTTTCGATCTCTTCTTGTTACTCCCAACATACATCTCTCCATACTCCTTTGAGTGGTCTGAAGTCTCTGTATTGCTCTTCCATTAAGTGTCCAAGTCTCAGATCCATAAGTAAGAACTGGTAAAACACATTTGTTAAAAATCATCCTTTTCAAACACATAGGCATATTTCCTTTTAGTATCAAGTTATTTCTACCAAAAGCACTCCAACCAAGTTTAATTCTATGATTAATTTCCTCCATTATGTTTCCATCTGTATTAATAATCTGACCAAGGTATTTGTAACTGTTAATTTCTTCTAATTCTTCATAATCAATCTTTATTTTCATATTTTGAGCAAATCGATTAAACATTACTTTAGTCTTTTTAACATTTATCTTTAGTCCTACTTTTCTACTTTCATCTGCTAACTCCTGCAACATTTCCTGCAGCTCTGAAGCATTATTTGCAAAAACAACTACATCATCTGTGAAATCTAAATGACTTAAATACTCTCCATTTACTTTCACTCCTTTAGTTTCCCATTTTAATCCACAAAATACTTCATGCAGCACTGCTGTAAAGAGTTTTGGAGATATGGAGTCACCTTGTCTTACACCTTTCTCAATGTTGATTTTTCCAGTATCATTATGTAATCTAATTGTTGCTGTTGCATTTTTATAAATATTCTTTAAAATATGACAATATCCTGGATCTATACCTTGATGATCCAATGCTTTAATCACTGAAGAAATGTGTATAGAATCGAATGCCTTTTCATAATCTACAAATCCAAAACATAATGACAACTCATATTCATTTGTCCTTTCTATGACTTCTCTCAATACCTGGATATGATCTATTGTGCTAAAACCACTTTTAAATCCAGCTTGTTCTCTTGGTTGGTGGAAATCCAAAGTTCTCTGTAGACGAGTTGTAATTATTTTGGTAAAAATTTTATATAAAACTGATAAAAGGCTGATAGGTCTGTAATTTTTAATATCTTCTTTATCACCTTTTTTAAATATTAATATTATTACTGCATTCTTCCAATCTTCCGGTACATCTTTATCATTTAGACATTTGGTATATAACTTTGAGAAAATTGTTTCTATTTCTTCACCTGCTTCTTTTAATATATCAATTATAATTCCATCATTTCCTGGAGCCTTTCCTTTCTTCATACACTTAATTGCATGTCTCACTTCTTCATTTAAAATTCTGGGCAATTCGCAAGATGTAATAGATATAGGAGGTACTTGTTCTTTATTACTATATAATTCTTGATAAAAATCTTCTACCAATTTCATGATGTCATCTCTCTTTTTAGTAATAATTCCATCTTTTTTTCTTATTGCAGATATAAATTTCCTACCAATACCAAAATGTTGTTTAACATTTTTGAGACTTTTATTTTCTTCTACAGCTTTCCTTGCTATTTCACAGTTATACTTTCTTATATCATTTTCAACTCTTTTCCGTACCTATTTACAAAATTCGAGATATTCAATTCTTTTTAATACATCATTTTTGTATATCTTCATATTCCTTCTTTTCTTCATAAATTCTCTAGTCTCAGTAGAAATTTTATTAGTCAATTGCTGCTTTTTTGCAGTTTTTTAAAAGTGTATCAGTTATTTTCATATTACTTTCATTCAAATCTGTATCATGTTCAAAATCTCCTAACACTTGAAACCTATTTGTAAGTTCTAATTTAAATTCATTAGAATGTTTCTGAAGATTAGGAATATCAACTGTAAATATTGTTTTTCTTAATAATTTTTGTCTTTCTAGTTTTACATTAACACGTAACTTACACCTTACTAATCGATGATCACTTCCTGTGTTAAATTTATTAAGAACATTACAATCTTGAAATATGTATTTTCTGTTAGTCAAAATATAATCCAATTCTGCTGTACCTTCATTTGGATGCTTCCATGTCCATTTCCTTTTAACATTTTTTTCAAAAAATGAATTCATAATATAAAGTTTTTCTTTTTCTGCAAACTCCACAAGTCTATGTCCTCTCTCATTTCTATTACCATAACCAAAATTACCTACAGCAATTTCATCTTTCTTTTGTCTACCAATTCTAGCATTAAAGTCTCCCATAACAATTTTAAAATGTTGTTTACTCTGATCAAAAGCCTTTTGTACATCCATATAAAAATCTTCTACTATTTCATCACTATGATAACTTGTTGGGGCATAAACCTAAATTATCTGCATTTGGTATCTGCTATTAAGTTGTATAACTAATCTTGCCACTCTGTCCAACCCACCATCAATCTCCACAATATTGTTCTTCCACTTTTTATTTATAATGAATCCTACTCCACTTGTATTTCCAATATGTGTACCGTTATAATAGAGTATATGTCCACTTTTTAAATCAATTGTTTCTTCTCCTTTTCTTCTAACTTCACAAAGACCAATAATGTCCCATTTAATATAAGACAGTTCTTCTTCTAATTCTTGCAATCTTCCTTCACTTGAAAGTGATCTGCAGTTGTAAGTACCTAAATAAAAAGTTGTCATCAAATGGCAGCCTGGGTCCACAATCAGGGGATTCTTAGCACCCTCCGCCTTCGGCCACCAACCACTGCCTTGGTTGGTGACTTTACAGCCTCCTGGGAATAAGGGCCATGCTTTATTTTTGTCTGTCATAATTGTATATATGTATTGGAAAAATATTTATCATTTACACAAACATTTATTCTGCCTTATCAGGCACTGAGAAGAAAGACCATGGTGTTTCTTGATCTTAAACTCAGAGGTAAAAAGCCAATAAACTCACCACGCTGGCTAATGTGTGTTGGTGAGCAGCCCATCCATGTTCGTATACTATATGAATAATCACATAGTAATAACAGCTGCAACGACAAGAACGTATGGAGTGGACATTAGGAATTTGCCCTGCTCGGTTCCTTTAAGGCCTCCAAGAGGAATCAAAGGGTCTCCTTTCAGTTAATAGAAAACTCCTTTCTGCAGCCTATATATAGTTATTAATGCATATATTTTATATTTAAACTAAGAAAGTGATAAGTGACGTAGATATATAAATATCTTAAAATAATTAATTTTAATAAGTGAATATTTTTTTTTGTTATTTTAATTCATGTGCATGCGTAATGGGTGTGTATATATTATGAGGTCACGGGAGATTATTGCTAAAATATAGTTTAAATAAAAATGTATATATTTAATGTATATGTCAAAAATTATATCTAATATATTATTTATTTAAGTCGTGGCGGTCAGAAGAATTGAAGATGACACAATCCTTGTCATAAGATTCTCAAATATAACTAAGACAATTGCCGGAAACCCATTTATCCAGCTAAAACTTATAATTTTCATAATAATGTAAAAATTCTTTAATGGAAATTTATCCATTTTCTGTTTTAAAATCACAAGACTACATTTAAAACAATCATGCGAGAAACTTTGATAGGATTGCATTGTCTTTAAATTTTATTCCAACAAAGGATGCATCCGGTCAGAAACTACAAATCTGCTAATTGGATAAAGTGCCTCGGGTCTGGCAGCTAAGTGCTTTCTAAGGTCATCAGAAAAAAGAGTATTTTGCTAACCTATTTCACATCGGTCATTCCCAGAATGTCTGAGTAGAAAGGGACTTCAAGCCACCATTACCCTTGAGCTGAGACGATCTCCTTACCATGCTGAGCTGGAGTGATATCATGCCACCAGCACCTGACTTGTTGCCCAACCAAAGAATAATGCGTTCCTGCCTACCTTGAAGACATCACTGCTATAGTTAAAAATGTAGGTGTATTCATTCACAATGCTTATTGCTGCTAATTTCTTGCTTATCTAAATTTCATAAATTATAATATTTGTCTTATCATTTAAGTAATATCTTAAATAACTCGCCAAATAGCGAGCATTATGTTATCGATTCTAAACCATAAACTATCTAAATGTATTTCTATTCATCCGATTCACGCTTGCTTTTATAATTATTTTATTTTTATGCAGTAAAATCTTGATATTAATAGTTGTTTTGATTTTATATATGTATATGAAATGTAGAATATTGGTTAACTTCAGTCATACGAGCAATATTTCTATTTCTACAGAAATAGGGGGGGGGGGAATAGATTGCATTAAATCATTTATTTAATAATGTGTCACTAAGCTCGTAGGGTTGAGTTAATGAATAATGAAAGTTTTTCTATTAGTAATCGTGCGGTTCTTATTAATGTATTTTTATTACAAGTCTTATTTTATCGGGGTAGATTTATAAATCTTTTGTTTTCTTTATCGATGTGTCCAAGTTTGTCAAAGTTGGCGAATAATTTTTCATTATTAGCGTTTAAATTACGCTAATGCATTTTTTTTAAATAAAAATAAGTTAGGAGGGTGGGGGAGATTTAAGCTATAATAAAATGACTAAAAGTTTATTGAATTAGTCTTATAATTTGATATGGAAATATGGAAATGTATTCATGCTATAGATTTACTAAACCATTCGTAGGCCGTAACTATTATTGTTAAATGTCTAGAAATATTATTATCACTGCGTTGTTTGCATAAATTAGGAAGCGACTCTCTTCCGATTTGACCATACCTCGCCCCGGGGAATCTCGTCATCTTTGATTCGCCTGTACCTCACTCCAGGGAATCTTGAATTATTTCGTCGTAGGTCCAAATCAGGAGTATGATCTAACTGCTGGATATTTTAGCTAGCGTTGTGGGAGCTCTGCATGGATATCCATACACCGGACTATTGCAACTTCACACCTAGAAAGTTTGTTCTAAGTATTAGTCCGCCTGAAGTGGCATACTTCATCATCGTCGTCGTATTTGATTTATAAAGTGTAAATCGGCCAAAATGTTGTATCTTCCTTCCTAAGAAATATGCACGCACCGCCATTCCCCACTTAAATATATGTTATGCCTAGTTGGTAAATTCTATAGTGATAATACACCTACTAACCATTTATCTGTTAAGTAATTTCGTTGGAGTTTTAAGCCAATTATTTCAAACTGCTCTCCCCTCCTCTTACAATCAAGCAAAGGTACCAAATTAGTTTCACATATGTGATTCGAAAATATTATATGAATAAAATATTTAGTTCAATATGTTTCAAATAACCATTGTTTCTTTAAATACTGGAATGCACATAAAATAATACATGGGGAAAATAACATAAACCAAGGGTCTCTCAGGATTACCAAGATTTCCTAATAAAAATCAACCTGGACTCCCTCCCTACAAACTCATTTTTGGCATACAGGAGAAATTTCAAGAAGATCAATCCTGTGTGCTAGATGTGTGTGAGAGAGGAGGAATCAATTGACCACATTTATCTTAGATGTCCCAGTATGTCCAATTACAGACCGATAACTCATGAATGGTACAGCAATACAAATGGAAACTATAAATCAATTAAAGCATATATAGGTCAGCATCTATTTACGGACATAAGACTGGCAATTTTCGTGAATTATGCCCTGTGGTGTATCAGATATAAAGTAACGATTGAAGGGATGAGAGACTCACATGGAACTAAATTCAAGAACATCATGGAGAAAATCATGAATAGGGACTGACTAATTGCTCGAAGCTATATCACAAGAGCAACATGGGAGAAGGATGGATCAAAATTGCTTCAAATAGATATGTAATTGATGTCATTTTTGTATTTGTAACATTCACTATAGCAATAGAATAAAATTTCTTTAAAATAATAATAATAAAGGGTAGACAAGTCAGTTAAAAAAAAAAGAGAAAGATTTATTTTTGTTCAAAAAATTAAAATTTTTTGTGTTCTCTCTAAATTCAACCCTCAGAGTTCAAAGTTCAAAATTTAAAATTTAATTATTCATAGTTTGAAGTTATGATATATAAAAAAAAGAGAATTCAAGTTTTATTCTTATACTGCAATAAATATTTATGTTAAACCACTAAACATCACATGATCACTATTTCTTATGTTAGCACAAGCCATAAACTAGTCTGGGGATATTAGATGAGTAGGCATTAAATGGGGATTTTATGCACAAACCTTCTGGCATCCATTGATTACTCTGGTTGGCACTGAGTGGCAACTACTGTATGGAGAGTTTTGCTTGTTTTAAAATATTTATGTTATTGTAATTAACAAAACTGATTTAAAAAATGATGATAAAAGCAATAAATTATAATATAAATAATCAACAGTTGAAATAAAAAGTGTAATTAAAATTTTTATTAAAAGCTCCTTCCGTTTATTTAATAATATTAATTGTCAATATTATTAAATTATTTATTTTTAGGATAAAAAAAAACTTTTTTTTAATATTATAATTTTTTTATGCATTAAATCCAAGTATTAATTAATAAATAAAAAGATGCATAAACTACATAATGTAAAAGAGAAAAAATACACATGTTAAAAGTTAAAATATCTAGGCTTTATAATAATTGACAGAAATGGAAGAGTTTTCTTTTATTTTAGAATAAAATAATATAAAAGGTGTCAAATTGCCAGAAGTCAATCTGATGCTAATCTCTACATTTTTATTTAAGAGTATATTTCTTCCTTTTTCTATTAAAATTAAAAAGAACTTATAACATAAAAAAAATAAATATCAAAAGTTCATTAATTTAATGAATGATAACACCCAATCAATTAATAGAAAAGACACCTGCTTCACCATTTCAAAAAGATGGACAAACTAATTCAAACAATATTTTTAAATGAAATACTGAAACATCTAACTAATTAACATAAATTTGAATACACCCCCTCATCATTATCAACCGCACACAGCTATGAGTATGAAGCCATGGAGCTTTGAAAGCGCTAAGCTTTAAATAAATTATTAATAAATATAACTTCTTTAACGAGCGTTTAAAGCGCATAATTATTGATATTTAATCAATTTAGTAAATTGTTGTTTTTTTTTTTTTAAAAAGTGTAAGCACATCAGATTATGTTGTGCTCTCAAATGTCACTTGTCACCAGAGCAACTATCCAAACTATTATTTACATGTTGCAGAAGTACTGCATATAATTAAACAAAGACTGAATTATTATTATTAAAATGTTAAATTTGTTTTAAGAATGTTTTTTTTTTTGTGTACATGTATAGTATTTATATTTTAAGCTAGATGCAATTGGAGGGGAGTTAAATCCAGACTTTCAAGCTCCTTTTAGTCACCACTCCATCTTATACAACCGACACCCATGACCACATACATGCGGAAAAGATAAATAATCTCCAATATATGCATTTCTTGCTGAACGAGCACTCATCAGTTGGTCCAGATCATTGTCCTCCACACATATATACAATCAGTGCTCAGTTTATATTAAAATAGAAGATTTTCATACTTTAATGGACAGACTTCAATCTTCTCCACTCTCCAACTCTTCAACTATCCATATCATTGAAAATCTGATGATGGTGTGTTCAAAGCTCTTATTTACCAATTTTTGTTGTATACTGTCATACCCATGTTGGCTATAAGTCAATCTGACCCCTCATATGTAGGACCTTAGGCCCATTTAAATACGCAGAAAAAGGATGGACAGACCACAGGTTGAATATGTAATAATTAAATACATGTCTAGTATTTGTATTTTAAGCTACATGTAATTAGAGGGGATTTGAACCCAGACTTTCAAGTTCCCTTTAGTCATTCACTCCATCTTATACAACCTATACACAAGACCACATACATGCAAAAAAGCTAAATGATCTCCAATATACATATTTAATGCTGAACTAGCACTCATCAGTTGGCCCAGATCATCATCTCTTGGGCTATATGGATGGCTGAAAAGTTGGAGAGTGGAGAATATTGAAGCCTGTTCATTAAAGTTTGAAAATTTGCTATCTTAATATAAACCGAGTACTGATTATATATATATATATATATGAGAGATGATATCTGTACCAACTGATGAGTGCTGGTCTAGCATGAAATACATATATATGGAGATCATTTATCTTTTCCACATGTATGTGGTCATGTATACCAGTTGTATAAGATAGAGTGGATGACTAAAGAGAGCTTGAAAGTCTAGGTTCAAATTCCCTTTAATTAATCATCATCTGTAAATAATCTGCCATTGCTTGAATACACTCCACATAATTTATTTGAGACATTCAATATTTAGAATTATTATAAAAATATTATTGAATGTGATGATATGTTGTATTAATTTCATCATCTACCAATAAATATTGAATGATATAGAAAATTTTAAATTTTATTTAAACGTTTCAAATACAAACAATTTGTTAGTAATAACACACAAATAGACAACACAAGATAGTAATTACACAACGTTTCGAGTAGTATCATTCTCCACTCTTCTTCTGGTGTTGCTGGCCTGACTATTAATAATATTAGCATAGGAGTCGAACTATACCTTTAGGTTCTCGAAGGTCGAATTTTAAGGCGACACTCTAATTAACTGAGCTATTCTGTCAACAGCTAAGATAAACTGCTAAGACAAAATTTATTCTCACTAAAAAAAATAGTCACTAAGCACTTTCTTTGGATGCTCTGAGTAATCAAACTTTATAGAAATTTTTTACATGGTCAACTGAATCGAAACGTGTGAACAATCTATACTTTGCTGCTGGAACGTTACTTAACATTTTATAGATTAAATAATTAATTGGATATGCGACAGGCCATAGGGTTTAGTTTTTGTAATAAAGTTAAACATAGCAAATTTATTACACAGTTTAAAAAAAAAAGACATAAATTGAAAATCTTAATGGTAAAAATAAATCAAAATTAAAAAAAGCGTTAAAAGTAATTGTCAAATATATTAAAGTAATATTATTGAACATTAATTAATAACAACGGTTACAACATTTTTTATTTTATTAAGTTCGTTTTCCTTTAACTTCAATCAAAACAAGGAAGTGAATTTATAACATTAAAAAAAAAATTTAAAGAATTTAGACAATAATTAAATCATTCAATACTCAGAGGACAATTTTAAAAAAGTATGAAACTAGTTTTCAACAGACTGTACTTAGTATAATGAGGTAGAGATAATAAATATAAAGATTTTAATTACTTCGAGCAACATTTCCTAGTTTTTAAAGCAATTATAAATATACATGACATATTTGTATCAGATAGAAAGTTATGTAATCTACTCTATTGCGTAATTATTATTAATATCTAAGAAATTTACTTGCAAATAAAATTTATGCTGTAAAATAAATAATCGAATTGCTTTATAACCTGGAAGTTCCTAAAAAGTTTGAGCCCAGCAAATGTCTGAACTGTAATCGACGGAGAATCCTACGTTCCAGAGACTGACTCTACCATTACACTAAACTCCACAAGACAATATATTTTGTGATCTGCTAGAAAGAAGATTTATTACCTTTAAAAAATCAAATAACTTCTCATTAAAAAATTTATTTATTACATAATTTGCCTTTTAATTAAAATGAATGCAAATGTAAAAAAAAAAAAAAAAGAGTGGGAGAAAAGATTAGCCTAATATTTTAAAGTCAGAACCTTTAATTAATTTTTCTGAATAAAATCGTATAACTAGTAAACAGTATATATATATAGAGAGAGAAAGAGACCTAGGATAATGTAAGGGAATATTTATCATATTAAAATAAAAATACATAATCAAATTATTTGTAGTAGAGAAAATTATGAGTCTTCAAATTTGAGTGCTACTAAAAGTACCTTACTCTAAGTAATCTTAATAGCTAAAAAAAATATGACTGGAAATTGATATCAGTTTCATAAGTTTATTAAAAGGGACTTGAACTCAAACTTTCAAGCTCCCTATAGCTATGCACTCCCTCTTATACAACTGATACACATGACATAATATTGGCATTAACAAGGACTTTGAGTATTCCATCATTAGATTTTCAATGATATGGATGACTGAGGAGTTGGAAGATGAGCACTGGTTATATATGTGTCTGAGAGATGGTAATTTGGACCAACTGATGAGTGCTGGTTTAGCATGAAATAATTATAATGAAGATCATTTTGCTTTTCACATGAATGTGGTCATGTGTATCAGTTGTTGTATAAGATGGAGTGCTTAGTTGTAGGGAGCTTGAAAGTCGGAGGTCAAGTCTTTTTAATTACATTAGTTTAGTATAGACAATATATTTATATTGGAATATTTCATAAGCTTATAAAAAAATAGGTTATATCTGATGACATTAAAAAGAATTAAAGTGTTAATATTCTTTCAGCTAGAATATTAGTGTTCAAATCTATTGAACTGTTTAAGGCTACTAAATCAATAGTCTCAAAATTGATGACTGCATTCACTAAAAATGTGAACTCATTTTCTAGAATCAACTATTTCAGAAATTAAAGGTTTTTTTGAGCATGATTGAGGATATTTGAAAAATTATATCTAAAACTTACACAAAATACTTCAATCAACCTACCTCATAGAGGCAAAACTCTCCATACAGTAGCACCACTCAGTGTAAGCCAGAGAAATCGATGGATGCCTCTGTGAAAAACAGCTTGTGTAAGCATAAAGAATGATGATCATGTGATGTTTGATGGTTTAACATCAACCTTTCAGCTTGTCAAATTGATCATCCATTATTGAATTGATACATCAATAAAATGGTTTCTAATGTAAATGCTATAGTTGGAAGCAGTGGTATTTCAAGCATAAAAATTGAGAAAAGGTGGCAATAAAAAAAAAAAATTAGAAAATTGTTTATATTATCCTAAGTTTTGCACAAAATTGTCTGTTGATCACCAAAAAATTATTTCATCTTGGCTGCCACATTCCAACTGTGGAAAATAATGATACTATAATAATTTGGGAAATCATATTGTAATATAATCTTGGTTCAAATGTGGATTTTGAAATCATAAAATTGGGATTACACATCTATCATAACTTTTTTGATTACCCAATGTAATGAGAGAGATTGATATCTTCCAGTTGTATTAGAAAATTTTAGGCTTTTTCCCTAAAAAATAGTTCAACACTTTTCTGGACAATTCCCAAATTCTTATATAATTTCATCTTACTTGATGCAAATCACTGCCTCTACAGCATGTCTATAAAAGAATTATTGATTTTGTTATTCATCTTTCATGCATATAATGTATAGTTTTTGAGTATATCAGTCTTACACCACACTGATAAAACATCAGAAGAGTCTTATGATTTTGTCTAATCCTATAAATAGTTAATTTTTAATGTGTATTTATAAATGCATCATGGTATTGTAATAGCACACTATCTTCCACGTCACAATTTTTAGATCTGAGTCGACCGGATACAACTTGAAAATTTCTTCAGATATCAAAGATTCTTTTTTTAATTCAGATAATCAATCAAAATTGATTGTTAAATTGGCGTCTAATTATTTTTACTAAGAGAATAATATATATATAGAAAAACTAATATTCTCTCTAATCGCCTTTGCAAATATGTTTTTCTTCTTTATTAATATCTTTTCAAAGTCTACTAGAGAGACTTACATCCTGTAAGGCGTTATTTAAACGCTGTTTTGCTATTATATATATATATTTAAAATGTAATGAACAAAATTAAATAAGTCATTATATATAAAGTTGTTTCTATCCAGTGAGCTTAATATTTGATCTAAATTAGCTAGTCAAAAATTAATATGAAAAAAAAAAAACCATTATAGATAAATGAAGTTTATTTAGATAATAAAAAACATTTTTTTTTTTTAAAAAACTATAAGACAAAATAATATCTCCATCTTAGAATGAAAAAGAAACTACTTTTAAAAGCAAATAAATTTCAAGTATTTAAATTTATTATAAAAATAATTGAAAATCCAAAACAAAATCGATTTATCATTACTGAATATGTAAATGTATAAATGGGTATATATGTTTGTGTGTGAATTGAGTCTTTAAATTGCACAGCGATAGAATGGCAAATTCGGTAACTCAAGATCTCTGGATCAAAAATCAAACACCAACACGCTGGTACTCGAAGACCACAAGACCTCTGATTGAACAAATCATTCGATTATTATTATCATTACTTTCAAAACTTCGGTAAACTTTTCCTCGGAAACTGTAATCAACAAATAAATACATACAAAGTGTCTAGAGAAAAGCTTTATTTAACCATAATAGCATGGAATACTTAGCTTGCTTTTGACTACTGAGAACGTAATACTGATTGTAAGAACAGGGCATATATTAACCTAGTTGAATGTATTTGGAATATTTAAATAAAGTTAAATTTTTCTAAAGACATTCGGTACTTATAGTAGATGATGAAAATAGTCCAATATATAAATATAACTAAAATACCATTATCACAAACCTTCAGGAAAACATAACATCAGTCTGTTCTGAATGTAATGACGAATGTAAAGTGAAGGATCAGGCGTATTGCCACGGATAGACATGCTATATAAAAAAAGAAATATTGTACCCCCTTTTCAAAAAAATGGCTCATTTGAACAATTCAAATATGCGAATTCTCTGTTTTGGTTACGCTCTTATAAACACCACAAATCCCTCTTACAATCAGTTTGCGTTTATGATTATTCAGTAGTCCAAAGCATGCTAAGCTTACCATACTATTATAATTAAATAAAGTTCTTTCTCTAGATACTTTGTACATATTTATTTCTATTATTATTATTATTATTATTATTATTATTATTATTATTATTATTATTATTATTGTTGTTGTTGTTATTATTATTATTATTATTATTATTATTATTATTATTATTATTATTATTATTATTATTATTATATTGGTTTTTCTTACGAAGAATTTTTACTAGCTGCAAATATGCAAATAGTTTTCTAATGAATAATTAAAAATTTTCAATAAGATACTTTTCTTTTTTATGCTCTTTCTCACATTTGGAATCATAATGTGGTAAATAAGTGTCTTAAAGTAATCTTTAAAATAATTGTGTCTAGGAAAACAACTTCTCTACTAGATGTTAAAAACTTTACTATGATTTAATTGCAATTTAAAAATGTCCTATAGATAGTTCAGCCAGCAGTAGAGTATCATATTCTGGAACATAAAACACTGAATTGATTTCAAGTTTGGCACATTGGATTCTCAAACTAATGATGAACTTCTAAGAAATAAAGCAGATTCGATTATTTACTTATTTAGTTTTCAAATATTAATATATAATTTCAACAGATTTTTATTAAGAATATTTGCTAAATGTTATGCGTTTCCACATAAATTGTGAAGAAGCTCCTCAAAGTAGAGTGTTTAAACATCTGACTATCTAGAGTTTGGGAGAAATAAAATATACATTTTTACGGGTTTTAAATAGACTCTAAATATTTACCCAGATAGTTAATCTATAAATAATCTAGTTAGACATTCAGTTATTGGTTCTTAAATGAATCCAATCCTAACTCTTTTTAGTTGGAAATTGAAATAAAAACGGAAAACCCTACAAAACTCTCGCACCATTATTACTATAAAAGTCAGGCCATATGAATAATATCATTTTCTTCACAATTTTCTTTGGAAAGCCCTTTTCATAACTTATCTTTTGACTGATTTTTTGCCTATATTGTTAAGTTATCAGCTTTTCTAAATTGTTTTTCTTTGATAATAGTCTACATTCAGATAAATTGCTGCCAACTATTTTTTGTATGCTAGCAACCAGTTTTTGAAGAGTGACTAATTTATTGTTTAACATTTGCTTCTGTGCAATGCTTCCAGCAAATATTATAACAATTAAAATAATTTGTGAGATAGATAAATACTTGTCGGACTGAGTGTTGATAACATAGAAGCAAAAATAAGATTAGCCTCCTTTTTGTCAGGAAGATCTAATTTTATCATAGCAATAATACATCCATGTGTAAGTTGCCTGAAGTTTTTTGCAGTATCAAAAACACCAAACTGTTCAACATTACCAAAGTAAATTTTTTTAGCATGACTTTTTTGGACCACTATTAAAATAATTATTGGTGAAAAGATTACATTATTAGTTGCTGAATGAGCTGAATTCATTTGTACCCTTAACATTTGAACATCTTTGGCACATCATATCAAATCATATGAAAAAATACATCATTATCTAGTCTGTATCCTCTGTTAAAGTTATAATAGTAAGACAAAATAAAGTTTAATATTTAAGTTAAGACAAAATAAAGTTATAGTGCAGAAAAGTGCATTATTCAAATCTAATGCCATAAACCAATAATATTTCTCATTACTTCAAGGTTGTAAATCACAGCTTAATGAAAACTACTTGGATAACCAGCTTATAAAAAGAATAACACTACTGAAAGCTTAATGATCAGGCTATAACCAAGAAAAAACTTGATATGGTTATGATATAAATGAATCACTTTACACATTGATAGTTTAGGCATTAATGAAATAAGATTATCTTATTTTAGATTAACAAAATATCCTGTCTATAATTTACATTAAAAAAAAAAAACTAATATGGCTTTCACTATCAGTAAGACTATCACAAGTATAGTTGTTGGCTACAATATTGAAAATGATCATTATTATCAATTCATCTTGTTGACATTAATGAAATATTAAGGACTAGTTTATGTTACAAGCTCAAGTTAGTTAAGAAAAAATTGAGGTTTATTATCAGATATCGGCAAAACTTGATAAAGCTTTGAAGACTAAATATATACTTTTAATAATTGGTGATTAGAATATAAAAGTAGAATATCTGAAAGAAAGAAAATGAATTATTACTGACTTGAAAGCAAAAATGTAGCAGAATTTATTTCCAATTTCAGTTTTTAGAAAACAATCAAAGTACCTGAAAGTAACTAAGAAATAATTTTAAAAATCAAATTGATTCCATTCTTGGTAAACAACAATGGAAGATTTTAACATTAATAAAAAAAATAAAATAAAAAAATTACAATTGACCCAATTAAAAAACAATACTTGTTACTTTTAGAGGTAGCATCAGAAAGTATTTAGAAAATAATTGAAACTGAGTCAGATTAACTGGAATAATAATAATTAGAAAATTTGAAAAAATTTGGATAAAATGATAAAATTAGAAAAACTTAATAAATATTATTATATCAGAAAATACAATATGATTGCTAAAAAAAATCATTGCCTTGGCAAAAAAAAAAGTGAGAATTTACAAAAGACAAAAAACAATATGATAACATTATTTATAAAAATATTGAAATATATAGCGTATATGAGCACAGAATTTCACACCACCCACCACTCTCCACTCTATCTCATAACACTGATACACTTGAACACATATATGTTGAAAAGATAAATAATCACCAATATACGTATTTCATGCTAAACCAGCAATCATCAGTTGGTCCAGATTACCATCTCTACACATATATGCAATAAGTGCTCAGATATATATTAAGATAGCAAATCTTCATATTTTAATGGACAGGCTTCAATATACTCCTCACTCCAACTCTTCAACCGCCCATCCAATTGAAAATCTGGTGATGGAACGCTCAAAGGGGAAATTAAACACAGCCTTAAAAAAATAAAAGATTTCAAAAGGCGAGATCAGAAGAAAGTTTTAATTACGAAGTAGATTTTCTAAAAATGCTCAAATGGAGTAACAATGTGCAAATGAAGATGCAGAAAAACTACACACAAAAACATTGACCAAGATATTTTTGATAAGAAAAAAAAAAAAACATTCTACTTAAAAAAAAACACCAATAATAAAAAAATAAGGTTCGTTAATAAGAGTAAAACCACAGGAAGAATAAAAGTCTAGAACTGACTCAATTTTGTCAATTTGAAAAACTATTCAATGACTTACAAATTATAAAAATTATTTTATATTCGTATGCAAACCATTTAAACTTATTTTAAAGCATAGTATTATAACTTTAAATAATGTCGGAAAACTAGGGTATTATTGTTGGCATAAAGTGGAAATTTAAAATGCCAGGGGGTGAAAAAAAAGTTTGCCCATATTTTGTTGATAATAACAATGTTTCTGTTCTGAAAAATTATTAAACATTATTGGGATAAGAGTGTGCTAGAGTGCATCATTTATCTAATAAAAAATATCTATATGGAAATAGATTAGGATTTGTATTTCAAACAATTTGTGCTAAAAATGCATCTATCTTTCAACCGCTTCATCTTATATCTTAAATATGTAATGAGAAAAGCCAGACTGAGCAAAGACAAATGTGGAATCAGATTGGTGAAAAAATATCAACAGTTTTAAATACGTTGATAATATTTTCTCATAGCTGAAATTATAGATCATCTCAAAACACCCATTAGGGAAGTTAAAGAACAGAGTGGAAAGATGAAATTATGGATTAAATGTAAAGAAGACAAAGATTATGATTATAATAGAGTCAACTCATGACTTGAAGACATTTAATGATTAATAATTAAAAAAATTGTAATAGTCAAAATATTCAACGACAGACCAACACAAAATAAAATTGCAATAAATGCTTTAAAAAAATTTCAGGTCTACAAGTCATATTTTAAAAATAAATATTAAAACTACCTAAGCTAAAAGTTGTGAGAATTTTTCTTCCTTCACTAACTGACAAAAAACGAGATTTTTAACATTAATTATTAAAATAAAAAGACTTTAAATTTTTCATTCAAAGCATTAAGTACCTTCTGTAAATTATTTTTTGAACTGGCATAAATAATACAATTATCAGCATACTAAAAGTCCAGAATCCTTTGACAAAGTTTTGTTTTTGCTTTTAATCAATGATTCAAATTAAAACATTCAAATCAAATTCTCTAAGCCTATAAACAACTCCAAAGATTGAAAGCAATGTTGGAGCAAGAATACATCTTTGCTTAACGTCAGTTTTATATATCAATTGCCTCAGATTTTCAAAAAATAATATTTTCTCTCATTTCATCATGTACAGATAGAATGGTATGAATAAAATTTGATGGACAACTAAACTAATTTTAAACAATTCCCTAATCAAATGTCTTGACCAGATCAATAAAAGCAGTATTTAAATCACTTTTTTTTCCAAACACTTTTCTAGTATTTTTCTGGCGACAAAAGCCATGTCTATAATGCTTCTAGATTAGATAAAACTACATTGAGTCTCTGGTAACCATTCATCTATTACTGGAAGCAAGTTAGCCAAAAAATCCTTTCTGTGGAAGATAATAATGATGTTATACAATAATTATTGCGATTTTGTCTATTCCCTTTCTTTTAAAAAATTAAGTGGCATCCTTATTCCTAAAAAAATTTCAATATTTTTGGAGATAACAAATTTTAAAACTTCTCTAGATATTTCATAAGAGCCTGCAACAGCCTTTCCATTTTTAACATTACAAAGTGTTGTTTTGACTTGTTAATCTAGATATGTTTGTGCAAATCTAAATAAGTAGATAAAAAAGATATCATAAAAAGTCTCATGTCAATTATTGTATCATTGTTCAAAAGATGATCAAAGTACTTCTTCCACCAGTTCAAAATATTGCCATCATATAAAAAACTGTCATTGCTGCATTTAGTAGAATTGTAATATTATTTATCAGAGATATATGTCTAGGGTTTCCAGTACCGAAACCGGAAATACCATACCGGTATTCAAAAAAAGGTCCTATTTATTCAATTTAACAAAGTTCAAAGTCACAAACAAAATTAAAAAAACATAAGTAAAAAACAAAACATTCTTTAATTCATTTTTCAAAAAGTTGACAAAACATAAATTAAAAGAAATTAACAAAACAAAAATAAAAGAAAGTAAAGGTAATAAAAAACTATACAACTAAATTACTCTGGTAGGACCTTTTTAAAATATTTTGAATTTAGTGTAAAATTCTAAGAATTTTATGAATAATTTATAAAATTCTTGAACATTTCCACCTGATTCAAAATATAATCAAAACGAAATATCGATTTTCTTGCTTCTGTATTTTCGGAATTGAATTTTTTTCTGTAATACCGGGATCCTAGTATCTGTAGTACCGGTATTGGAAATCTACATATATCACTTTCCGTGCAGTAAAAAAAAAAAAAGATCTGGAGTGACCATGATCAGTAAATGCACCTTTTTTGCAGTTTTAATCCACTAATTATTTTAAACCTTCTTTTCAGTCATTGAACTCTTGCTTTCAGACATTTATATTTATTAATGAAGTTCCACATTAAATTTATTTATCTGCCAAAAAGAAATGCCATATCTTTTCTTTCAATAAAATTACTAATAATAAAGGCATTGTCAGAAAACCCATCATGATTTTTTTAGTGAATCCAAGAATAGATTTACTTGCATCCATAACGTTCTCCGCTTCAATATTATAATAATCCTGGAGGTTTAAATAAGCAATTTTAATTTTCGAAGGTTGTTGAAATATGAAGGTGATTAGAATAAGACCAACTTTTTAATGCATCAATCTATGATCCAAATTCTCACATAATGTGAATTTCACTCTAAAGTATAATGTAATCTATTAAATACCACTGTTTTAAAGAGTGGATTTCTGCTCAACATGTGGCAGGTAAAAATTCCATAACAACAGAGCATTTAAATTTACATCATCAATACTATTATTTCCAACAACTTTTGGCAAATGTCTGCTATTTATACCATCATCACATTAAAGCCTCTAAGAAGAAAATTTTATCTTTTAATGGTATTGCTGTAATAATGCTATTCAGCAAAGAATAAAAACGTTCCTTTTTTGAATGCTTTCAATCTAAAGTTATAACATAGACACTAATAATATAAGCACTAGTATCATTGTGTAAGACAAGTTTTAGCACCATTAGTCTTTCAATGATACAACAATTAGCAGTGCAGTCTTCTATTCTGGTCTTGAACAAATAAAGCTTGCACTCACTGTTTTTATATTTAGAAAAAAAATTAGATTTATAATATTTACCTTTAGTCTCACCAATGCCTACTGCTTTTATCACTTTATTGATAATAATAATAATAATAATAATAATAATAATAATAATAATAATAATAATAATAATAATAATAATAATAATAATAATAATAATAATAATATTATTATTATTATTATTATTATTTAGAAGGGATTTGAACTCAGACTTTCAAGCTCCCTATATCTATTCATCCCATGTTTCTATATTTAAAAAAAAATAGATTTATGATATTTACATTTAGTTTTACTAATGCCTACTGCTTTTAATACTTTATTGATATTATTATTATTATTTATATTGTTATCTAAAAGGGATTTGAACTCAGACTTTCAAGCTCCGTATAGCTATCAACTCCATCTTATACAACCGATATACATTACCACCTATACGGAAAAAAAATTAAATGATCTCCAATATTCATATTTTGTGTTGAACCAGCACTCATCAGTTGGTCTAGATTATCATCTCCCCCACAATCATATATATAATCAGCGCTCAGTTTATATTAAGATAGCAAATCTTCAAACTTTAATGGACAGGTTTCAATCTTTTCCACCATCCTATCTATTAAAGTTTTAATGGACAGGTTTTAATCTTTTCCACCCTCCTGTCTATTAAAGTTTGAAGATTTGTAACCTTAATATAAACTGAGTACTGGTTATATGTGTGGATGGGAGATGATAATCTGGATCAACTGATGAGTGCTGTTTCAGCATGAAATATGTATATTAGAAATTATCTTTTTCATATGTATTTGGTCATATGTATCAATGTAAGATGATATGGATATCTATAGGGAGCTTGAATGTTTGAGTTCAAATCCCTTCTAAATTACATTATGTTCAGTATAGATAATGTACTTGCATTTAAATATTTATATTGTTGTAAAAAATAATCCACTAAACATGACAGTCTAACCAGACTGTATGAAATAGCCCATTTGTAGACCACATTTTTAGGCCTATTCCATTTCTGTACTAGGCAGAAGGTTTCCTTAGCAGGCATGTCTAAGCTTGAGTTTCTATTCAAATCCAGTTCCCAAACAACTCATTAATGATTATACTATCTCAGTCAAAGATCACAATTAAGAATAACTGACCTAGTAAGCCTATCTCTCTTAATTCTTGAGGACTTGGAGCCAAAACAAAAAAAAAAAGCTAAGGCTATCAATAGACTCACAGGTGGCAGATAGTGGAATGATCATCAGATATGAAGATTAACTGTAAAGAACATATAAACAAGGCATGGCCAAGAGGATATTGGTTCATCAAAAGTTAAATACAATTTCCTATCTTTTCTATCTCCTTTTTTTTTTCCAGTCACTCAAGTTAGTGTAGTCTTATGAGTCATTTTCCTATACTAACTATGACAATCGAATTGTGTGTTGGTGCAATCACATTTTGAACCTTTAATTAAATGCGCAACGTTCCTGATTCAAATTCATTTTTTCATTTATAAATATCAACATTATAAATTTTATGTTTAAGTCTTAAACTTCTGTTATTAATTAATAATCGAGAAAATTTTAATAAAAGGTTGATAATTTTAAAATATATATATATTGGAAAGTTGATAGTAATTCATATTTTTCGTGATGTAGTATTGCATATTAGTTGCTCGAGAGTTCATTTAATATTCGAATACCGGAAGTAATCGGACAAGCTTTCGAGACGGTTATTGAGATTTCTGTGCCGGTCAGAAGGACTTCGGAAATTTTAAGTGATAAAGAATCTCCGCTGCATTTTCAATTTTTGCCACTAAATGGATGTCTAGATTTTATTGAGCTTACATTTATCTTTAAATCTGCATTGGAATAATTAATTCATCGTGAATAAGACATCTATTATTTATTTCAATTAAACAAACACCTTTTAATTATTATTTTTTTCAAGTTAGAATTGCGGTTATTAATATAATGAAACTCAATATAAATTCCATCGTTTAATCAATGGGTATGTTATTTATTAATCTTCTGCAAAAAAAAAAAAATTCGTTGAGCCAATTAAAAGCTCACTGAAATACTCTAGTGAATGTATATATTGTTTATTTAAATTAAATTTAAAATAAATGAATTAAAATTTCAAACTTAAAAAAAGTACATTAATAAATTTTCAAGGAGTATATAATTTTTAAATCTGATTACTACCAAAATCTAAACTTACCCACTCATTTTGACGATGGAGTATTATTTTTTACCGGCACGACTATAATATATAAATAAAGTGAATACATTTATGTTATCAAATCTATGTATATCGCAACTAATTAAACGTCACAACCGGAAAAGAAATTTACACTCATATGCAAGCGCGTCCGCATTTGTACGAATTTATGAATAATTGTAAAATGAAAGATTTTAAACAATTCTAATAATATTAAAAATTAAATTTTATTTTATGGAAATGATAATTAGTCTTAGAATGAGTTGTGTTTGTGTGTGTGAATTTGTTAAATATTACGTGTCCGAAACAGGTTTACCGTTAACACATTACGGTCTATCTGCGATAATCTTCCAAAATATTAAATACATTAATGCTCTCTCTAGAAAGTAACGTGAGCAAGTGACATATTTTGATCACTGTACCTAGTAATTTGTAGTAACTATTATTAGTATTTTTAGAAAGACTTCTGGCGGTATATATAAATGCCATTCTGCTTACTTAAAACTTTTTCAACATAGTATAACAGAGAAGTTTATAAGTGTTCCTATCGGAATTTAAAATGCTTGTTATTATCACAACTATTGGTCCAGTAAAATCAACATCATCCCACATTAATAATAAGTAAAAAATAAAATACAATAAATAATGAATATAAACAGAAGACAACCTGACAAAATAAAAGAAATACAATAAAGTTTTAAAAAAATACACAGCTGTTTTTAATAAATATTTGTATACAACTCAATAGAGATTTCAAAAATAAATAGATATAATCAATATATATATATAACTGTCTGGCTATAGTTGTGGTAACATGAGCTTACTTTTTCTTGCAATCTCGTTAACACCAATTTGTTTAGCATTACAGTATTTAGAATTATATATGTTTTGCTTTTATACATGTTTTAGTATTTAGAATTATTTCTTATGAATTTTAAAATTTTGCAAAACGTATCTCCAATATTTAACATATATATATATATTTTTCTCATTAGTATTAAAAATTCAAAGAAGCTTTGTTTGTATCAATACTATTTTCTGGAGCTTACAATACATGGGGAAAGGCCAATCCTCTCAACATACATTATTCTATTTGCTAGGCTAGGAAAAACAAAATAATAACAATCTCATAGATAAATAGATAGATATTTTATTACTACTAATAATTTAATTTATACTCTTTATAAAAAAAAATTTATGATTTTTTTTAGTGGAAAAATCAATCAATTTCTATTGGAGATATGTTTTTGTCACAATCAGTCATCAACAACCTGGAAAACAGTCTACTTTGAGAGTGCACAAGATATTAACGCGTATTACGAGTTAAATTGACAAATATAATTTTGAAATAAATGATGCATTGTAAGAAATATAAAAAAAAAAGATATTAAGAAGATTATATGGAAGAGGAAGTCCATTTTTATTATTAATAATTTATTGCATTTCGTAGTTGCAGAAATAATTTTACCAGTAAATGAAAGAAGACTCTTTGATTTCTTTTGCTGGCAATAAAGAAACTGGACCGAATCGTATCGTGTACTTTAAAGTTCTTGTTATTGCAGCTGTTATATTATATGATTATTTATACAGTAAATAAATATGAATGGGCTTGTTGACATAGTGAGTTGACTGACTTTCAGCTCTAAGTTTAAGACCAAAAAACACAATGACTTTCTTCTAGAATGCCTGATAGTTTGTAATTATAATATTGTTATTTTTAAAGCAGTGTGAAATATGTATATTAGTGATCACTCTCTTTACATTTACGATCATAAAACAGACAAAACTCAGTTGTGACCTCATTCTTAGGAATTTATAAAGTCATATGACAAGGGCAGCTGGAAACCAAGACACAGGCACAAGAAATTCCCTGATTTCCAGAGATTACCATTGAATGATGACTTTTTATTTATTTATCTACAACTGAAGATAATTTTCAACTAAAGAGATTTTGCATAAATTAAAATAAAATATTATCATCGAAAAATTCGACAAAAGATAGTTCTTCCAATTTATACATTCTTTTTTCATTTGAAGTAATTTAAGTAATACAATTGATTTGAACAGCGAATACACAAATTAAATGGTATTCATTATATATCCAGTACAATATCACATTATTATTATTATTATTATTATTATTATTATTATTATTATTATTATTATTATTATTATTATTATTATTATTATTATTATTATTATTATTATTATTATTATTATTATTATTATTATTATTATTATTATTATTATTATTATTATTATTATTATTATTATTATTATTATTATTATTATTATTATTATTATTATTATTATTATTATTATTATTATTATTATTATTATTATTATATAGCTGAACTTGATGTGTTATTCTCTGATTTACATACTACTTCAGTAATTCTTATGGGAGATTTGAATATAGATTTACGTAATAATCTACATGGGCCTACCGTACGATATTTAAATTTGCTTTATAGTTATGGTTTTAATCAAGCTATTTTTTCACCTACTCGTATTACTAAATCTTGTCAATCAATTTTGGATCATATATTTGTCAGATTAAACCAGAATCAAAGTTATGAATCGTCTGTACTAAATATTTTTATTTCGGATCATTTTGCAACTGGGTTGAGGTTATTAAATTGTAGACCACATGTAAATATTCATTTATATATTAATAAGTTATCACATAATAAACTAAAAATGTTATTATCTGATCAGAATTGGGATTATGTTTTTGCTCTGCATGATGTTGATTCAGCATTTTTAAAATTTCAAAATATTTGTAAATCTTTAATTGCAAAATCTATGGTTAGTTTTAAATTGACTAGCAAAAACCGCAAAAGCTCAGCCTGGATAACGAATGATTTGATTGGAAAAATTAATCAAAGAAATCATTTAAAATGTTTGGGTGGAGATTTGTTGACTTTGAAGAAATTAAATACTGAGATTAAATCTGATATTCGGAAATTAAAATTTCAATATTATCAAAAATATTTTAATGATAAAAATATTTCTTTGAAATGGAAATTGATAAATTCTCTTGTAAAGAAACCTTTGTCAAATCAACTTAAATTTATAAAACACAATGATAATTTGATTGAAGTAGAAAATAATGAAAAATGTGTTGCTGACTTGTTTAATAATTTTTTTCAGATCTGTCAATAGATAGAACACCAGTACAAGAATTGTCTTTTGCTGATTCTTGTCTAAATTCTTTTTTGTGCACAGATGTTACTGATTTGGATTTGTCTGGTAAAATTGATCTCTTAAAGAATGTTCATTCAGCTGGTCTAGATAAGTTAACACCAAAGATTCTTAAGAAAAATAAGTCAGCTTTCATACCTGTTCTTGTTTATTTGTTTAATCTTTCCTTAAATGCTGGTTTGTTTCCTACTTGTTTGAAAGTTGGTTTTATTACACCTGTTTTTAAAAAGGGTGATCCTGTACAGCTTGACAATTATAGACCAATATCTATTATATCTGTAATATCCAACTTGTTAGAGATGGTGGTTAAAGAGAAAATGATGTCATTTTTATCTAAAAATAATATTTTATCTGAGCATCAATATGGATTTATTTCTGGTAGAAGTACCTTGGACACTTTCTATAGTCATGTAAACAATTTGACAACTTCTCTAGATAAGGATTTTAAAACTGTTGCTATTTATTTAGACTTGTCTAAGGCATTTGACTCTGTATCTCACAAAATTTTATATGGTTTTCGTGGTGGATTTATTTCATGGTTTGCGAGTTACTTAAAAAATAAAAAACAAGCAACAAATATTTCTGGTGTTGTAAGCTCTTTTATAACAGTTAACCATGGTGTACCACAAGGCTCAGTTTTGGGTTCCATTTTATTTATAATTTATATAAATGATTTATTTTCTCTACCTTTAGAATCTAAGATTTATCGTTTTGCAGATGATATTGCTTTATCTTATGCTGCAGTTTCATATAATTTTGTTGAAAAATAATTAATGATGATTTAATCCTAATTAGTAAATGATTAGCATTTAATAATTTATCAATTATTCTGAGTAAAACAAAAGCTATTAATTTTTCTTATAAGTCAAATATTCATTCGCTTAACATTACTATTTGTAATAAGTATTTTTGGCATTGTAATAGCACTTGTACTTGTGCTAACATTTCATTTGTTGATAATATTTGCTATCTAGGTGTTTTTATTGACTCCAGACTATCTTGGTCAAACCATATTGACTTTCTTTGTTCTCGTTTAAGTAAATTAAATTATATGTTTTTCTACTTATCTAATTTTGTTCCTCAGTCAGCTTTGATTACTTTATATATTTCTTCTTATCAAAGCTTATTATGTTATAATATATCAGTTTGGGGGAACTGTTCTACTTTTGTAATGACTACATTGTCTGTTTTACAGAATTATACAATGCGTATCATTTTTGGTAGATCACGTACCACATCTGTCAAAGATATTTATGCCACTTTTAATATACTAGATGTTTTCCATTTGTATAAATATAGAGTGGATCTTGATATTTATTGTAGGAAACTTCATTTGGATACTAAATCTTCTGTTGTAAATATTCGTTTATCTACTAAATATCAGCTAGCTTTACCTAATTTTCTTAAAACATCTAGTAGGAAACAATTTAGTTATAATGGTCCTAAATTATTTAATATGTTTATAAGAGATTGTTCTGTGAATTTAATGAGCACTAGTTATTTGATTTTTAAAAAGCATTTATGGCACTGGTTGTATTATGCTAAGCATTAGTTTTATTTTGTTTATTTTATTTTATTTTTGTTTATACTGTATGTTATGTTGTAATTATTTACTACTGTTATTGAATTTCCAAATGTAATATCTGTATAATTTTAATATTTTATGTTATATTTATACTTTTTTTTTTGTATTTTATTAGTGTTTTTAGTAAATACGTGTTTATCTACTAAATATCAGCTAGCTTTACCTAATTTTCTTAAAACATTCAGTAGGAAGCAATTTAGTTATAATGGTCCTAAATTATTTAATATGTATTTATAAGAGATTGTTCTGTGAATTTAATGAACACTATCTTATTTGATTTTTAAAAAGCATTTATGACACTGGTTATATTATGCTAAGCATTAGTTTTATTTTATTTTATTTTTATTTTGTTTATATTGTATGTTATGTTGTAATTATTTACTACTGTGATTGAATTGCCAAATGCAATATCTGTGTGATTTTAATATTTTATGTTATATTTATACTTTTTTTTTGTATTTTATTAGTGTTTTTAGTTATTACATTTAAATTCCTCACACAAGATTTTTCTTGTATGGAATTTTATCTCACTGTATTATAGGGATTTATTGTTTGCTTCATAATGAATAAATAAATAAATAAATTATTATTATTATTATTATTATTATTATTATTATTATTATTATTATTATTATTATTATTATTATTATTATTATTATTATTATTATTATTATTATTATTATTATTATTATAATTTTGAAATAAGTTTGAAAATCTGTACTTAAAAAGTGATTAAAGTTATTATGTAAAAAAGATTCTAAATAAAAAAATTATAAAATTTTCAATGAGTAAAAATACTACAACATTTGTTATTAACTACCAACCGAAATGTAAGCACAAATAGTTTCAGGATCTTTCTAAAAAGCTCATTAACACCAAAATCCAAGTGGAAATTTTTGAAAGATCGATTTTAATTTTCATTATGAGATAAAAAACAGAATTAGAACATAATGCTATATTGTGAAAAAAATAAATAAAAAGCTGTAAAGCTGCTAACTAAAGGAAATGCTATGATAGCTTGGGATATGGAAAATGTTTCAAAACCTTTATGAAAAGTTGAGGTAGATATCTGACTAGCATAAAAAAAATTCTAAGTGAGCAAGCAAAAATAAAATGATTTTTTAATTAATGTTTTGATTTTAGAAGATTGATTTTATTATGAGGCAGAAAACACAATTGTGGTGTAGCACCATGGGAAAAAAATACATAAAACATTACAATAAATATTATTGGCTGATATGAATAAAATATTTTAGGACCTTTTTTAAAAGCTGAATTGAAAAACTGATTAACATGATAAATAAACATTACAATAAATTACAATAAATATTATTGGCTGATATGCATAAAACATTTTAGGACCTTTCTTAAAAGCAGAATTGAAAAACTGATTAACATCATAAATAAACAAAATTATTTAAGCAAAATAGTGTGAGCATCATGAAAGAAAAATTTTTTTACTGAAAAAAAGTCCAGAAATTCTGCAAATGATTTACTAAATCAGCATTCTATGATTTTTTTCTCAAAGTAAATTGGTTGGCATTTTTATTTTATGCTTAAAACTTTTATTTTAATTTTCATTAAAAAGAACTATATGCAGTAATTAATTTTATATAGATATTTATTATTTTGTTAGATATTTATATAATATTTTTTCTATAATTGTTGTAGATAACTTATGCATTGATCATGGACCTGGAATGGATTACCTCTAAATAGATGTGTTTTAAATGTAAGGTATAGTAAATATATGAATGACCTTATGAAACCAATTAATTCATTATAATGGACCTCACTATATTTTGATAGAGATTTATACTTCATTTTTCTGCAATACATTTTCAAAATGACAGATCAAATACAATTAATTTGAGTGAAGCAGTTACTTTCTGTAGTAAAATAAACAGAGGCAAAACTCTCCATACAGTAGCACCTCTCAATGTAGAAAGGTTTTTGCATAAAATCCCTGTCTAATGCCTACATCCAATATCCCCAGACCAGTTTCTAACTTGTATTGAATGGTGCTACTATATAAAGAGTTTTGCTTCTTTGTAAACAGCTTGTATAAGCTTAAAGAATGGTGATCATGTGATGTTAAGTGGCTTAATCTATAGTAAAATACATTATATTTTAACTTACTAAATTTAACAGCAGTTTAATGGAGAGGATAGTTTACTAGTTTTCTTTTCTGAAAGGCTGCCAAAAAATTTATCTGATCTACATTATTCTAACTATAAACTCTCTAAAAAAATAGTTTGTGGAAGATTTTTTTGTGACTGGTGATAAAGCCATTGACTGTTTTGAACTGTAAAAACTAAACTATTTATAAGTTATGTTCAAATCATTGAAAATATTCAGATATTGTAGAAGACTAAATAATTAACCTATAACATATAAATGAAAAATAACACATCTGAATAAATATTTTAAAAAGATATTGCCCTTCTTTTTTAATATATACTCTGAATTATATAGATACATAGACATAGCATTACTATTAGCTTACAGTAAATATAAAAAACACAAACATTAAATTCTTTTTGCTTTCAATAAATTCTATATATGAATCTTGATGCTGATTTATGAAGCTTGTCTAAAAACTATTTCAAAGATCATTATCATAAAAATGAAAAATTATCATCAATTTTTATTTTAAATTCTATTTTAATAATTTTTCCCTACATCATTATGCAGTGATTGTATAATATGAATGAACATTCAGAGTCAAGAAGCAAATTTAGTAATCAAATTTTTTAACCAAATTGATTATATATATATGAAGTATATTTTCTTCATGGATTTTTAGCTTGATAAAAACAAATGGAAATTAAGACATTATATCCATGAAACCAGAGATAACTTTAGTTTTTGCTGTATTTTTATATTGGACTATTTCCATCATCTAATATGTGTGTTGAATGTCTTTAGAAAAGTTTAATTTTTAGTTAAATATTCCAAATGCATTCAACTGTTAGTAATATCACAGCAAACAGGTTAGTATATGCACCAACTGTTAGTAATATCACAGCAAACAAATGTTAATAATATCACAGCAAACAGGTTAGTATATGCACTAACTGTTAGTAATATCACAGCAAACAGGTTAGTATACGCACAACGTTTCGAGAGGTATTTTTCTCCACTCTTCTTCAGGTGTTGCTGGCCTGACCAGTGACAGTACTAGCATGGGATTCGAACCTGGGTCCTTAGATTCTTGATTATTGAAATTTAAGGTAATGCTCTAACCAACTGAGCCATCCTGCCAAAGGCAACAGTCTGTAGTAATTTCATATACTTATCTATGAGGTTCCTCCTGATTTCTCCACTTTTTCCTCAGAGCAAAGTTGATTAGTGATTTCCATACATTATGTATAGTCACACTAAGTTGGCTTATGGGATTTTTTGCCATTGTCATGTGAGCAGCTTCTTTAAATAAAAATTAAACTTTTCTAAAGACATTCAACACACATATTAGATGATGGAAATAGTCCAATATAAAAATACAGCTAGAACACCATCATCACAAACCTTCAGAAAAACTTTAGTTTTTGTTATGAATTACTTCCAATTGATATTCCTCCTGAGGTTAAACAACTTTTCTCCATTAACCTATAATAGCTCTTTGGGAGAGAGGTTATTAAATTTAAATAGAAATTTGGGTATTGTATTTGATGAGGAAACTCGAATGTTTAAACATCTAACTTAGCTGATAATTGGATTTTTTCAGTATATTAGTGAAAGATAGGTCAGTCTTCTATTTAATTTTATTAATTATATTTTTTCTTTCAGGTAGAGCTTAATAATTACATGTAAAGTATATATTTTTTAAATATAGTTTTTTAGTAATGTTTGAAGAACTATTGAATGCCCTGGCTTCACACCTAACATATCCATCCCTCAGGGCTCTCTGCTGAGCACTTTGTTGTTCACCGCATTTCTGAATCCCCTCTTACTGAGACTGGAACATGATCTCCCTGGCATCCTCATTCCTGCACTGAGTAAAAGCATCAAATGCCTTGCTTATGTAGATGATGTGGTTGTCCCTCAGTTGATCTCCTCCCCAGGCTTCAACAGATTCTCACCTGGTACACCAAAACACACAGGCTGACATTTGGCAGTGATAAATCAGTGGCCTGGCAACTATCAATTGGTAAACAAATCCATTCCACCTTCAATTCCAAGCCACACAACTTCCTTGGATTCCCCTTCATGCTGTCTCCTAAGGTCATGAGGTTATGGGTCCAAACCATTCTGTATCAAAGTATATCATCCATCTTCAGTGCTATCACAGGCATCTACCTCTCCCTTTATGGGAAAGTCACCCTCCTCAATCTTTTAGTGTTTCCTAAAATAGCATATTACCTCCCCATTGTTCTACCTACACATTCCTTTATATCCAAAATCCAATTCCCTTTGCACCCATTTTCTCTGGGGATGAAAGGTGGTGGCCACCAGCCCAAAAAGAACTTGTTTTCCTAAAAACCTCAATAGGTTGGGCCTGCACTCCATCGACACTCTTCTGATCCAGAGATCTCACAACATTATCCTTACACTCCTAAGTCACTTTCCTGCCAACTTTGTGCATATCATTGTCACACCCACCAACACTCCTCCTTGCAGTGACAGGCCCAGGTCATGGACCTCACTCATTGCCAACATTCTTCAAAAAGCTGGCTTTGTTATACCATCCATCAGTGACATACTAAAATACTGGGAGGTTTTCAATCAGACTGCAGATTTCTCCATTGTGTCCCCTACATACCTCAACCTTACCAAATGCTCAATTAATCTGCAAATTCAAATGGTGGTCCCTTGAGGCAAAATTCCTTGATTTCCTCCTCAAAATCAATCTTCACTCCCTTCCCAAATCAATTTTTGGTCAACCATAGGGGTTTCACTAAGATCTCTCTTGTATGCCAGCTCTTTAAAACTGACAATGAGACTCTCCAGCACTTCCTACTTAAATATCCATTTCTGCTTGGAGTGAGACATGTCATCAACTCCTGCCTTTCCTTGCACAGGAATACCATCTTCAGCCTCCAAGAATCCATAAAAACAGGGGTCTTTGCAACTATTAGATTATCAGTTTTCCTCATCTATGCACTCTGGTTGCTTATGTGCCATTATTTTTGACCAGAGAGTCCAATCAGTGAATCAAAAGCTATTGCACCTAATTCACTCTCTCAAAACCAGAGATACCAAACTAGCCCCATCCTCACTCCTCACAGATTCTTGGACAATACTCCAACTCCCATCCTCTCAGCCTCTGTCATAGGACTCACTCATTCAAATGTTTGTGACCCATGCAGTTCTTGCCCAATGAAAACATGCATGTCAGACTGGCCTGGATTACACACTGTTTCCCCTTTCCACTTCCCATTCCTTTTTCACATGTATCCTTCCCCTCTTACCATGTTGCTTCTGAAATTTCAATTTATCAAATAATCATTCCCTTGTAAACCTTTTTCCAACTATATTTGTATCTGGGTTTTTTTTTTTTTATGAATAAACTCTCATCACTGAGAGAAAAAAAAAATCGAATATTGAATGGGATATTGTTAAACTTTCTGAAGTGATAAAAAAAAGTAAAGAGGCAATTGATTTAAAAAATAAACATGTATTTTACTACTTAAGCACAAATATTTGAAATATAAGTAGAGTCATTGTAAATAAAAAGTGGAGGAACAATATTATGAAGATTGATGATAATTTAGATTTATGCCCCAACAAGTTTTTATTGTGATAAAGAAAAAAACAGTATAATTTGTGCTTTTGTCAAACCAAACAACCTTTTAAAATTGTCATGTGAGACAATTTATAAATGACGTTCAAATCATTGAAAATATTCAGATATTGTAAAAGACTAAATTAGTAGCCTATAACATATAAATGAGAAATAACACACTTGAATAAATATTTTAAAAAGATATTGCCCTTCTTTTTAATATATTTAAATGAACTCTGAATTATATAGATACATAGACATAGCATTATTATTAGCTTACAGTAAATATAAAAAACACAAACATTATTTTTTTTTGCTTTCAATAGATTCTATACATGAATCTTGATGCCTGATTTATGAAGCTTGTCTAAAAACTGTTTCAAAGATCATTATCATAAAAATAGGTAAACAATTGAAAGATGGAAGTGCATTTGGTTATGGTGATAGAAATAAGAGAAGAAGTAAACTTATGGAGTTCACAGAAAAATAAAACTATATGTTATGAATTTATGTTTTTCAGAAAAATGCTAAACGGAAATGGATATGAAAACATTCAAATGAAAGCTCAGCAGAATTTGATTATATTTTGACTAACAGAATTTTTTTATTTCAAGATGGTAATGTTTTTAATAAATTTCAACAATTTAAATTAGAATTTGTGAAACGTTTTAAAATATTAACAGATTTTGAAGTCTGTTCATATTTAAAATATTAATAATAGCAGCAAATGTAGCTAATATAAAGAAGCAACAATTTACAAATAATTTTTTTTACTGACACAAGACAATGTATGAAGAAATGAAATGTAAAAATTTATTTAAATGTTCCAATAAGAAGAATTGAATATTTTCTAAAATGTATGGAAAAACGTGAACAATTGTATAACTTTGTGAATTAGCACGGAAAGCTATAGAAGAGGTTGAAAAATCTCAAAAGTGTAAAGCAGCATCTTGGTTTTGGAAGAAAAACTTATTTCTGCAATAAGAAAAAAATATAAAACCATTACTAAAAAAGAGATGACAACATGAAATGTGTGCAATAGTGTTATAAAGAATTATTTAGTATTTATAGAACAAGAAAACAAAATATCCACCACAATTACTTCATCATCTAAATTGCTCAACATTCTAAATGAAGAATTGAGGGAAAGCTCCAAATAATGATGAAATTATAATCATCTCTTAAAAATAGCAGGTGAACAAATAGAAATATCGTTGGCAAAGTTATATACTAAATGTGTAAATGGCAATGATGTACCTGATGCTTGGAAGAATGTAGTAATAATATTAATATGTTAATGGTAAAGAAATATATTAGAAATTACAGGTCTATTATTATTTAGCAGTTCTATATAAAAAAAAATATCAAGATGATTCCCACTTTTCTATAGAAAATTTTGAATTTTAACAACCCACAAGAAAAACATATTCAAGTATTGAAAAAAATTATAGATAGGAGCAATAAATATGAATTATTATTACACTTTGGATTTGTAAACTATAAAAAGGCATTTGATTTTATAAAAATATTTTTACAATGATTAAAACATTGGACCATCATATTATAGATCAAGGATATTACCATACTCTGAATAATATTTATAAAAATGTAACCGTAGTGATTAGATTATATAGTGATATTAAGAAAATTAACGTTAAGAAAGATGTGTGATAGGGTTCTCCATATCTTCAAACTACAAGAAATATTTTGAGGACTAAATTAAGAAGCTAAGAGAGTAAAAATAAATATAGATAATTTAAATCATTTAGATTTTGCAAATGATATGGTTGTTTTTGTAAGTACTGCTTCAGAGCTCAGGAAATGTTGCAAGTGTTATCAGATGAAAGTACGAAATTAGATCTAAAGGACTATATATATATATGTCCAAAAGATGGCGCTATACCAAAACCGTTTTACATAAACGAAAAAAGAGTCAGAAATTAACTACCTCTTTCATTTGCTCACTCCCAGATCAGCTGATTTCAAGCTGGTTTGCTATCCTCAGTGGGAGATAGAGTATAGAAACTAGATCTAAACACTGACTCTCAAGTGTTTATGCAAAACGTTTCTATCAGATTGCAAGCGTGAATTTTTCAGACCGGAAAAGTCTTCAAACCCAGCCTAGCAAGCTAGATATTTATATGGGTCTGATCTCGTTCAGAATCACCATATAATCAAGTCTCTGCAATATATATCATTGCAAGAAACTCTAAAGGTACATTTATGAAAAACAAATACAAGTTAACACGAACCTGCTATCACTTGTATTTATGTCCAAAAGATGCGTATACCAAACCGCCGAACAAGTGTAAGATTTGTTTTACATAAACGAAAAAGAGTCAGAAATTAACTACCTCTTTCATTTGCTCACTCCCAGATCAGCTGATTTCAAGCTGGTTTGCTATCCTCAGTGGGAGATAGAGTATAGAAACTAGATCTAAACACTGACTTCGTGTTTATGCAAAACGTTTCTATCAGATTGCAAGCGTGAAAATTCACGCTTGCAATCTGATAGAAACGTTTTGCATAAACACTTGAGAGTCAGTGTTTTAGATCTAGTTTCTATACTCTATCTCCCACTGAGGATAGCAAACCAGCTTGAAATCAGCTGATCTGGGGTGAGCAAATGAAAGAGGTAGTTAATTTCTGACTCTTTTTTCGTTTATGTAAAACAAATCTTACACTTGTTCGGCGGTTTTGGTATAGCGCCATCTTTTGGACATAAATAACAAGTGATAGCAGGTTACGTGATTAACTTGTATTTGTTTTTTCATAAATGTACCTTTAGAGTTTTCTTGCAATGATATATATTGCAGAGACTTTGATTATATGGTGATTCTGAACTGAGATCAGACCCATATAAATATCTAGCTTGCTAGGCTGGGTTTGAAGACTTTTCCGGTCTGAAAAATTCACGCTTGCAATCTGATAGAAACGTTTTGCATAAACACTTGAGAGTCAGTGTTTTAGATCTAGTTTCTATACTCTATCCCCCACTGAGGAGAGCAAACCAGCTTGAAATCAGCTGATCTGGGGTGAGCAAATGAAAGAGGTAGTTAATTTCTGACTCTTTTTTCGTTTATGTAAAACAAATCTTACACTTGTTCGGCGGTTTTGGTATAGCGCCATCTTTTGGACATAAATAACAAGTGATAGCAGGTTACGTGATTAACTTGTATTTGTTTTTTCATAAATGTACCTTTAGAGTTTTCTTGCAATGATATATATTGCAGAGACTTTGATTATATGGTGATTCTGAACTGAGATCAGACCCATATAAATATCTAGCTTGCTAGGCTGGGTTTGAAGACTTTTCCGGTCTGAAAAATTCACGCTTGCAATCTGATAGAAACGTTTTGCATAAACACTTGAGAGTCAGTGTTTTAGATCTAGTTTCTATACTCTATCTCCCACTGAGGATAGCAAACCAGCTTGAAATCAGCTGATCTGGGAGTGAGCAAATGAAAGAGGTAGTTAATTTCTGACTCTTTTTTCGTTTATGTAAAACAAATCTTACACTTGTTCGGCGGTTTTGGTATAGCGCCATCTTTTGGACATAAATAACAAGTGATAGCAGGTTACGTGATTAACTTGTATTTGTTTTTTCATATATATATATATTAAGTAAACTGATAATGATGAATTAGAAGACATTAGCAACTACAAATCTCTAGATCGGATTATTATTTGCAGAGGGAATGAAATGGATAAAATTTATCATAGAATTAAACTTAGGCGAAGTGATAGAAATATTTTTAATATTAAATAGAAATATGCCTATGTGTTTGAAAAGGAAGTTTTTAATAAATGTGACCTGAGATTTGGTGTACTTAACAGAAGGACAATATAGAAACTCCAGACTTCTCAAGTATGGAGAAATATGTGTTAGGAGTAACAAGAAAAAATAAAAAATGAAATTCGTAGTCTTCAGTTAAATTAAGAGATTGAAGTGAAGCTGAATTGTACATAGTGCTAAAACACATGCTAATAGATGGGCAGTTAAAATCTTACAATGGATTCCCAGATACCTATTATAAGACTACATATGAGATGGATGGATGAAATGAGAAAGTTTCCCAGTAAGATATGGAGAAGAGAGGCTAAACATTGAAGAAACTGAATTAAATTTGAAGAGACTTTTATCCTGAAATGTATTGATAATAGTTAAAAATGATGATGATGAAACTATTTAAAATGATTCTTGATTTTTTAAATCTTACTCATGACTACAATAAAAATCTATTCATTAAATATTTGAGAATATATTTAGAGAATAACTATAATAATTATTGAAATCTTTTCTATTCCTTCACTTGTAACAGTGGTAGCCATTTTCAGATCATATGACATTTCTTCATAGATTCCTAAAAATATTCTAAAGGTTTTGAAGCAAAGTATCATTACCATATTTTACAACTGCTCCATATATCTATCAGAACATGCTACCTTTCCATTTTTGAAATAGCAGTTTAACCATGGCAGTCAAATATCCCTGTCCAAATCTAAATAATTGGATAAAATGAATATATTAAATGAAGTGATAAGTATTCTTATATCATTATTTAATAGATTATTAAAACAGTTATTATATTTAAAAACTATATGTTTATCATTCATTAATTCAGATTATGTTATCGTTTTCAAATATTTCAAAAACTTTACTGACAACTTTGACTGTATTTTTTTTTTACAGCTTCAATCCATCAATTATTTATTCCAAATCTTTCAGTTAAGCCCTAATAATATAACCACTTTCAGAGAAGGTGTAAGAATTTTGTTTCTAGAAACCCTGTTTATAACAATATAAGTATGTATCAGGATTTTCATTGGCGCAAACTTTTGTAGAATAAAGCCTGAATGGGGAATAGAAAAATTTGACATAAAGTGTAGATGAGTAAAGTTTTCAACAGTAGTGGATATAAAATATACGACTCATCAAAAGATCACCACACCCTAAAAGCAGAAATTAATCAGGCTGTAAAATTATCTCTCAACATCATTCAACATAGAACTGAAAAACAGTTTGTTGCAATTAAACATAGTTTAAATCACATTTTCTTATTCTTTATTAATGCTTTATACATATTATCAAAGATATTAAATAATCATTGGCTACGGAAAATAATATCAAGAGATGATTATGAAAAAATTATCCACATTGAATTTAGAAATTCAGTTAGAAAAAATACAGATAATAAGTTTTCTGTACTCAAACAGATTCAGTCTTGGTTGCTATATTGAAGATATATTTATTCTGATAAAAAGTAAACTGCCCTATAAATGGTAGTAGAGTATTAAGAATCTGGAATGTGGGCTGTAGGATCGATTCCATCGATGGAAAATTCAGCATTCAAATTTATGACCTCTCCAGCAATAAAGCCATTCGAATATATAACAATAATAAAAAAATCAAGATTATTCTAATGTCATATTGGCTCACCCTTGATTCAAGTTGGGAACAAACAATTCCATTTAATTGATCAAATTGGGATTTTTTTTTTTAATTTTACTCAGCTAGGATTCTAGCCAGACACTTTAGCTACTAACTTAATCATTTTACCATTGTCTTAAGCAGTTTATGGGATAATTCTTGCTCCCTATTGAGGATAGTTATTTATTACTCATCACATTTTTAATAAACTTAAAAATTATAATACTTTTATAAAGCTAGTAATAAAGTTAAATATACCAGTACCGGTAGTGTAGTGGAAAAGTAACAAATTCAAGAATTAAAAATTTCGGAATCGATTTTTAACTGGATAAAACATTAATTTTTTTTAAAAATTTAACCAATGAAATTGAACTTCAACCTTGTGTGATGTAAGGCAGTAGTAGAGCGTCAAACTTTGGAATGTAGAGTTCTAAGATAGATTCTAATCCTGTTATTTTCGGTGCTCAAATTTCTTATGAATTCTTGAGCAATAAACATTTTCCCAATGGAATTGATATATTGAAGTTCATTTCAACAAAATTTTTTATTAACAATAAATAGTGATTACATACTAATAAAGGATAGATAAATGAATAAATTGTACAATAATATGATTGTATAATGTTCTATTTGTCATCTGGCTAGATTTTGTTATGAGAGTACAATTGTTACACGACGCTCTTCCGATCTGTTAGGTATAGTGATGAGATTCTAAGAACTTGTTTAATGGAATAAGCATTTTTAATATAAACATGCATATTTTCTTTTAGAATTTCCTATTCTATAATGCTGGGTAGGTGGGAGTTGATAATCAGGAAAATGAAAGAGCAGTTAAAGACCAGGTGTCATCAAAGACTTTACTGGAGGCAAGGAGCTGGTCATGTTTCTTGATTTTTTTGAGGTTTGATAAAACAATGGTATGATTTGTGGGGGGGTAATTCCATGAGAGTTTTGCATCTCACTATCCATATGGAATAAAGGACAAAGGTAGAAAGTCTTATTATTGAAAAAATCCATTATGAATGGCATTTTCAAGTGAGAAAATCATATCAGGTCTTATGTTGGAATTAATTATAATTATCTCTTTCAGTGTTTTAAGTCTTGGGCACCGGTGTATAATATGGTCTATGGTTTCATCTTCACGAGCACACAGACCACATATAGGATCAATGCTGTTAAAACCTCTTTGGTGATAAAGGAACCAATTCGTGGGAAGCGCATTAAGATTTATTTTAATGATGAAGTCAAGAAATTTGGGTTCCAGACTCCATCTTTTGAAGTGTGAAATGAGTCTTTGGTTGGTTATTTTTAGGCTGGTTTTAATGGGTTGTTGATTATAGTTGATTATATTGTATGCTTCCCATAAGGTGATTTTTTTGTTAAGGTTAGAGGGCATTATTGGGTTATAAAGTTGTAAGTGGTCTATTAGGGAGGCTATCCATGAACTGGCAGAGGGCGGAGGATGATCTGTCGGTGTAATTTTTTAATAATGTTGGAGTATCCACATGAGATGATCAGATTATGTAGAGTGTTGTGGGTTTTCTGTAAAATGATTGCTTGTATTGAGTGGAATGACAGTCCATTGAACCTCGTGGTCGTTGGATGCTTACCACACTGTTACTCCATAGACACTAATCATGCAATTATTCAAAACTTAAACTCGGAGATAACTAAAGCTTGATATTTTTTTTTTTAAAAAAAGGTAAAATAATAAAGGAAAATAAAAAAATTTAAAAAATATTAAAATAAATAAAATTTTAATAAAATAAAGAAAAATAAGGAAAATAGAAAATTTGGATTCTTCATAATTTTTTTTCCTTCTTCTTCTAAAAATAGTAATACTAAAAAAGTGACATAATAAGATAAATATAATTGCAGTACTTATAAATAATTATTAGAAATGTGATGAGGTAAAAACATTTTATATTAAACAGTTAAAAGAAGTACAATTTAATTTGGCAGATTTAAGTTCTATTATTGAGAAATGTTCCCAGAGAAAAATTAATTACTTCAGCAGATGCACCAAAAATAATTTGAAACAAAAAAAGTCACTCTAATATCAGACAATGGCGGAAATAGTACAGTATTTGTAATATTTTCAAAAAGAGGAAATAAATAAAAGCTTCTTTTTCTCATATAGTTAAAAGGTTAAAGTAAAATAGCCTTTATATAGCACACGATAGAGCAGAGGACACTCAACGGCTGAAGAATAATAAGAAAAGGTATTGGGTTAGCCAACTAACTGCTTTGTGATTGTTTAAAGTTTTCCTTCCGTGTTTTATCTATCAGATAATTGGGTGACTATATTTATCTATACTTATATAATATATATATAAGATCGGAAGAGCGTCGTGTAAATTAAAAATATCTGTTGACCGTAATCAATTAAAAATCAATTTAATTAAACAATGAACTTAGAAACGACTTTTAAACTAAACTTAGTTAACATTTATAAAATTAATATTCACGTAGTTATTCTATTATTAAATAATTGAATTGTATAAGTTCAATTTTAAAAGAAACTTTGTGTCAGTCATTTTTTTATTTATTATTATTTACTTTAATTACTTGATCTATATGAACTTAAAAAAAAAAAAGCTGAACAAATTCATTGAGACGCATCGCACTATCGCCATTGAGCCCTATAAGTAACCCATAAAAGAAATAATGAAAAATTATAATGGATTTAAATATAGATGTACAAACTGAAAATTCATAAAATTTATAAATAGATAAGTCAATAGTAAAAGTAAATAAATGTTTTTTAGGTGAACAAGTTTAAATAATAAGTAGTATTGTTTTAGACTAAAAATAGCTAACTATGGCCATGTGCCAAACATGGCACATTGTGGGACTAAACGTGGACATTGGACTTCTGATTATAAAATAAATATTAAGCATGGACTGAGTAAAGTAAATAATATGTAATAAAAAAACATTTTTTAATACTCAACAATAAAAATTAAAAAAATCATAAAAAATTATTTGCCTCAAACTTTAAAAAAATGATTTTGTCTATTTCATTTTATTTAGCACTTGTCCAATTTTAATACATCTAAATCATGAGAAAATGTTAATTATATTTCATTTTATAACTTATATTCTTTTTTACAATCGTTGTTGAAATTTTTGTCTCCATAAAACATTATTATGTTATGAAAAAAATTATTAAATATTATTTATATTAATATTTTATGCAAAATTTCAGTCATAAAGAAAATTTGTATGGTGCGTGTAAATTCATGCATAAAAATTGGCATGGACAGAAAAGTTTTGACCATCCTTGCTTTAAAACATAAATTTCCATCTTGAAGAAAGATTGCACCAACAGTAATAATACTGCATAATCCCAGGGAGTTTGGTGTTTCTTCTAGCCTTTAACACAATTTATATACTAAATTTCAATAAGCTTTGATATTCAAAATTACATTATAAAATTGTAAACTTTTGTGTCATAGTGACTGATACATTAGACACACCTTACTCATGATATGGGCTTCATGTCAGGTAAACTTTAAAATTTCTCAGATCTCAAACAGGCTTCATATTTTATTTTCAGATTGATTATCTATAGCCCACTCAGCATTTAATAATGATTGATTAATGGGTATTTACCTATTTTAACTAGTATATATAACTCCTAGATTAATTTGAGTTTGTTATAAGAATTTGTGACACACTGACTATAAAAAATGAAATTAAAAATATGATTGTAATATGATGTGATATTTATTAATTGTGACAATAATATCATATCCCTACATGTGTAAAAATTAGAGTTGCCTTTACTTTTATTTATATCGTTAAGATGCTCATGATAAATAAACAAAACTGTACATATAAAATAAATCTTCATATATATTTTTCAAAAAAAACTGTATAAAGTATTTTTTTTATATATCATCTGCACTAAGATTACTTTAAGTAAAATAAAAACACAAGATATTATAGTCTAGCATTTAAAAATAAAAGTTTAAAAAAATCAAGTATATATATATATATATATATATATATATATATATATATATATATATATATATTTATATATTTTTATATAAGACAATAAGAAAATAAAAAAGTTATGTATAACAAGCAGTAGATGGAAATAGTGAATGGAAATAATTCCCCTTGCCTTTTTTTTAACTGCATAAAATAATTCTAAAATAAAAAAATCATTATGAGATATACCTAATTTCTTTCTTATTGTATTAATTCCTTATATATATATATATACACACAGTAAACCAACAACGGTCCAGGATAGAAAGAGCAGCTTGAAACCGGCTGCGGATAAATATATCCAACGCATTTCAAAATTCTTAAATTTCAGGTTTCTTTATAGCGTAAGTCTCAGATAACAAATGTTATTAATAATAACAACAACAATAATTATCTTAATAGAATACTATTATTAGATTCCAATTATGGGGTTTGAAACTTCTTCTCTCAGGGTTTATGTTATAAGCTTAGATATCTTAAATTTTAAATACTAGCTCATGTTTCAATATCTTGGCTGTAATTCAGATTCACATTATACTTAACATAAAATGATAATTATATTAGGTATTCCAATGTTCTCATATGCAATATTTATTTAATTATAAATTTATTTAATGCACGTAAGTAATATTTATTAAGGCAATAAACCTTCCAAAGCGTAAGCTTGTGGTTAAGACCTGTAGAGGTCCCTACCTTCTCATTTTTAAGCCCACACTATTGAGGTTTATTGTCTTATTAAATATTATTAATATTTATTTAAGTTGCAAATAAAAATATTTTATATTATCTTCATAACTTTATTCTGGATGTCTTCTGCTTCAATCAAATATGAAAAGCAAATACATAAAACTGAGTATTAGGTAATCAATAATGATCATACAAAACATTCTTTAAAGCATTTTCAATTTTGTTCACTTATAAATATCTTATTTATCTGGTACATAAGTATATCTAAGTCTAATCTTACAATAAACTAATTTATAATAATTGCATACAGATAAAGTATTGCAGCAGGTAGAAGGGGAACATTTTATGCTATCCAAAGCAAAATAAATAGGAATTAAGGAAGTATACGTCTTATTACAATGAAGATGAAATGGATATGTAAATCAAGTAAACATTAATTAATATGTGACTATTGAGATATATTCTTTTTAAGACAATGAATAATAAAACTTTATTATTATGAGATTTTCTGGTTAATGAATGCAATAGTAATGGCAACGAAAACAGAAACTTGTTTTAATAATAACATAAATATTTATTTACAATGTAAATAAAGTATGAAGTTTGGTTCAATAGATATAAAAATAATAATTTTAATTTAACAAATTAAGATAATAAAGTATTTGTACAATTTTACAATAAATATCCTCTTTAAGTATTGCTACAAAAGTATAATAATAACCATTGCATTATTTATTAAATTCTTAATCATTATTATCTAACCCACTTTTTCAACTATCTTGTATCAAAGACAAGACAACAATATATGCTCATATTATGCCAATAGCTTGATATTAACTTTCTAATGATATCAACTTCGTCTCAAAACCATTGTGAGAAAGCATTTGTTTTTACATTACAAAAATGGCTTAATGTATCTATTAGAAGCCAGGAAATAGATATAATAAACATATTTCACTTCAACAACTGCTTTAATATTAAATTGCAATAGCTAGCGAATACCCTTAAATAAATATGCCTTAAAAGCTCTTAATTATTCAATAACACATTTAATCATTACAGTATAGGCAAAGTGGATAATAAATAATATACGAATAGTCACTCAGTATCTATGTACAAGCAGTGCCGAAAGATTAATAAGCCTCAATCTCTCTTTCATAGAGGGATTGAATATATGCAATAGCAAGAAAAAAATATCAACACCAAATTCTGAATTAACAGCTGACTTCAAGCAGCTGCCAATGACTAAATAAGCAAGGCATAAATATGATAACAGCAATAATAATAATAATAATAATAATAATAATAATAATAATAATAATAATAATAATAATAATAATAATAATAATAATAATAATAATAATAATAATAATAATAATAATAATAATAATAATAATAATAATAATAATAATAATAATAATAATAATAATAATAATAATAATAATAATAATAATTAATTCATCATATCCATTTATTATTCATTTCAACATTTACACTTTAACAAAATACACAATAAAAATAATAATAATAATAATAACAATGATAATAATTAAAATTTAAAAAAAAAAAAACAATTATAATCAAATACAAGCTAAATACATAAAATTATATATACATATATGTTCATAACTATACATTTAGTTTTTTTTAACATTCATCACAAATTGATCCAAAAAATATCAATATTATTAAAGTTAGATTATATACCATTTGCAATCTATTAATACTGATTTACCAAAGAAATATTTTTACATATACTAATCTTGAAAGTTTCATTTCTCTTAATAGACAATACTTTCAATTCTATTTTTGATATACAGTTACTACATCAATTTTCCCATCAATCAACTTTTTCAGTAATATCATATCCTTCAACATTCTCCTTTCTTTCAATACTGTTTTGACAGTTTGACATTCACCCATTATTAATTTATTAAATCTTTTTTCAATATTATATATTTTAGACTGAATATTAATCAGATTGAATTTCCATATACAAGAATTATATTCTAAAACTGTAACAACAAGAGAAAAATAACCTATATTTTATGGAAATAGATAAATCTCTCCCATATCTCAAAATACACCCATCTTTCTGTATGCTTTATTAATAATACATTTAATATGTGCATTAAAAGTAAAATTGCTACAAAATATAATTCCTAAATCAGATACAGTCTCTTTATATTTAATAACACCATTCTCAATTTTATATTGATAAACAGATTTTTCAGTTTTATTAGTATAGGAAACAATGCATGTTTTATTAATGTTAATCTCCATGTTGTTATACCTACACCATATAATAAAACTATCTATATCCTTTTGAACCTCAATATGATCACTATAAGTAATAATTCTTTTAAATAACTTACAATCATCAGCATAAGTAAGTATCATACTATTTTTTATGCTATGATCAAGATCACACATATAAATAACACATATAAACATAATAATAATAATAATAATAATACATAAATAGTCACTTGCATACACACACTCTCATATGCATAATAAAGCATCTATCAAATTCATTAATGTATGTGAATTCACAAAATATGATGAAATAACAGAACTACATATTTTAATTCTATAGCTATCTAAATGACTCTCAGACACTCTACTTGTTCACATATACCAAATATAAAGGCAGTTTTACCCCAGTACAATAATTCATTATGTCATATCAAATATCAGTCTAAAGAACTTTTAATAATTATTAAAATAAAATATTTACCTGGATATATTTCATTTAACAAAAAAAAAAATTTTTTTCACTTATTTTTGTTTCTAACCAAATCCTTGGGTAGCAAATACTATTATAAATATTTCCATAATACCATATAAAATATATTAATAATATAAACATAAAATATAAAATTACAATTATATACTGCAAAGAATAAATTTTCTTTATATATGAAATACATTTATACCCTCTATTGTTATTTTACCCGCTAATGAAAGGATTAAAGTTTTTCCCATAATGAGAATTAATTCATTTTAACAAAGAGTTCATTTGTTGTTTTCTTATATGAAATAACATAACAGTCTTTTATTATGGTGGCCAAAAAGAAACACATATACTTATTATGGTTCAAATTAAGAATTCCATAAATATTGTGACTGCCTGCAATACAATTCATCAAGTAACTTGTCAGCAAAACCCAGTAGCAAATCTTAACAATTAATGAATAGCACAACAGTTCTCTCTTAAGTTTGAGCATTATTTAATTAATCTTTAAGCATAAAAATAATTTGAACTATTTCTTCTTTAGTCGAATGGCAATATAAGCCAGCAATCAATGAGTAGACTAATTTTGGATACTTAATCACTTATAATAATAATAATAATAATAATAATAATAATAATAATAATAATAATAATAATAATAATAATAATAATAATAATAATAATAATAATAATAATAATAATAATAATAATAACAACAACAACAACAACAATAATAATAATAATAATAATAATAATAATAATAATAATAACAACAACAACAACAACAATAATAGTAATAATAATAATAATAATGGTATTTTTTATTGGCATCACTGAAGGATAAAAAATATCTATAAAGTTTTTTTCAATGTTTTGAAAGAATAGATTTTCATAACTTTCTCCTCCATTAAATTTATAAAAAGTATTTTGAAGATATCACATTTTTTCTTATTTTTAAAGCTGGTTGAAACTTGAAAATAATTCATCTTTTATTTTTCTTTCAGTTTAAAACAAAAGAAATACACAGTTTTAAAAATTTTATTTGTAACAAGAAAAACTGTAAGTCTTTTACTAATGATATTTAATATAACTTATTTGTTTTAAAGATAAAATTATTGAAGTTATAATAAATAAATTAATTGCTTGATAGAATTAATGTCAGTTCCAATTTATATATGATAAATTTTAGGATTACTAAGTAATAACTAAAAAGTTCAAATTAACTAATAATGTTTATGATATGGTAAAATTTATACTCATCTCTTGATGTTTTATTGGCTTCAGGTAATTTTCAATTTGTCTTTATCATTTCTTTTAAATAGTATGAAATTGGCATGCTTTCCTGCACTATCATTCAATGCATGGCTAACACACATTGTAGAATAGTAATATAAGAATAATGCCAGCTTTTCACTCAACATTGAAATTAATTTGACAATTAATAAAGATAAAAAATAGAATTGAAAACTAAATAACTTCGTTTATTAAAACTATTTTATTCTCTTCTTTCCTTTTCATATTTATTTTCTCCTTTATTTTTTGAATTTCAACACCAATTTTTATTTTTAAAAATTCTCCTTTTATACACCTATCCATGTATGTATGTTAATATACAATTGAATTTTAAGTATTAGAGGAAGGACATTCAACACTAGTGCTAATCTAACCTTTTAATTAATTCAAGCTTGACTGTTCTAATTAAAGAAACTTCTAAATCACATGATGTCTAGACTTGATATATAACTATCTTTAAAAAAATTACTTAATAATATATTTTATCTTAAAATACCTTTTTTAAATTTATGATACCTTTTATTTAAAGTACTCATTAACTTTATTTTACTTGAAAGTTCTTTCTTAATGTTACTATAATCATCATTATTCAATACTGTTATAAAGTTTTTTTTTAATTAATTAATACTTTTATTAATTTTCAGACTTCCCTTCCATACATGCACCAAACATCATACACATATATGTATTTCAGAAAATAATAACTTACTTTTGAATATAATAATAATTAATCACTTAACAGAACTTATTAAATTCAAAACTCCAATTATTTCTAAGCTTAATATACCAAACTCTAAATTTACTCAGACTATCTAAATAATCAACATTTTATTAAATATTATTTTTAACAGCATTTTACTTCTAAACAAACCAAAAATAAAACTTTAATATATTTAATAAATAATAATTGGCAAACATTTATAGAAATTTATTTAATACAGTATTAACTGTTAAATTGAAAGTCTAGATATCTATCAACAAAATAAGTCATCATCATCAACCATTATAAATTCACTGCAGGATGAAGGTATTTCCAAGTTCAATCCATCTTCTCCAATATTTAGCTTCTCTTCTCCACATCATCCCTGCACACTTTCTTATTTCATCCATCCATCTCACATGTGGTCTCTTTCTGAGTCTTTTACAATCTCTTGGAATCCAGTTTAAGATTTCAATTGTTTATCTATTATCATCTCTCCTAGAAATATGTCCAGACCAACTCCACTTCAGTCTTTTAGTTTTTTCAATGAGGTTAGTAACACCTGTTTGTTCTCTTACCCATATATTGTGTTTTTGATCTCTTCTTGTTACTCCTAACATACATTTCTCCATACATCTTTGAGTTATCTGAAGTCTCTGTATTTCTTTTCCATTAAGTGTCCAAATCTCAGATCCATAAATAAGAACTGGTAAAACGCATTTATTAAAAACCTTTCTTTTCAAACGCATATGCATATTTCCTTTTAGTATCAAGTTATTTCTACCAAAAGCACTCCAATCAAGTTTAATTCTATGATTAAGTTCATCTATTACATTTCCATCTGTATTAATAATCTGACCAAGATATTTGTAGCTGTTAACATCTTCTAACTTATCATAATCACTCTTTATTTTTATATTTTGAGAAAATCAATTGAACATTATTTTAGTCTTTTTAACATTTACCTTTAGTCCAACTTTTCTACTTCCATCTGATAATCCCTGCAGCTCTAAAGCATTATTTGCAAAAACAACTACATCATCTGCAAAATCTAAATGACTTAAATAATATACATCTACTTTTATTCCTTTAGCTTTCCATTTTAATCCACAAAATATTTCTTGCAGCCCTGCTGTAAAAAGTTTTGGAGATATGGACACCCTTGTCAATGTTAGCTTTCCTAGTATCATTATGTAATATAATTGTTGCTGTTACATTTTTATAAATATTCTTCAAAATATGACAATATTCTGGATCTATACCTTGATGATCCAATGCTTTAATTACTGAAGAAATGTTTATAGAATCAAATGCTTTTTTATAATGTACAAATCCAAAGAATAATGGCAACTCATATTCATTTATCCTTTCTATAACTTCTCTCAATACTTGGATATGATCTACTGTACTAAAACCATTTTTAAATCCAGCTTGTATTCTCTTGGTTGATAGAAATCCAATGTTCTCTGTAGATGAGTTTTAATTACCTTGGTAAATTTTTGTATAAAACTGATAAAGGGCTGGTAGGTCTGTAATTTCTAATATCTTCTTTATCACCTTTTAAAAATATTAATATTAATACTGCATTCTTCCAATTATCTAGTACATCTTTATCATTTAGACATTTGGTATATAACCTTGCTAAAAAAAATTCTATTTCTTCACCAGCTTCCCTTAATATAGCAATTATAATTCCACCATTACTTGGAGATTTTACTTTCTTCATAAATTTAATTGCATGTCTCACTTCTTCATTTAAAATTCTGGGCAATTCACAAGATATAATAGATATAGGAGGTACTTGTTCTTTATTACTATATAATTTTTGATAGAAGTCTTCTATCCATTTCATGATGTCATCTCTCTTTTTAGTAATAATTCCATATTTTTTCTTATTGCAGATATAAATTTCCTATTAATACCAAAATATTGTTTTACACTCTTGAGATTTTGATTCTCTTCTACAGTTTTCCTTGCTAGTTCACAGTTATACTTTCTTATATCATTTTCAATTTTTTTCTGCACCATTTTACAAAATTTGAGATATTCAATCCTTTTTAATGCATCATTTTTGTATATTTTCACATTCCTTCTTTTCTTCATAAATTCTCTAGTCTCAATAGAAATTTTATTAGTCAATTGCTGCTTCTTTCTACCAGCTATCCTTGTTGCAGTTTTTAAAAGTGTATCAGTTATTTTCTTACTAATTTTATTCAAATCTGAATCATGTTCAAAATCTACTCATACTTTAAACCGATTTGTAAGTTCTAATTTAAACTCATTAGAATGTTTCTGAAGATTAGGAATATCAACTGTAAATATTGTTTTTCTTAATAATTTTTGTCTCTCTAGTTTTGCATTAACATATATATTACATGTTACTAATCAATGATCACTTCCTATGTTAAATTTATTAAGAATCTTACATTCTTGAAATACGCATTTTCTGTTTGTCAAAATATAATCCAATTCTCTATCTTCATTTGGATGCTTCCATGTCCATTTCATTTTAACATTTTTCTCAAAAAAAGAATTCATAATATAAAGTTTTTCTTTTTTTGCAAACTCCATAAGTCTATGCCATCTCTTATTTCTTTTACCATAAGCAAAATTACCTATAGCACTTTCATCTTTCATTTGTGTACCAATTCTAGCATTAAAATCTCTCATTAATAAAGCATATTTAATAAACTCTTTTATTGACGACTGAGAACATTTAACTAATATTTATGCGATTTAATCACAACAAAGTTCACTTGGAACAAGATTAGTTTTATTTAAGGTAAAAAAAAGTTTTTTAATTATTATAAGATATATTTAAACTCTTTTGGGTTTAAATATATATATTTATCTTCCAATACTTGACTTTTTTAAACTTTTATTTTTAAATGCTAGAAAATTCAAAAGTAAGAATAGATATCAATAGAAGGCTTAGTAACACATAGAGTTATAATTATTTTTAAAGCATATATTTTAAAAAGAACAAAATAGGAGTGAAAAAAAAGAAAATAATGTTAATTTTAAAAAAAATAATTAAAAATTATTTCAATTAGTTAATATTTTGAGAAAAATTAGAAAAAAAAGAAGAAATATTAGTATAAAGACTAAGGATGTTGAAGCTTCTATAAGTCAAATTTTGGAAAAAATTAATTATTATTTTAGATTTTTTAATACAAATTGAATTTGAAGTGCAAATAATAATGCAAATGATTTTTTTTTAAAAAATGAAAACAATATATATTTTAAATTTGGTCAACATTACTAAAAGTTTTAAAGAGTTTGATAATAAAAGTTGTGACATCTCTCCATCCACATTATGTTAGCATTAAGCAAAATTAATCCTTTTGCATTATTACATTTAATGCTCAATCATTTGAGTTAAGTTTCCAACTTTTTATTTTAACAAATTATTATTTTTTATTATATTTCTACAAATTTCAAATAATTTTTACAAATGAAAATCATTCTTAAAAATAATGTTTCAATTTTGGAAATATAGAAAAAAGTAGTAAACAGAATACATGTATTTTGTTTAAATATATTTCAATGGCATTAAGAAGCATTAGATAAGGAATTGTGGAAGTAGTACAAAAATATTTCCCTTCAAATTTATAAGATTTTCATTTGAAAATGGTTATGAAAATAATTGAAAGTACTTTTACTTATTATAATAGTTATTTCAGGATACTATTAATAACTTATTATTTTTTTATTACATTAATTGATCCATACTAGATATATATACACACACACACACACACACATATATATATATATATATATATATATATAAATAGTTCACAGTAAACAAGACCAAACAATACCAAGTATCTCAATCTGTTTGTTGTTAAGGTAACTTTTTTATTGTGATAAAGGGGGATACCCATTTTTATCTATGGACTAATATATTTGTGTCAAGACTAAAGATTGACACTTGACTGAAAGATATTGAAAATTATAATTCAAAGAAATTTAAATAAACCTCATTTAACCAAAAGACTTTTTTACGAGGCTCCTCGTAGACATCTGAAGTCACTCTAACTCAGCCGATTCTTATGCTAAAAAATTCGTTCGATACGTTTTGAAGAGGTTTTTAAAAGTTCTGTACGATGGTGACCTCTTCCGACTTATTTTACAAGTAAAAAATAAAAAAAATGCATTTAAACCTAAACAAAGAAAGAACATTATTTGTGATTGGTTCTTAGCAAGCTCTCAGCCGAAAAAGACATTCTGATTGGCTGGAAAGAACAAAGAAACCGCCTGATCAAAGAAAATAAAGAAAAACGCTGAGATTTTCATTTCAAATCCAATTTTAAGTATTATAAAATTATATTTATGGAAATTAAAATTATTCTCAGAGAGAATAATAAAAAAACAAAATTATTTTCGAAAAATATTGAAGATTTTAGTACAAATATTGAAGATGTAGTAAAAAGAAATATTTACTTTTCTATAACGTAAAAGTCGATCTTTTTGTTTATATTATAGCTTTTATGTTGCCGAAATTGAATATTTTAGAATAAATAAATAGCAATTTATTTTTGAAAGAACTTTCGTTCTCTTCATAACCTGAAAAATTAATAATATACTTTTTATAAACGTATCTGAGTTGAATTTAATATTATAGGCGAATATGTTTTAACAATAGGCTTTGTCTTCAGTTTGTGAGTTGGCCAATTAAAAGATTTGATTTTTACCTCATACAACCAATAATATAATTAGTGGTTAAAAGGTTAACAGGCAAATATAACTTGTTTTTGAAAGCATACTAATAAATAATCAATTTTAACTTTCAAACTGCACTGAAACCATATATTACTTAGATAATAAACTAATAATGCTCAAGGCCAGATTGGTTTATGAATGTTGTGCATGAAAGCAGTCCATACCTAAATAAAACCAAACTATACCAAGAATCTCAATCTAATATGTTTATATGGGCAAAAAATTAAGACTTTTAATAAATAACTCACTGCAGGGCAAAGGTAATATCCAATAATGCATAACATTTCTGCAGTGTAATTTTTACTACACCACTCTCATTCAAGGTAGGGACTCATTTCTATCTGCTTTTAACACTTTGTGGACAGATGCAATCATAAACATGTGATCAAAGACACAAGGTGCTAAAAGTGGATAGAAACCAGCTAGATTGCATGAGAATGGTGTAATGAAAATTACATTTCATATTATTTATTATTGAATAATATCTAGTTTAATGAATGACTAATAAAAATTGATAGTATTACCCAATAAGTTTGTCATTTGAAGATGATGAGGATTTGAGCACTTTTCTATCTTATTTACTTTCTAATTAAGAGTAGCTAAATATCCATTCAATTGGATTGGCTGCATCACAGCAGCATAAAAAAAAATTCAAACCTTTTGGAAATAATTTTATTTAGCTTGGATTTAATATATATTTAAATTATAACCACTGCTATAGAATATCAATTATCTGTTGTCAAGACAACATTAAAATAGATGTTAATGGAATCCACTAATCAAAGTCTAATATTTAATTAGATAATGTGCGACAGAAACAATTGAAACAGATTGAGTTTAAATTTCTCTAAAAGTTTTAAATAAATTTTAGTCAAAGGGAAAACAATTCTTATATATTCTTTCAAACAAACTATTTCTCAACACTTTAGTTCACTTGTTATATATTTAAGAGCTAAGATCTTAATAATAAATCCATTTCATTTATTATCTATTTGGCAATAGATTATTAATATTCTATTTGTTTATTTAAGCATTAGCTAAAATGATGTAATTTATATATGATAATTAATTAATTGTTGCCAATTATAGTTTTTTTTTTTTTGTATATGTACATGTAAATCAAATAGATTTATTGTTTGGGAATTGTAAAGATTTCAAAACTGGAAATGCTAAAACTGGAATTGATCTGAGGACTCTAACACGCATTAAACTATACGGCACTCTTTCTCTACATATTTATATATAATATTTAAAAACACGTAAATTGTCTGTACTAAATTTAATGTAATTATAAGGGACTTGAACTCAGGTTTTCAAACTTCCCATAGCTATCCAATCTATCTTATACAACTGATACACATGACCACATACATGTGAAAGAGATAAATGATCTCGAATATTGAAGCTGTACATATATAGTTGTGTGTGTGTGCTTCACCTTTCACTGTTTATTTAACTACTGATACTAAAGTTAACCATAGTGAATGAATATTAAAATAAATAATTAATGAATTATTAATGAAATTTAAATATATATAATTTGGAAATTAAAAGAAAAAAAAAGTTTAAAGTAAAATAAATAAAAAATCATTGCATCAGCAAATAGAGATGCTAGCTAATGTACTTTAAATAATTTAACTTAAGATCCATTAAAGAGAAAAATGATATAATATAAAATCATTTGTTTGTTATCTAAACAATAATGTAAAATCATATGATGCTTTTAAGAGCTTGCAAATAATAGAAGCATTGGTAGACTTCAATTAATTAATGTAAAAAAAGGATAAAAAGATATAAATACTTTGTTCTGACAATCATCATTAACTTGTTCTAATATTTTGACCTATACGTAAATCTCTGAGTAGAAAAGTTTTACCTCCTTTGCATTGTCTGTTGTCGAAGGGAGTCCTAAGAGTCCAACAGAAGACTGAAGATCCATACTGATAATTACCTACTTTTGCTCCCTGAAAGAAAGGCCTATTCACATGAAAACATAATCAAAGACCGTAACAGCCGTCAAGCAAGAATGAGGCCTCTAACATAAACTCTTAATTTGCCACCCTTATAAGTGCTTCTTAGTTATCAGTAACTTTTATCTTTGTCATTGTTTTATTATTGTTGTTCTGGTTAATATGTATTAATTAATTTTACCTACCATATATTTAAAAGGTTAATGTATGTATTCTAACAATCCACTAGTTCTGTTTCTTTTTTTGTTATATGTTATATATATTATTGTAAATATCGATAAGTCGATATTATATTTAAATTTGTTATTTGTTATTAAAAAAAAAAATCTCTTTTAGTTGATGTTTACATATGAAATATTTAAATTTATCTTTTATGTTTATTAAGTATAGTTATTATTTGAAGTTATTATTTTATTTATATATATATAGTACATCATTATAAACATTTAATTATTAAAATAAATAAGGACATATAAATTATTAGTTATAAAAAAGATTATTTTATTTATAATGATTATTAAATGCAATAAATAATTATTTATGTATATTTTAAAAGATGTCAAATTTTCGATTTGATACTTTTTATATGTATACTTGATATTTTATTTTTATTTTGATGTTAATTGTTGTAAAAGAGAACATATATATAACATGAGTTTTAAAATAGCATCTGCTGGCGCATGGAACCACGCGACAACAATAGAGGAAGCCATTACGATTTTTATTGAAATAGATATAGCACAAACAACTGAAGGATAGAATTTTATTATATTTTATTTCTTTAAAGTTTACCATTCTTTAAAATACTGAAGTAACGTATATATTTTATGATAAACATATAAATTATGACGGGGTAATAAGGATATATTGCAGCTAGGGCTGCATCATCAACGTTCATTAATTCCAAGGCAATTTTCAATAGAACAACTAAAAAATTTCAATGTATAAATTTCGTCGCGTCTGGAGCTGAAAGCTGATATAGCTATCTTAAATGTATAATCGTCAATTTAATTATAATCTGCAAGTAATTGGAGTTGATATGCTGGATTTAATATTTTAATAAAATATGCATATATCTAAGAATTAACAATCTTCTTTTAATGTAATCGTTTCTTTGTCTTTCAACAGAATGCATTCTAGTAATAAAAGTAAACGGATGGAAAATAACTCATGGACTAAATTAATTTTTTGAAAGGACAATTAACTAAACGAACTTTAAAAGGTATTTAATATTTTTATTTATATATATGAATGATATGTAAATATATTTTTGAGATCAATATATATTTTTTTTTATTTACTTTTATTTTTCATTATAAAATATACGTTTTATAAACAATCAATTTAGGTATCTTGTTTTATAATAATATTAGACGTATAACAGATGTTAAGATAAAATATTTAAATAATTTAAAATCTTAAAATGTAATTTATAGGATGAGATGGTATATTAATTATTATATTTATATTATAATTGTTAGGCAGAAATATGTCTTTATATATTTAATTTATATATATACTTATTACAAATATATACATATATTTATTCTTTGTATTTATATTTGAAACATCAATATTATTTAAAGTTAAACATAACATAAAATAAAGGATGTGCTATTTATTTTTATATATAATGCCTTTGTAATTATTTAAAAGATCGATACTATATTATTCTTATTTTCTTTTAATGCCAAAGTTATTAGTAAATTAATTGAATTTACGATTTAATAAAAGATAATTTTATATTTCATTTATTATTTGGTTTGTAGGTCACTTACATATATATTATTATTCAGTCATATGTTTAGAGGTATATAAATTTACATAGTTAGATGTGTATATTTGAATTTAGTAAAAGTCCCTTTATTTTTGATATATATATATTTGATTAGTTAGTCACATCATTCTTAAAAATAAATTATAATAATAGATCTCATTGATTAATATGATTTTAGATTTGTTTCATGTAAAGCTAGCTGGAAGGGCAATTTAAACAATTTATTAAAATATAATTGGAACAAGTTTGTTTTTCTTCATTCTTTAATATAAATGGAATACCTCATATACGTTCCATTATATTTAACTTACTTAATCATGAGCTACCATATAGTTTCCATTACATTTGGCGCCCAACGTGGGGCTAGAAATAAGCTAATTAGGGCTTGAAATACCCCACATACTTGAGATTAAGATGTCTAGTATATATATTAATATGAGATGTATGGTTTAAAGAAAGAGAAGCATTTTTGTGTGTTTAATTTTTTTTATATAAATGGAAATATTTTAGCCTTATGTTTAGATGGTGATGGTTAATATTATTGTATTTTTTTTTTAGTGATGAAAGATAAATATAGTCATGAAGCAGTTTAATTTCAATTTAAAAAGTATATTGATGGTGTTGAATTATAGTATAATAATTTTGTACATATTTGGAAAGTTTGAGTTGTAGAAAATCTATAATTTTGAAGGTTGGATGGGATATTTGATTGTTGGAGTTTGGTTGGTTCTGTTGCAGGTATTGATGTTGAGTGGGGAATTTTGTCATTGTCTTGAGGATGTGATGCATTCATGTCACTTGTGATTGATTAGTCTCATTCATTGCTCCAACCCAAATTTTGATGTTTATTATTATTTATCATGAAGCAGTTAACAGTAGTCCTGCCATGATTTTATCTTTAAAACTCCAGAGAGAGTAAGATATAATTATTTTGATATATGTATAATATTTGCCTCTAAGTCTCCCAAAGATGAGCAAGGAAATATTTTATAAATAATAGCCCCTAAGACTTGAAATATAAGCAGGGTAGTGTAATAGTGTTTTCAGAAAATTTATTATGGGTTGTAGTAGATAGGATAGAATGAAATGTGATAGTCATCTAAGTGTTCATGAAACATTGTATGCTTTGGGAGTAATGATTGAATTCTTTTATCTACATCAAAGTTGTGAAGTGCTAATCAATCTTTTGGTTGTCAATATCTGTCGGATCTTTGGAGGAATAGATAAGTATATAACTTAAATATATAACACCAAACTTAAGAGTTTGATTAATTGATTATTGTTTGTAACAAATAATCTATTACATTGATTATCAATTAGGGTTTGAAAACAAACATATCAATGTTTTATTTTTTTTTTTTGTAAGTGACTTTTAAACATGAAATTCAATTAGTGAATATTTGTTAGTAGTAAACTGCATTAGTACAATTTTAGTAAAATATTTCGAGCACAAAAGTTAATAATAAGTGAAGTGGATATTTTTTTTTTATGTGTATAAAATGGTATTAAGTATTAAAGTCCAGAAAATTTATAGGTATCAATTTAAGTATTTTATATTTAACTACCATTATTTTGAATGAGAAAGTTGTCTCACTATATTATCAAATTAGTTATTTTAAGGCATGTGAACATTTAGTTGTAGTTTAAATATTTCAAGGTTATATTGAATTTGATATGAAGTATCCACATTTTAATATAGTATAAGTGTAGAATATTTATTATCATTAAATATAAATAAATGTTATTTAGTGATATCAGTTGTTACTCTCTGCATATATATATTTTAGAGAAATTTGTTGATGTTATGGTGATAGATAAGATTATTTTTTTTTAAGCCAAGAAGTTCATGAGTTCAAATAAGTAAAATTTAGATTGTCAGATAGCTATTATGTATTATAAGATTAAAAAGGCTTGTATTTTTAGTTAAAAAATTGCTTGTTGGAATAATGATTGGAGATGGTGAACCCTGGATCTGTGATAATTACTATATAGAAATATATATATATATATATCTTAGATTAATAATGGATAAAATAGTAATAAAATGCCAGTTAATGGTGATTTTGACTTGAAAGATTTTATGGAAAAACTTAGAGCTGAAATGAACACAAATTATGAGAGACTAGAGTCTAAATATGATGAACTTTCCCAGAAACTAGAATCTAATTTAAAAACAAATTCTGATGAACTTTCCCAGAAACTAGAGATTGGTTTAAAAACTAACTCTAATGAATTAAAAGATCTTAGAGCTGAGATAAAAATAAACTCTAATGAATTAAAAGAAGATCTTAGAACTGAGATGAAAACCAACTCTAATGAATTAAAAGAACTGGTAGATAATAGTGTTAGAAGAGTAGAAATAAAATTTGATGAAAAAATGGAAAAATATAGAGAAGAGACAATAGTGGAAGCTAATTCTTTAAAAGCAAAAATTGAAGAAATAAATAATGAAATGAAAGAAGAAAATCAAGGAATTATAGCCAGATTAGAAGTAGTTGAAAGAAAGACTATAAAGAAACCTAAAAATTTTGATGAATACTATAGTGAGGATAAAAGAATTGATAAATCCTTAAAAATAAAATTAAATTCAATAAAGCAGTTAGAAGAAGTAGACTAAAGATTATGAAAGATTAAAGGACACTGTTAACAAATTTAGAGATTAGACATGTTAAAATCTCAATGTTCAGACAATAGTACCATTAAGTTAGTGAGAAATAAAAATGCATTATAATAAAATAAATGAAAGTGTTCAAACTTTAGAAGTTGAATTAAATTTACCAGAATAAGATTAAAATGTAACTCTCAAAAATTACTATGAAAGAACAGAATGTGTTTATCAAAGGCAATATAAAGCAACAGTATAATAGTAACTTTTCGTGGTAGCAAAGAGAGCATATTTTTATATATATTAGAACCTGGATATTTGAGTGATAATTTGTACCATTACTGCACTAGAAAAGACCTATTTTACAAGTATGCTACTAGAACAAAATTCGTAAAATATATATTCTTGAAATTTGAGAGAAATAAAAAGGTATTCAATTTAAATATTGGTAGAAAGATTATTGATATAGAAAAAGAAATTGGCAAAGCCAAAATTAAACTTAAAATGAGAAGTGATGATGTGATTAGTAAAGATTTTCTTCGAGAAAATATAGCTAAGGAAAGAGATTTAAATAAACCTAAAGTTAAACTTAAAGTTATAGAAGGAATGATAAATAATATTGGTTTTCTTAAAGAGAATATTGACAAGGAAAGAGATGTAGGAAAAACAAAGGTAAAATTTAAAATGAGAAGTTTTTCGATATTTCATAATTAATCAATTAGTTATTTGCAAAGACATTTTTTTTTTCGGTGGATTTGAGGGTATTGTAAATATCGATAAGTCGATATTATATTTAAATTTGTTATTTGTTATTAAAAAAAAAAAATCTCTTTTAGTTGATGTTTACATATGAAATATTTAAATTTATCTTTTATGTTTATTAAGTATAGTTATTATTTGAAGTTATTATTTTATTTATATATATATAGTACATCATTATAAACATTTAATTATTAAAATAAATAAGGACATATAAATTATTAGTTATAAAAAAGATTATTTTATTTATAATGATTATTAAATGCAATAAATAATTATTTATGTATATTTTAAAAGATGTCAAATTTTCGATTTGATACTTTTTATATGTATACTTGATATTTTATTTTTATTTTGATGTTAATTGTTGTAAAAGAGAACATATATATAACATGAGTTTTAAAATAGCATCTGCTGGAGCGTGGAACCACGCGACAACAATAAAGAAAGCATTACGATTTTTATTAAAATAGATATAGCACAAACAACTGAAGGATAGAATTTTATTATATTTTATTTCTTTAAAGTTTACCATTCTTTAAAATACTGAAGTAACGTATATATTTTATGATAAACATATAAATTATGACGGGGTAATAAGGATATATTGCAGCTAGGGCTGCATCATCAACGTTCATTAATTCCAAGGCAATTTTCAATAGAACAACTAAAAAATTTCAATGTATAAATTTCGTCGCGTCTGGAGCTGAAAGCTGATATAGCTATCTTAAATGTATAATCGTCAATTTAATTATAATCTGCAAGTAATTGGAGTTGATATGCTGGATTTAATATTTTAATAAAATATGCATATATCTAAGAATTAACAATCTTCTTTTAATGTAATCGTTTCTTTGTCTTTCAACAGAATGCATTCTAGTAATAAAAGTAAACGGATGGAAAATAACTCATGGACTAAATTAATTTTTTGAAAGGACAATTAACTAAACGAACTTTAAAAGGTATTTAATATTTTTATTTATATATATGAATGATATGTAAATATATTTTTGAGATCAATATATATTTTTTTTTATTTACTTTTATTTTTCATTATAAAATATACGTTTTATAAACAATCAATTTAGGTATCTTGTTTTATAATAATATTAGACGTATAACAGATGTTAAGATAAAATATTTAAATAATTTAAAATCTTAAAATGTAATTTATAGGATGAGATGGTATATTAATTATTATATTTATATTATAATTGTTAGGCAGAAATATGTCTTTATATATTTAATTTATATATATACTTATTACAAATATATACATATATTTATTCTTTGTATTTATATTTGAAACATCAATATTATTTAAAGTTAAACATAACATAAAATAAAGGATGTGCTATTTATTTTTATATATAATGCCTTTGTAATTATTTAAAAGATCGATACTATATTATTCTTATTTTCTTTTAATGCCAAAGTTATTAGTAAATTAATTGAATTTACGATTTAATAAAAGATAATTTTATATTTCATTTATTATTTGGTTTGTAGGTCACTTACATATATATTATTATTCAGTCATATGTTTAGAGGTATATAAATTTACATAGTTAGATGTGTATATTTGAATTTAGTAAAAGTCCCTTTATTTTTGATATATATATATTTGATTAGTTAGTCACATCATTCTTAAAAATAAATTATAATAATAGATCTCATTGCTTAATATGATTTTAGATTTGTTTCATGTAAAGCTAGCTGGAAGGGCATTTAAACAATTTATTAAAATATAATTGGAATAAGTTTGTTTTTCGTTATTTTTTAATATAAATGGAATACCTCATATACGTTCCATTATATTTAACTTACTTAATCATGAGCTACCATATAGTTTCCGTTACAATATATTGACATATCGTTAGTATACATATAAAATCAACAAGATTTTTTTTTTGTTATTTCATTGGTAATGTGGAATATATATTTATATATGATTAAGTTCCTTCAACCTGCTACATAAGGAGGAATTAGTTTTTTTTTTTTAAAATGTTAAAAGTTGTTTTGATTCTAAAAGATTTCTCATCCACATTCTCCTGCATTTACTTTTATTAATTTTTTTTAAAAGAGAAAGAGTGCATTGCCATTTAGTTATTTATTCTAAACTCTAGATTCATTATGTAATTACACTAAGAAAGACTTTCATATCTTATATATACGTCTAGTAAATTTATTGATTTTTTTTTTTTAAAGTACCGCGCAATTGCTATTATATATATATGTATACTTAATCAAACCAAATGCTTATTAAATAAATACTTATTAGATGATGCGTTATATAAGCGTCTGTATATTAACATTTTGTATTAGAGAGGCATGGTGCGATCTTTTTCACATATTTATATATTCAATATTCATCAAATCTATGTGCATAAATTAGTTAAACAACAATAATTGATTAATCATATCAAAATATATAAATACTGGTATAATACCCACATATAAGTTAATTTAATGACTTTAAAGGAATGGCGTTTTATTATCGTATAACAGATTTTCTAGCATAGTAACATACGGGATTGTATATCCATATATTTATTAATGTTCCTAAGACTTTAATATTTATGGTCGTTTGACCGTATTCCCAATACTGTGTTACTTAGAGATGTAATCGTGTCTCTACATTCTTATTGCTTTTTTAAAAAAATTACTTCATCCAGCCAGCTTGTGAATACTGGATATATATATATCAGTTGTCTGGAATAGTGAATCCTGTTAAAGGGGCAGTAAGGAGAAATGGACACTAAGCTAACCAAAGACACTTTGTTCCTGAACCCAGGTCATACTTAGGCGAACGGTTCCTTTCTCTAATAATCAATTAGAGGCGAAGTAACTATCCATTAATCAAATTGGCGAAATGATTAAAATTTTACTATATTTTAGAGACACGCATTTAAATATATATAGATATGACCACTAAGTACCACACTGAATCTTACCCTTTCTGTTTATAATTGTGCCTGATAATATATGATCTATGCATGTTACTATACAAATTTATTGTTAAAAATGTATTAGGGTTATATATATATTTGCATAATTGAAGCTATGTTTAAGTTCGCCTCCAGCTTGTTTAGCTAATTAAGCCATGTTAAGTTTACCATGTTCTCGCACCATAGATCAATTTCCGCACCTCCTCTCTACCTAGTCAATTTTACCCCATATTTAATAAGGTATATCAAATGTTTTGTTTTTCTTTTATTTCAAAATCTGTAAGTTGCAATTGAATCTGGTGTACATCGCGGGTACTTTCTCAAATTATTTGTAAATAATTACATTAAATGAAATATAGACAGTCATATACTAATAATAAACTACAATTTATAATAATAACAAAGTTGCAGATGTCCATTATTTTATATGTCTAAACCTATTCAGTACTTTGTCTAAGATTCCTAAGAGTCTTGTCTCTACCTGACCACCAGGCTGCATCAAGAAAATTAACTCTTATGAGATTAAGGGAGTGAGTCATTTAATTATGATTTAGAGGGGAGGGTAAGATTTGAATCCCCTTTAACTATGTATCTGGGTTGGGTTAAAAGTAACCATGCTTTCTCATTACAACATACAGTATATCGTTCTGAACCAGAACTCATCAGTTGGTCCAGACCACCATCTCCAACACATATGTGCAATCACTGCTCAGTTTATATTAAAATAGCAAATCTTTAAACTTTAATTGATATCTTCTGCACTCTCCAATTATTCAGCCATCCATATTGTGACAGTCAGATAATGTATGTTGGTTTAACCCAGTTCGAATACTAGGCGAAAGTACCTCGAGGCCACCCAATACGCGAGATATTAAATCAAGAATACTATGACCTCTGCCCATTCGCCTATTCTCGAGGCCTGATCACAAACAAACAACACTATCTGAGCCATGCATAAATTATTTTTCAACCGGCCACAAAGCTTAGCAACAGCGGTAGAGACATGGACGGGAAATCCTAAGGAGCTAAATAGTTAAATGTGCAAAAGTACTAAGAAATGTGTTTTGCGTTATGCGTGCCTGGATCATTGAAAAGTAAAATAAAGCATTTATAACAAATTTAGCAAAAGTCAAGCTTGTTAGTTAAATAATAGATCTTTAATTAATGACTTTAAAATAGGAATAATGATTTAATGGCCTCCGCTATTCCCCTAAATTAATGAAACAAACTAATTAGACAATAAAAACAGATTAATAGGTTTGCGGTCTAACTCTTTTCTTCCCAATTTTATTAAAAATTGTCAACTCGATCTTCTCGATAAAGTACGATAAAAAAAGAATCTTTCGCAAAGCATTTCTAATTGCTTTGCGCTACAAACAGTGTTTAAAAATTATTTAAAACGTATATAGTTAAATCAGATATACGTAAAGCTAATGGCGGACAAAAGAGGCGTTATCAAAGAGATCAAGTTGGCACACAAAAGAAACTGACTCGTATTTAATTAACAAACATAAATAAAACTGGAAAGAGATTTTAAATGAACAAAAATTAACTATTAACTCAACCGCAATGGAATACTAAATATTTACACAGGTTAGTAAGGAAGAATAGCGAAGGGAAAAGGTTAAATATAGATAGATGATCACACAATATATATAATTAAGACTAGTCTAATAAAAATGGTTACATAACAAATACATATAATTCAATGAAGCAATTAAAAAAAATATGAACAAAAGGTAGCATAAGAAATAGTTCAATAGAGGAGATACGATTACCGTCCTTTTTTCTTGGTCATGTTCCCTACGGCGTTCGTGGCTTGATCCGACCGTCGACAGGTATTTGTCCGGACAATGAAAATATGTAGTATGGTTTCACGAAAAGTTCTCCAGACACGGCACAGAGTTCAGATGACTATTGAGTGGATACTATGGCATTTTGGATGGTATTCAGGAACCTCGGCGATAGGCAAAGCTATTTATTTGCCTAGCCGAGCATATTCATTTCCTTCAAAATACTATGGCTTTTAACTGGAGCATGTTCAAACTTCTCCATTATTTGAAAACGACAGCTGTATAACTTTTTGGAGCACAAGCTAAATGTGAAGCAAATCGGAGAGAGTTCTCCAAAAAGAAATATGAATGCACTCTCAAGAAAACTTGGAATAACCAGCAAGAAAACTCTGAATGAATCCTTCAAAAGCAAAATCTGAATCAACGGAATCCTTCAAAAGGAAAATCTGAATAATCTGAATCCTTCCAAAGGAAAAATCTGAATCCTTTCAAAAAGAAAAATCTGAATCCTTCAAAAAGACAAATCTGAATAATCTAGTCTTTTGTTCTCACTTCTATTTATACCCTCTCTGTCAGCTACCTTCTATTGTTTGTATGATCTGAGATCTTGATAAGCCTCCCCATGCTCCTTTGTTTCAAAATAACATTTTCTAAAAATAACTTTTACTTTTTTACTCTAGATTTCTTTCTTTAAAGTTTGAATTCTATTAATTAAAAAGAAAGAAAGAGAAGGCCATCTTTAATTAGACTTGAATGGCTCACTAATCAAAACTATACATTCTTTTAGAAAATGTTGGCGGGCTTATCTCAAAATCAAATCATACTAAATATTTTAACAAAATTTTAACAACAATATATTATTATTTTTTTATAGTAGAATAAGCATTTTATTTCAGCAGAATTTTGCATTAACTCATATATATACGCTAGATGTATATATATGTTTGACTAATAGGTTAAGCAATTTTTATTAATAGAATGAAATTTATTTAAAACAAAATATTTAAATGTAATACACATTTGATAAGCATAATTATTTTTAACTCTAATGCAAAACCCTGCTGATATTGAACTATAAACTTAATTCAGGTCTACAATACTAATTAAGTTTATAGGAAGATGTGAAGCATGGATCGGGCTTCAGATCCATTGCTTCATTTCCCAATAGTTAGTGAGCAAAAAAAAAATGTTAAAAAAAAATGCTGTTGCTTCAGGTCAGAGGTAAGAATTTGTGCCAGGTGAGTTCAAACCTACTCTTTATTTGCTGTAATATTTAATTTGTTACTACCTACGGTGTTTTCTTTACTTTATTATATCTCACGGTTTATCCATAATTCAATCTCCTGTATCTTAAATCGAGTCCGTGTTGTTTTTAGTCTAACAAGTTATATTTATCTTTTTACTTTCTAAATTTTCCGGGGTCTGGTGGTACATAAGGTTTTATGTTTGTAGCATTATACTGTCTTTGTAGGCTGAGATTATTTTTCCAAAACAAAACACTTATTCCACACTTCTTTTTTAATGTGTGAGGGCCTTTATATATTGGGAAGAACTTTTTAACTTTCCTCCACACTTTACTACTTGGCCTAAGGTCTCTTAGCCATGCTTGCTTTCCTTTCCTGCATTTATATTGCCGGTTTCGATTCTTGCGATGCCGAGCTGTACGTCTTAATTTTTCCTTTGCCTTCTTTTCTTGCTCAGTCATGTTCTGGACTTGGAGACAGATTTTCAAGCTATCAAGGTGGTGTCTAGAGTTCCCAACCGGTTCTTCTCTAAAACATTTTATGTTGCTAATCTTTGCCACAGTAAAGATTTCACTGTCCTGTTGCACCTGGAGTTGGTTCAACAGCTGTTGATCATTTGTTTTTTTACTCTCCTCATTCATTTGTCCAGAGAAATCCGACTGGTGAGTGGCTTCACCTGATTCATAATCACTCGACGATTTCATATCAGTGTCATCTTGATTTTGAGTATCATCTTCTGGTGATGCTTCTGTTACAATACTCCGTTCTTGATGGAGTTCCATATGTGCCTCCAAATGGTTCAATCTTTGCGATGTGATATTCATAAATTCTTGCAACATTTTCATCATCATTTCATTTTCATCTCTCATTTCTTTGACGAGATCTTCCAAATTGTATTTTTGGTCACTGCACGTTGCCGTATTTGGAAGGTTGAGCACTACCTCCTCATCGCTGTCATGTTCGTCTTTCTTCTGTTGGTCCATTTTTGCCTAATATTGGCTATTTTGCTAGACAACAAACACACCTTATTTATAAAACTTATTTTAGTCTTTTATAAACTAGATAAGTATATTATATCACGTATATCTAGGAGCTATATCCTTCTGTATATCAAAAAATTTTTTTACTTCTTTCTAAAATTATAACTAAGTCAGTACTCTAAGTTCTTTATTTTGTATAACTATCTGTTTTATTTATGTTTTCAGAAATTAACTTTGCCTACCTCACGAGGTCCTATCTTAACCCTATGCCTATATGTATCTGTTTGTACATGAAAATATATATATATAAAATCCTGCCGTGTCTGTCTTTAATATTTATACTACATATTATTCTCCTCACTTTATTTATTGTTATATTTCATTAAAATATCACTGCTATTTTGTCCCAATATAATTAAAATAACACACTTACAGCTTGACCTGGCTTTCTCTGACACCTGAAACAACTAAAAAATGCATTTACATTAATACAAGTATATATATAAATAAAGAAATATGTGAGCAAAATATACATAAGTCATGTTTAAAAATTATTTTGGCTCACTATGCATACATTGTTATTTTGATCATCTACTATAGTTTGGTTTATTTGATATCCGATATGAGAGATTGCACTTGCCGACAAATTTATTTGAGAAGGGCGCCAGTCGACAAGACAATGGCCATATCAAATATACATATTAATGGATAATGATCCAAGCACACATTGATAAGGTTTATAAAGTTTAATGCGATTACAATTTATTTTGATTTTCACTTCACTTTCAAAAAAAATCTCTGCATGAATAAGTAAATGGTATTTTAAATGACAATATTAAGTAAGTCTAAGACGTATAACAACTAAGTAAGGTAACATGTCTGACCTGGGTTCGAAACCACGCTACCATTTTGGTCAAGACAGAAAAAAAAAAATTTAACCAGCCTAAAGTACGATTAACAAAACAAAATATTAATACAAAAAACAATTAAAATAAAAGTAAAATCCCATGATAACCGCCACTCCGAATTATGAACCTGGGATCGAAACCAACTACCATTTTGGTCACACCCGAAATAGATTAACAATTATCACGCAATTTTACAGAATCACGCATTGAGATCAAAAACTGTTTCAAAAAACATTTATATAAAAACGGGTTTTACCGAACTATAACGAAGTGTATACCATATGCATCCATATATATGAATATGTACATCATTAAATAAGCATATATATGACTACATATAAATATACAAACAGATATACCTATACAAATATTTCTTTTATTATCATGTACATGAATTTATTAGAAAGATGTCATATTGCAAACCGCATACTCCTATTATTTCAGGCTAGTAAACGCTGGTCGCAACTATGACAAGGAAGCAATGATTGCAGACGTAGACCTATTATTTCAGGCTACTCAGCAATTCTAAACTCTAAAATGTAAGGGGTCTTCACCTAAACGGTTACTCTAAGGGTCTTCACCAAACATGGTTACTAAAAAACAAGGGCTTCACCTAACGGTTACTCAAAGGGTCTTCACCTAACGGTTACTCAATAAATGATTCAATAGCATAATCCGAAATGAGAGAAGAAAAAAAATCTTAACTAAAGGGTGGCTGACATATATGTTATACAAAAATATATCTTTATATATATATATTTATTAAACGAACATACGCATTTACTTTGTATTAAGTTGAAAATTAAATTTGATATTTACGAAACTTATACTTATATATTTGCGAGGAAACGTAACTGCAAAATATTTAAAAGTAAAAAAAAATTTTGCATGATTAAAATTATTCATTATATATAAAAACGAAACGCAGAGAAAGTGAAAAAAATATTTGCTAACACCGTATGTTGACACGTGTTAATTTGAACTTATCAAAACTTTTTGATCTTCGAAAAACTTTCTATTAATGGAAAAATGTTATCTCTTAGATCTTCACAAAAATTTATACAAACGGAAAAATTTTTTTATTATCTATTTGTAATTTTTACTAAAATATTAACACTATCGTATATATGTTATATTTCGAAAAACATTATTATTTCAAAACTTCTCATGTTTAAGTAGTACTAAAGTAACATAAAGTACGAAAGCTATTTTAAGGGAGGGCGGATGGGTATATATTTGACACTTCCGCCTCATCGAAGCGATATACTTTATAAGACAAACAACAATATGGCGACTGGCCATGACAAAACTATTCATTAGGCAAAAAAAATTGGTTTAATTCTGAAATCTGAATTCTCCTAATATATATATAAAAAAAATAACTAACGGAGTGTTAACTTTTCTAAACGTAAAACATTCATTTTAGCAATTTAAAACTCGGGGAAAAAATTTTTTTTTTACCTTATAGACACATTTAACTTTTTAATTAATTAAAAAAAATGACATTTGGCTCACATTAGGAAACAAACTTGGAAAAATTATACATATATTATTTTTATATAAATATATTCAACTAAAACTAACTTCTCAGGGTACTAATTTTTTTTTTTAAAAAAAAAATGACATACGTCCCACTGCGACAAACTAGAAGCAAAAAATTTTACGTATCACTAACAATTATTTCGTGTTATTTAAAAAAAAATCACCATATATATGCGCCAGAATACGGAGAAAAAAAATTCTATACGTCTACCTATATTTTCAAATACCCTATTCCTATTCTTCCAATAAAAAAAATGAAATTCGGCCCACGTTGGTCGACAGAATACGGAGAAAAAAAAATTTACTGTGACAGTCAGATAATGTATGTTGGTTTAACCCAGTTCGAATACTAGGCGAAAGTACCTCGAGGCCACCCATACGCGAGATATTAAATCAAGAATACTATGACCTCTGCCCATTCGCCTATTCTCGAGGCCTGATCACAAACAAACAACACTATCTGAGCCATGCATAAATTATTTTTCAACCGGCCACAAAGCTTAGCAACAGCGGTAGAGACATGGACGGGAAATCCTAAGGAGCTAAATAGTTAAATGTGTGTAAAAGTACTAAGAAATGTGTTTTGCGTTATGCGTGCCTGGATCATTGAAAAGTAAAATAAAGCATTTATAACAAATTTAGCAAAAGTCAAGCTTGTTAGTTAAATAATAGATCTTTAATTAATGACTTTAAAATAGGAATAATGATTTAATGGCCTCCGCTATTCCCCTAAATTAATGAAACAAACTAATTAGACAATAAAAACAGATTAATAGGTTTGCGGTCTAACTCTTTTCTTCCCAATTTTATTAAAAATTGTCAACTCGATCTTCTCGATAAAGTAAAAAAAGAATCTTTCGCAAAGCATTTCTAATTGCTTTGCGCTACAAACAGTGTTTAAAAATTATTTAAAACGTATATAGTTAAATCAGATATACGTAAAGCTAATGGCGGACAAAAGAGGCGTTATCAAAGAGATCAAGTTGGCACACAAAAGAAACTGACTCGTATTTAATTAACAAACATGAATAAAACTGGAAAGAGATTTTAAATGAACAAAAATTAACTATTAACTCAACCGCAATGGAATACTAAATATTTACACAGGTTAGTAAGGAAGAATAGCGAAGGGAAAAAGGTTAAATATAGATAGATGATCACACAATATATATAATTAAGACTAGTCTAATAAAAATGGTTACATAACAAATACATATAATTCAATGAAGCAATTAAAAAAAATATGAACAAAAGGTAGCATAAGAAATAGTTCAATAGAGGAGATACGATTACCGTCCTTTTTCCTTGGTCATGTTCCCTACGGCGTTCGTGGCTTGATCCGACCGTCGACAGGTATTTGTCCGGACAATGAAAATATGTAGTATGGTTTCACGAAAAGTTCTCCAGACACGGCACAGAGTTCAGATGACTATTGAGTGGATACTATGGCATTTTGGATGGTATTCAGGAACCTCGGCGATAGGCAAAGCTATTTATTTGCCTAGCCGAGCATATTCATTTCCTTCAAAATACTATGGCTTTTAACTGGAGCATGTTCAAACTTCTCCATTATTTGAAAACGACAGCTGTATAACTTTTTTGGAGCACAAGCTAAATGTGAAGCAAATCGGAGAGAGTTCTCCAAAAAGAAATATGAATGCACTCTCAAGAAAACTTGGAATAACCAGCAAGAAAACTCTGAATGAATCCTTCAAAAGCAAAATCTGAATCAACGGAATCCTTCAAAAGGAAAATCTGAATAATCTGAATCCTTCCAAAGGAAAAATCTGAATCCTTCAAAAAGAAAAATCTGAATCCTTCACAAAGACAAATCTGAGTAATCTAGTCTTTTGTTCTCACTTCTATTTATACCCTCTCTGTCAGCTACCTTCTATTGTTTGTATGATCTGAGATCTTGATAAGCCTCCCCATGCTCCTTTGTTTCAAAATAACATTTTCTAAAAATAACTTTTACTTTTTTACTCTAGATTTCTTTCTTTAAAGTTTGAATTCTATTAATTAAAAAGAAAGAAAGAGAAGGCCATCTTTAATTAGACTTGAATGGCTCACTAATCAAAACTATACATTCTTTTAGAAAATGTTGGCGGGCTTATCTCAAAATCAAATCATACTAAATATTTTAACAAAATTTTAACAACAATATATTATTATTTTTTTATAGTAGAATAAGCATTTTATTTCAGCAGAATTTTGCATTAACTCATATATATACGCTAGATGTATATATATGTTTGACTAATAGGTTAAGCAATTTTTATTAATAGAATGAAATTTATTTAAAACAAAATATTTAAATGTAATACACATTTGATAAGCATAATTATTTTTAACTCTAATGCAAAACCCTGCTGATATTGAACTATAAACTTAATTCAGGTCTACAATACTAATTAAGTTTATAGGAAGATGTGAAGCATGGATCGGGCTTCAGATCCATTGCTTCAATATCATTGAAAATCCAAGGATGAACTTATCAAAGCCCTTGATAATGTCAATATTATTGTCATACCCATGTTGACCTTAAATCAATCTAACCCCTCACACATAGGACCTTAATCTGTCCATTTAATTATACAGAAGAGAAATGGACAGAATACTGATTGAATGTGTAATATTTAAATACATGTAAATTATCAGTACTAAATTTAAGGTTATTATAAAGAACTTGAACTCAAACTTTCAAATTCCCCATAGCTATCCAATCCATGTTATACAACTGATACACATGACCACATATGTATGAAAAAGATAAATGATCTCCAATATATGTATTTCATGCTGAATCTGCATTCATCAGTTAGTCCAAATTGCCATCTCCAACACACACACACACACACACACACATATATATATATATATATATATATATAAAATCACTGTTCAGTTTATATTAAGATAGCAAATCTTGAAACTTTAATGAGCAAGCTTCAATCTTCTGCACTCTCCAATTCTTCAGCAATCAATATCATTGAAAATTCAAGGATAAAATGCTCAAAATTTTTGATGATGCCAATATTATTACCATAGTCATGTTGTCCTTAACTCAATCTGACCCCTAACACATAGAACTGTAATATGTCCATTAAATTATGGGCATAATATAGGCTGAATATGTAATATTACATTGTGAAATAACCATGTAATATGATATAGGAAGTAACCAATACAAATACTAGCAATCTTATATAGAGATATTGATAAAAAATCAAGTCAGATGACCTAATTTTAATAAAGCTCCTATTTACAATTGTTATATATAGAGTAAGTTAAAAACAAACTCTTATGAAGCTTCAAAAATACCCTCAACCTCAGTCCGTGGTTTCTGCCTCTAGCGTCATCAGTGAGGTGCTAGGGAATAAAAATACTAGAACTAGTCCAGCATTTTATCAATGCCTAACTATTGAGAAGAAAATCTGAAACTTTCAGACATTTAAATGTCCAAAAATCCAGCTATCTAACTCAAATAGCAGTATGTGACTGAACTAAGTTCAGATACACCATATATTAATAGCTCTAGCAATATAAAATCGCCAAAGCATTAATAGCCAAAAACTAAAATTAAATTGATAAAAAATCAAGTCAGATGACCTAATTTTAATAAAGCTCCTATTTACAATTGTTATATATAGAGTAAGTTAAAAACAAACTTTAAAACTGAACTAATGCAAGAACAAAACTCATTATTATGTATATATTGTAATAATTATAATAACATAAAAATAAATAACTGCATTTTTATTTAATAAATGATACATATAAACAAAAAACAAATGTTTAGTATAAATTACTTTTAATAAGAGCTTTGTGCTTGATGTTGGTTAACTAAATAATTTAGGTTTGTTTTAGTTTTGTCAAAATAATCGAAGGTCTCCTCTTTCTTGTACATCCAAGTGGTTTCTCTTCTTGGCCAAAAGTTTGTTTGCAATCCTGCCTCCATCAATACAAAATTGGAAGGCTATCAGGAGTAAAAACTATTTTATTCCATAAACATGGATACAGCTGTAGAATTTTTTTATTTTGTCACAGTTGTAGCTATCCTCTTTCATTAAAATTTATTTTACTCTCAGTGTCATATTTTAGTTGAAATAACTCTTCTTGCAATGTAACTTCAACTTCAGTTATATTCACATTAAATAGGGACTCTATGCAGGCATCCACTTCCAGTTTGATGATATCTTTAAAACAGGTTTCCAAGTCAAGTTTGAATGTATGAAGTTGACTACTATATGTTTCCAAGTCATTAACTGTAAGATCATATTTGATTGACAAAGAAACTGATTTAATTCCTTATTCATCATATTTGTCTGAACAAATGTAATTTGTCAACAAATATACTTTTTTGCATTCAATGAGTGGCATAATTTTTCCTTAGAGATGTAAATTAACTTCATTTAATTTGGTAAATATATCAGTTAAATAAAAATAATAATTTTTGTATGATTTTAATTTCTAGCATATATCAATTTCTTTGGCATTTTCAAAAAATTCTGAGGTAGTGGCATATAATTCCACAAAACACAAAAGGCAATGACTTCTTGATAACCAGTGCACTTGTGTGAAGAATTAATCAGACAAATGATTTTTCACAATTGTTACAAATCTGCCTGAATACTTGGCCATTTTTTATTAGATTTAATCTTGTTAATTGCAGTTTATGACAATTATTAAAGATAAATGTAAACTGGGACTAGTATACTTTGTAATACATTAGAAACTTCAAATATGCTAAAAATCCTTGACAGTAGCCAACGATCACTGGTGCTCCACTTGTTGTGCAAGCAACTATATTTGTTAATGGTATCTTATGTTTTTCAAAATGATTGTAGTATAAATGGATCTGTAGTAAGATTACTGGCAAACAGCATTTCTTTTTGCTGTGAATTATTTTTATCCAAATAATGAACATACTTGTCATTAAAAGAACATCTTTATCAACCACTGTTGAGTCATCTGCTTGCAGAAAAAAATTTTATTTCAAGGATACAAACAAATTGCTTTTCAACATCAATAACCATTTCATTGATCTACCCTAATGTGTTCTTGCTAATAGGCAAATTTTTCTGAATATCAGTTGCATCTTGATGCACCATTGTTGATAAAGTACTTTAAAACATTGTTTTAGTAACTTTTCTCCAATAGTATTGATACCCCCGTTTTTAGCAATAAGTTCAGATATCTGATATCTTGATATGAGTTCATTTTTTTTTTAATACTTTTCAATTTTTGAGATTATAGTATTACATTTTTTAAATGGTTCATAAATATCTTTTAAATATTCTACAGATTTTTCACTTAATCTTTGTGTTTAGTATGAAGATGTTCTTGCAATTGAGCTGGTTTATGGTTTTGTTAGAAAACAATTCTTGACACAATAAACACATTGACATGGTTTCATTTACTGGTGATTCCATGAAATCATATACCAAATATTCAGTTGAATATAAATGAGTACACTTTTTCTTAGGAGGCATAATGAAAACTTGGATACTCTCAGAAACAAATTTCAATACAAAATTATTCTACAAATGAACAGTCAACCGATGCACATATTATTGTGAGGCCATCTACCAGATTTTTATGTTTTACACTACATGCGTCACCATCTATCTACCAGATTTTTACATTTCACGCGTTTAGAATGTGTGACATTATGGTAATATGTTCAAAATATACAAATTGAATTTTAAAAAGGTATAAAACAGAATCATAAAATAAAGATGTACTTTTGGAAAATAGTTAAATGAAATACATGCATTAATTATCACCCACCAAAAATGGTAAAATGTCCACGCTGCAGACCACGTTGATGACCTTTGTCCTAGATAATCATTTATCGACCAACTTGAGAAACTAGTTGGATTGGCTATGAATTGCCTATCTACAAATAAAATCATAAGAATGCATAGGATTCTAAACTCAGTTCGTGAATATCGGGTGAATTATTCTTCTATATAAAGATACTTTATTATTTTTAAAATATTTTATTTTTTATACTAATATATGCTTTTATTGTGGTTTAAATTTTGATTTACTTTTTTAAATGTTTTTTTATAACAAAAAAAAAAAACCACAAAAAAATCAATTTTATTTTCTATATTGCCTTTTACTGTATTAATTATTTTTCGTTCTATTTTTAGAATCATTTATTTTAAACTGTTTCTTTAATTTTAATTCAATATTTTAAATAATGTTTCTTTTTATTTGTATAACGTTTTGTCAATAATTTTTTTAAAAATTGTTATCTAAAATCAGTTAACTTTTATTTATGAGATCTACAATTTTATTATTCTTTTAGTCGGTCATATTCCATTTATTACTATAGGCGCGACTTAATAAAAGCTTTTTAATGTATTATTTTAAAATTTATCTTTCGAAAATATTTTCTCATTTTTTTAAATGTATTTTATAAAATTGTATTTTTAAAAAAAAAGAAGAGCAAAATGAAGACTATTCTGACATGGCAAATGGAAAGCGGTCAAGCAATAACCAAACGCTTATATATACATTAGTAAACTACACTCTGTCCATATCCTTAATAACATTTTTGCTCAAAAACAGACCATTAAGTAAAAATAGTGTAAACTTATGGTTAGTTGCTTGTGAGGTCATGTAATGCATATTGAGTACAACCATATTGATTATCGAGAAATCTTTAGTTTTGAGGACACCAATTTACCACTGTGATAAATAGCACAAAGTGATAATATTTGCTTATCATCTCTGCTTTATGTAGCTCTAAATACAACATGCTAAAATAAATTGTGTTAAGATTGAATAAATACTGATGTTTATTACTAATATTATAAATTAAAACTGTTAAATGATTGGGAAAAAAACAGCTATGAGTGCTGGATGCTACATACATTTTCAACTAAAATCATAGAAGCAACTAGTATGACCATGAACAAATTTAAAAAAAAATCTCTGAGCCTGGGAACTGAAGTGGATATTTTACACCAAGTGAAAAGAGACAGAAATCATGACATCTGTTTTATGAATTTACTCATATTTACCATCACCACTATTTGTAAAAACAAAGACAGAATAGAATAAAGTGCTCAAACCATCTAGGTGCATCAAAACTTTCCAAAATCATGAAATCAGGGCATCCCATATGAAAAGAAAATCTGAGAATTACACCAACCATTCATTCTAAACTTTTTCCCAGAAATTTTCAGCCATCAATATTTGGTGCATCCCTTCAACAAAAACCAAGATCAAAAGTTATAGAACATAACAATGGATCTTGGAATGAGCAATTGGTGACTCAAAAAGGTGAATAATTATGATTGATGAATGACTCATTGAAAAAAACCTTAAATTAAGTTTTTTTACAAAGATTTAAGTTGCATTATAATATATACATGCATATTTTAAGTGCATATTTGCATAATACACATTGCAAATTTATACAAGCATATAATGTACATTAAGATTGTTTTTTTTTTTAATTTACTATATTATTCACAACTTATAGTGTAATTTTTAGCTGGAGTAATCAATAATATTTTTCCTATAGAAAATTATTATAACAACTTGTTTTTTATACAATATTCTTACTTAACAATGAGATTTGGGGAACCAATTGCCTTCACTAAGCATGGCAAAGACATTGCTTGACTATCATAAAAATTTCAAGGTGCATTTGATACAGGTTATAGTCTGTCTTAAAAGTATTTACACATACTTCCTATGCGATTAATAAATAATTACAATTTTAAAATATTATTTTGTAATTTTAAAATAATTTCATTACAAATTTGGTGCTAGAAAATTTTAAAACTCCCAAAAATTGTCTTCTACATATAATATCTGGTAATAATGATAAAATTTTCTTGAAAAAAGTCAAAAGAGGAAAGAATTTTGAAAAAAGATGATGATCTCATTACTCATGTGATACAAACCTCTAAATATACTTACATATTCAGAATTTTGTAGACTTTATTAACTGATTGCAAGTGAACTATATTGGCATTAAAATTTAAAGTTAGCCATACTGGCATCTCGCAGAACCATGATAATGGAGTAGAAAACCAAATAAACACTTGCCTTAATGGATAATGTGCCTCAAAACTGTCCTCAATGAACAACTAAATATTGAACCACAATTATCATTTTGTAATGCACTTTAAAACTTGGATTTAAATCTGAAAATTTAAAATTTTTATGGAAATGCTACTTTTATTTAAATCATGTTATTCACTTATGTAGTGCTTGATATTATATTTACTACAGCAAACTAAAGTATTCTTGATAAACACCAGTGTATTGGGTGATTATAGTTAAAAAACAAACTTTGATTAATGAATTTTATTTTTACCTGGATAAACTTTTATAATGGATAATTATTGTTAAAATTAATTTTTAACTAATAGATTTTATCTTTATAAATATTTTTAAAAAAGTTATAATTTATGAATGCCATCCCTTAAAAGATTAATAACTATGTTCCACACCTAAAAAATAAAACAACTCTCTAAAATATTTTTAACTCACTATTATTGGATTCCAAGGATTATTTATTATATTCAATACCAAGGAAATAAAACAACTTATTATGATTTTTGGAATAATTTAAACTCACCACGATTATATTTAAAAAGCTTAATCTTCATTGCTAATTACTCTATCATAAGGATTAAAATTTCCCCCTATTTATTATAATTTTATCAACCTAAAACATGATAGGATTTAATCACTTTCAACTATTTTGAAAGAATGCACCAGAATAAATATTTTAAATTTTTAAAGACTTTGAATTAATTTTAAATTATAAAAATATATTATAAATTGTTTAAGCATTAGAATATCTAGAGTTATTTTACTCAGTGAAAATTTTCATAAAAAGAAAGATATAATAAAAGAATATACAGGTACTATATTAAATTTATGATGACTATTTAGTACAAGTGTGTATTGTTAATTTTTTGTACTATAGAGACTGATTAATAATATTTTAAATTAATTAATAATTAGTTATAGCTAAGTTCTAATACCTGGCATTTTTATTTGTTATTGGTTTATTAATTTAATCCTATGCTTTTATACATCACATGATCATTATTTCTTATGCTTGTTCATAACTGTTATTAAAATAGGCAAAACTCTCCACACAGTAGGGCCACTCAGTGCAAACCAGAATCAATGGATGCCAGAAGGTATTTTATGCACAAGCCTTCTGGCATCCACTGATTACTCTGGCTTGCACTGAGTGGCACTACTGTATAGAAAGTTGTTTTTTTTTTAAGTGTCATAGCATCGACCGGGACGTGAACCCACAACCCGGGCAACTACCTGCTAGTGCAAGGCAGTCGCACTGACCTCTCAGCCACCAATGCAAGACAAGTTTTCCCATTCTTCTATAACTAAAAATATCTAAAGCAGGTAGTTGAGGTATTTTCTAATCATTATCCTTTTTATTTATCCACATAGATAGTCTCACGATTTTTATAAAGATTATATTGTATATTCAGTTATACTTGTGGAACTGATACTTATAGAAATATTATTGATCAGTTGAGTTAAATTCTTATAACATTGTATTATTCATAATGTAAACTAGATAAGCCTCTCATGGAAAAACCACCAGTACCTATTAGGATCAGGCTAATTAAAGCCACATTTTAAGAAGAATAATTATTAATTAAAAATACAATAAAATATTATTTTTGTTTTTTATATATAATTAAGTCTTTTGAATAGATTTTAGCAACTCCAATAAATTGTTTTTTCTTACATCACATTAACATACATCACACATTTAGTTAGTCATAAAGTACGAATCATTTTCTAATAATTAAAAGTGTCACAAGAATATTTATAATCATTGCAGAGAACTTGTTATTATTGTTATTTCATTCATTTAAATACTTCATTATTTTTTTTATTAATAAAATGATTATATTTTGTTAATTATCTGGTCTTTGTCTTTAATTAGTTAATACTCATCATCTATTAATTTTATATGGTCACATGATTTTTATAATTGCTACACATTATTTACAAGTATACTGCTTGATACAAAATGTTGTTTATTATTTTTATACACTTATACCATCTTCACTTTATTATTTAGTTGCTTAAAATATAAATTAAATATAATAAATTGCCCTTTGCTATGTAATCATTCAATAATGATAATTCATAATTTTAAAGATTTAAAATTTTCTATATGATTTGGCATACTTTAATATTATAACCCTGAGATAACTTTAAATCAAATTTATGTAATATGAAAGCTTAGAACAAACTCACTGGTCTAAATATAAGAATATTATAGGAGTTATTTATTCTTGTGAATCCACAATTATACTTTAAGTCATAGTAAAACCCTGAGATATTATTGTGATTAGTTTTTAAATATATCTCTCTATAATACTGCTTTACAATAAATATTTGTTTATTATAGATTCTCATAAAGTAACTGTACAAGTGTTTAAAAGATTAAGTCCATTTTATTCAATCAATAATTAATCAGAATCACTTTAGCATTCATCATTTCTTCATTCAGTTACAAAAAACTTTGGATAGACAAGAGCTGGCCTGTGTGTTTGAGTGCAGTGACAGAAGGTCAGACTCTGGATCCTAAGATTGACTCCATCCTGACTCTTGGAGTATTCAAACTTTTTATGAACTGCCAAGTAATAAAGCAATTTTATTATTTACTTTTTATCAGAGAATTTAATTTATGTTAAGATGGAGAGACAATGAATGTGAAATTAAAGAGAGCTATAGAAAGGTAAACAACCAAAAACAAGAGGATTAATAAGTTTGGCAGCTGAAATGGTTATAGGTATCAGAAGATACCAAATGGTGGTTTAAAAGAAAGTTTTAATAAACTATAGATGACCACAAATTACACAAAATATAATAAAACAAGAGTAGATCCCTATTCTAAGGTCATCTATAGAAAACTTGAGCAATAAGTTATTACTACATTTTAAAATACTTAAAGTTCCATTCATAAATTGGTTTTGGATTTTGCCTTTATCAGTGAGGATTGTGTTGTATTCGTTTGTTGATAAATAAATAGTGAAGTTTCAAGGAACAATTACAGAAGTTTTTTCTTATTTTATTTGAAAATAAAACTAAGTAATGTAAAGTCAAAAAATTATAATGCAAATAATTATAATTATAAACAAGCTGCAGAGATTTATTTTTATTAAAGATAAAAATAACTAATTAAAGTTAAATAATTATAATAGAGATAATTATAATTTTAAACAAAGCCGTAGAAATGAAAAGTTAAGAACAATCAAAAATGGGGTTTTGAAAACATGCAATAAAGATTAGATGTAGCAGATAAGACTTAAACAAAATAACCCAGACGAATATAAAAACTGCGAATTTTACATTGTGCACTTGTTACAGTTTTGTTTACTAGAAGTTGGATACGTGTATTAAATCGTTAGAGCTATTTGAATCACAACTGTTTAATAATGAGTGTTTAGCCGAGTAGCTAAGTTTCACATATTTATCTAAATTTCTTGTCCTCATTTGGTGTTTATATATCAGATTGCATGTTCTTTTCTACTTCTCTGAAAAACTTAGGGGTGAAGACATTACAAGATTGGGCTGTTTAATAATGAGTGTTTAACCATATAGCCAAGTTCCATATATTTATCTGTAGTGTTTTCGGGAAGTTAACGATCTCAGCCGAAATCACAATTTATTAACTTAAGAGTCGGAGACAGTTTTACTTTCCCAAAGCTAGTTTATTAGTTACACGTTATGTGTTATTATACAAAAAAAATGTCTATGCTTAAGACAACAAAATGTGCGGAAAGAAAAACAGTAACAAAATAAAAAGTATACATATAATTACAGTCTCTTCAAAGAAAAGTTCTATTACTCACGGCAAATGAAAATTAAGACATTTGGTTCCACGTGTGGCTATACGTTACGCCATCTTGGTCTCTGTTCTCGTCTTTTTTTCCCGTTCTCGTAAAACCGGACGTTTCTAGAGTCAACGTCTCCGTATTCTACACCTCCCCTCACTCTAGAACATAGTCCTTCAACCTTTCTGGCAGCCTACGCTCACGGTGAACTCTTGGTGCAGGTTTTCCTTCATCTTGTTGGGTTGGCCCACTGTCAGTGTCATGTATCGGGTCCGTAACTTCCAGTGCACTATCCATCTGGTCTGGTTCATTTTGGCAAAACTCTTCCTGTGTTATTTGTGGCAATACTTCCTTATCTTCTTTTGGTAAGATGTCCCATTGACTGGCATTTCCAACGGTTTCTGGGATATCCGTTCGAGCACACGGAAATCTTCTCCTTAAGTGATCTATGTGTTTATGGACAAATGGACCATTCTCTAGTCTTATTTGGTAAATTGTCCTTGATTTTGTACTTATGATGGTTCCGGGTAGCCATCTCTTCCTTAGTATATCCCGCACCCAGACTGGATCATTTCTTTTGAACCTTTTCATATGTTTATGGGAATCATCTTCCAGTTCTCTCTTAGTTCTTTCCTTTTGGGGTAAAACGGTTGACATGTGTGTGCGACACGTTCTGTTGAATAACAGTTCAGCTGGTGATTTACTATCTTTAGACCTTGGCAAAAAATGTTGGAAGAACATGATTTCCAGCAATGCCTCCTCCATCCTGGTCTTCCTTGTTTTCTTCAGGTCCTTTTTTAAACACTGGACTGCCTTCTCTGCCAAACCATTTGATGCAGGGTGGTATGTCGGTGCAAAAATGTGATGTATCCCTCTTTCTGTCAGGAAGTTTTCAAAACTGGTGGAGGTAAAGCTTGTTCCATTATCTGATACCAATATCTCGGGGTATCCATGTGTGGTAAATATCTCTTGGAGAGCCCTTTCGGTAGATGTCGAGTTTGCCGACCTTAACAAACGGTATTCCACCCAATTGCTGTACGCGTCCACCACCACCAAAACCATTTGTCCCTCTATAGGCCCAGCATAATCAATGTGGATCCGTTCCCAGGGTTTGTTTGGTTCTATCCAAGAGCTCAGTGTTTTTCTTGGCAGGTTTGCCTCGGCTTGGCAACTGTGGCACTGTCCCACCATTTCTTCGATCTCTTGGTCAATTCCTGGCCACCACACATAAGAATGCGACAAAGCTTTCACTCTCACTATTCCCGGGTGTCCGGCATGGAGTAGTCTTAAGACCTGGGCACGACCTTCCATCGGTACGAATACACGATCTGTCCTGGTGATACACCCATTACAGGTAGAGAGGGTTTGACGGGCATTCCAGATAGCAATATGAAGATAATCAGGACGGTGGCTTGGCCATCCTTGCTTTATCCAATTCCTCACTTGGCAACATCCCGAATCACTAGCTGTCCACTCCGCTATTTTTGCACTATTTACTGTATTGTCCAATTTCACCACTTCCAATAAATTCACTTCCACGAATTCACGTGGTCTATCTGCCTTCAGTGGTAGACGCGATAGGGCATCAGCATGAGGTATGTCCTTTCCCGGCTTATGTACTAGTGTATAATCGTATGCTGCCAGTATATTAATCCATCTTAGCATTCTCTGGCTGCTATATTCGGGTGTTTTTTTGGTCTTGCCTAATATGCCTAATAGTGGGCGATGATCGGTGCATAAGGTAAAATTTCGTCCATAGATGTACTGATGAAATTTCTTTACCGCGAAAATGATAGCGAGGGATTCTTTGTCCAGCTGGCTATAGTTAGTTTCCGTGGGTGACAGGGTACGGGAGGCATAGGCTATCGGACGTTCTTGTCCATTTATCAAGTGTGATATGACAGCTCCAACCCCATATTCCGAAGCGTCCACGGTTACTATAACTTCTTGATTACCTTGGTAATGCATTAACAGACTTTCAGATGACAATAAATCCTTGGTTGCCTGGAAAACAGTTTGGTGTTCAGCCTTCCACTTCCAGCGCTGACCCTTGCATAATAAGGCATAAAGGGGTTTTAGCTGATGTGCCTTTCCCTTCAAAAAGGTTTCGTAGAAGGTTAGCATTCCCAGAAATGCTTGTAAGTCTTTTACATTTCTTGGTACTGGAGCATTTTTTATCGCGGCGACCTTCTCGGGATTAGGACGTTTTCCATTTTGATCAATAATATGTCCCAGGAACTTTATTTCTCTCGTGGACCAAATGCTCTTAGTGGTATTTATCCTGATTCCCACTTTTTGCAATCGGTCGCATATGGTAAGCACACGTTCCTTCAGTTCGGTTTCTGATTTAGCATAAATCAGTAGGTCATCCAGGTAGGGGATCACTCCCTCCATATTCTGCGTCATTTGATCTATTTTAGCTTGGAATATATTGGGGGCTGTCGTGATTCCATATGGTAGCTTATTGCACTGGAAAAGACCGACATGAGTACAGAGAGTTAGTATTTTTGCTGACCTCTCTGTGACTGGGATTTGATGAAAAGCTGACCTCAAATCTATCTTAGCGAAAACTGCAGCTTCCTGAAGTGATGCCACTATTTCTGTGACATTCGGGACTGGATACGCACTTTTTTTTAGATATTGATTTACAGTGAACCTGTAGTCCCCACAAATCCGCAAACTCCCGTCTGGCTTTGTGACTATCACAATTGGAGTGGCCCAATCTGAACTTTCCACTGGCGACAACACTCCTTCCTTTACCAGGGCTGACAGACTTTCTTCGACCTTTGCTCTTAGTGCAAATGGAACCTTCCGGGGTTTGCTTGCTACCGGTTGGGCTTCATCAGTAAGTTCTATGTCTACTGGGTCTATCTTCAGTATTCCTATTTTTTCCTCAAATATCCTTGGGAATTTCTGTCGCACTATGTTTTCTAACTTTACAGTTTTAATCACTTGTATGGATATGCCCAGTGGGCGGAACCAGTTTCGGCCCAGTAAGGGTTTTATGTTCTTTTTAACTATGTACAAGGGCAAAATTTTGCTTTTGTTGTTTAATTTCACTGGGACCGAAATTTTTCCACAAATTTGGACATTGTTTCCATTTACATCAGTGGCGATAACATTAGTCTTATCCAACTTTAGGTTCGACTTGGATATGGTGTTAATTTTTTCCCAATCCTTTATTGACAGAATGGATAGCCCTGCCCCACTGTCTATCTCCATCGTTACTTTTACATTTATTATTCTGACATCCAGCACTATTTGTTCGCTCAGGTTTGTCTCACATTTCTTTATTTCTGCCCTCCTTGTCACTTCCATTCTCTTATCACTTCTGTATTGGTTTCCATCCCTGTTTCTGCAAACGATCGCCATATGGCCCTTTATGCCACATGTTCGGCATTTCAAAGTTCTATTCTTACATGTCCTTTTCACGTGTCCTTTCATACCACAACAATAACAGCTAAAAGACTCTCTCGACGTCTGTGGTTGTGTTTCCATTGGTTCTAGTTTATGTACATCTGTCGTATAATTTTTTTCTTGGATTCCCTCTCGAAATTCCTTTGCATTAGTCACTAGTGTCTCGTGAGCCACACATTTCGCAATCGCTGCGTTATAATCAATCTCTGTTTCACTGAGTAGTTGTTTCCTCAGATTGTGGTCCGTCATGCCGTATAGAAACTGATCTAGGAGCATGTCATCTATGTCCGAGAATGCACAGTCTCGTGCTAATGTCCGCAATGCGAGGTTATATTCCGAATAACTTTCATGTGTGTTTTGTTTTCTCATTCTGAATCTCAAACGAGCGACTCTTTTTGTAATTGCAGGTTGAAAATAATTTGTGAGTTTTTCAACTAATAGCTTATACGGTATTTGCTCCGGAGTTTTGTTCTCGGCCAACTGTTTAGCAATCTGAACAACGTCTATTCCGGCAAAATACAACAATGTCGAGATTTTCGTTTCGTCATCCTCGACTTTATTTAATCTCATATATCTTTCTATTTGTTCGACGTAGAGGGTCCATCCCGCCGGGTTTCCTATTTCAAATTCTCTTAATACGTGTGAGGGTACTGACATTTTTATCTCTATTCTGATGTATTCACTTTTTTCAAAATTACGCACAAAAAAACAATCTCCGATTTAACATCCTGTTCACGACTGCGCCATCTGTAGTGTTTTCGGGAAGTTAACGATCTCAGCCGAAATCACAATTTATTAACTTAAGAGTCGGAGACAGTTTTACTTTCCCAAAGCTAGTTTATTAGTTACACGTTATGTGTTATTATACAAAAAAAATGTCTATGCTTAAGACAACAAAATGTGCGGAAAGAAAAACAGTAACAAAATAAAAAGTATACATATAATTACAGTCTCTTCAAAGAAAAGTTCTATTACTCACGGCAAATGAAAATTAAGACATTTGGTTCCACGTGTGGCTATACGTTACGCCATCTTGGTCTCTGTTCTCGTCTTTTTTTCCCGTTCTCATAAAACCGGACGTTTTTAGAGTCAACGTCTCCGTATTCTACATTATCTAAATTTCTTGTCCTCGTTTGGTGTTTATATATCGGATTGTATGTTTTTTTCTACCCCTCTGAAAAACTTAAGGGCGAAGACATTACAGATTGAGATTCAAGACTGGAGATAATGTAGTTATAAGGGTTTCTAAATATAAAACTGCATTATTTCCACTTTTGAATCCCCAGCCTCATTGATAAAGGTAAAATCCACAAAACATTCTGGGAATAATGATTTAAATATGAAGAATATGGATTTTATATCAATGTTGTAATTAGTAATTACTCAAGCTTACTATAGAGGCCATTAAAATAGATAATTTCTCTTGTTTTATAATTATAGATAGCAATAAAATTCCTGATAAATGAAAGGCAATTCGATTATTATAGAAAGGTTTTATTCAGGAAATGGATTACACATTGCATTTTTGGTTATAGAAAAAGATTTTTTTTTAAAAATTATTCATTTATATATGAAAAAAATTTTCAAGCATTATCCAAATTCAAAATAAAATTACGTGATTGACTTGGCATTTTATCATATGGGAACATATACATATTTAATGCTTCAGCATAACTGAAGAATTAAATTATTTTACTTGAAATTCAATTACTTTAATTATTTAAAAATAATAAAATGTTAACAAAATATGAAAATTAATTGCCAAACTTTGGTGGCCTAGTGGTTAGCATAGCTACTGGCCCGGGTTCGCTTCCCGGTCAACGCATTTGACATAGGAAGAAAAAAGTATATGAAAATTAATTGATATTGCTTAAAAGAGATCTTATAAAATATTTTAAAAAACAAACAATAATAATTTTTAAAAAACGTGGCAATCCAGATCATGTCTGGAAGCTATTATACTTACTGTTAAGTAACTCTGATGACCTAAATTTTATCAAAGTTTAGATTTAGATCAAGAAATTTTAAATCACGAGTTGAGGTAAAGCATTTAAAAATATTTTCGTTAATCACGTGTTATTTTTTTTTCATTTTGTCCAAGATAATTTATTATTCTATTTTAAAATACCATTAGAATGAATGCTATTTTCAAGTTACTTATAATCTGATTAGAACAACTTGTTTTAGCTAAATTTGCATTCTACATTAAATTAATGACATTCATTAAAATTATTAGTATTATTTATGGCATAAGAAATAGACTTTATTCCAATCCCCCGTATTCAACATTAAAGCCAGCTGAATTTCATTTTTCTGATCGGCACTTTAACGTGTTTCAGAAATGAAAATATGAACAAGCACCAATAATAGGCCGCATAATTAGTGTCTGACAAATCTATGCAAACATTGGCACAGTTGAAGAGCTTCTTAATGTCACTAGTAAATCTTTCTCTTAATTGATTTTTTTTGTTTATAGCTAAGTATGTTTTTAAAAAAAATATAGAACCACAAACTAAATAACAATATTAAAATTATTTCTAAGAGCCAATACACGGCGGAAATGAGCTTAAATAGATGACAATCAACTTGTACATACAGAGATGCCTTCTCTCTTTTTCAACAAGTGGCATTGGTTTTTAAAATTCAGCTTATGCTTTAAATTTCAGATTTTTTTTTTTTTTTTTTATTAAGTAAAAGCTTATACTTCATATAACTGAACAAAGTATTGCAGAATTTCTCAGCCTATATTTAATCTGCATTTGTTATTAGTAATATATATTTCTCTTCATTTCTATTGTAGATTAAACGAAAACTATAAAAAAAAAGTGATATTTTCTTTTTTTGTAATATAATGTTATTTTGTCAACAAAGGAAATAAATCACTTTTTATCATACTATGATTTAAAAGCACTCTCAGTGTTGAATAAAGGAATCAAGAATAGATTGAATCCACCTATTCTTAGTTGCTCTAGCGTTTATAAGCATATCTGTGTCAACATAGTTGGTAATTCAGAGTGAAATTAATTTATCAACCAGATAAAATATGGCACTTAAGGGTTGATTGGAAAGATTAAACAAGATTTAATATGTAAACTTTAAAATAAGCATAATTCAATGTATATGTAAAGAAAGGAAGTAAATCACTCTCCCCCAGGCTATAATTTAAAGGTATTCTAAATATTGAACAAAGGAATCAAGAATAGAATAAATCGGTACCTATTCTTGGTTGTTCTGATATCTAAACTCTCTGCAGTTGAATGTATAGAAATTTTAAACTTTCCAAATACAAACAACTTGTTAGTAATAACACACAAATAGACAATACAGTTTAGTAATTATATTCTCCGCTCTTCTTCAGTTATCTTGCAAATGATGTCATTATATTATGCAGTTATGGATCTAATAATATAGCTGGACAAGCGTGTTGATAACGTTCAAGTCCTTAATAGGTTTGACTATTTTAAATCACTTGTTGAATAGTATAATAAAAATAAAAGTATTCTGAATAGTTATATGATAGTAATAATGTATTGCATTGGCTAAAAAACAAAAACATATCCAGAAATCTGTTTGAACACTTTCATATAATAATGGTTAATTATGGATGCTTACAAAAATAACTCTAGAATAAAAAAGAGATTTAATTCATTCAGAAGAGGGTAGTTTTAACCATTCAAGTTCATATTACAATTTATAATGAATAAATAATAATAACGTACTTTTATTTTTTATTTATTTTATATTATAATAAATCAAAGCATCAATATAATACTGTGTGATTTAAATATGATAAACATTTATTCTTTCCTCAAACACACATAAATAAAAATATTACATAATAATAAATAATATGATTTTATAACAAGATGTCTTTTTTTTCTTATTTTACATAAATATATAAAAAAATTAAAAACATATAAATTGAAGTCAATATATAAAACTTTTTTAAGAGGTAGGAATATCTGAGTGGGTCTCCAATTTTGTCTTGCTTTAAAGCTCCCTGAGTAAATTTTATTCTTTTGAAGTTTCCTAAAAATAATAAAACCATTTATTAAATTTGCTATAGAATATTCAACATCAATAATAAAATAATATATAAAATACTTATATATTTCAAATTCTGAATTTGTTTACTGAGTAAATATATTTTATTAACAAATTTATACTACTGTATATATTTTATCTAAGACAGATTTAATATTAAAGATAGTAGGATATTCAGCACTATAGTTATAGATTTGTGCTAATGATAAAATTATTTAACATTAGAAAAATGCATAAATTCAAAATGTGTATTCAATAAATATTGAAATTAATATTTATTATTTAACATTTACTTTTAATATTCAAGATACTAGTAGCATGTAATGTTTTAGAAACATGGGAGTATATATATATAAACGTTGTTGAGAAATCTAAATGTTTTAAGTTTTTTGGATTACCTAAAGGAAAAAGGCTATTTGCAAAATAATGTGTATGTGTATATATACATAAATATATGTAGGTGTATGTATACATATATGCAATGCAATAATCAGTAAGTGCATTATAAATTATTGTAATGCATCAAAAATAAATAAAAAATTATAGCATTTTTAAATAACTGTAAATCTATAAGATTGTAAGCTAGTTTCTAACTTAAAAAAATTAGATTTTTTTTCCTAGTATGTATATACTTCGAGTGATAGAACTTATAATAGTTGGTCCAGAGAGCTGAGCACTTAAAAAATATGCTAAAACTATTGACATAAATCTCATTTATTTATTTAGAAAGCTTATTGCTTGGTTTCAAAATAATAGTAAATTAATGTATATAACACAAATATTAATTTAGTATATGAACTATTTTACACTTTAAAATCAAGGAATTCATAAGTAAAATTTGGATTAATAGTTTTAGCATGATTATCTGATAGTCAAAATCTGGCCATCTAAAAATGTATTTTCACTAAAAAATTATGATAATGGGAAAAAATAGCTTGTTTTTAAGCTGAATGGTTGCTTGCCACTTTTTAGATTTACATAGCTTAAGAGAAGATAAAATATCAGCATTTGTAATTGGGTATATCTATATAAATGATTTAATATTTTTCACAACTGAATTGTGATAGAAACATTAGAAATAACTATCTTTGGGTAATTTGTATTTTAATTATAGAAAGTATCTAGTAAGCTGTAGTTAGGCAACAAGCAAATTTAAAAATGTTATCTGTACTTTTTTTTTAAATAATTGCGTGTTGTCTAATTACAATTTGCTGGGATACTTTCTATAATTAAAACATCACTTTAATATATATATATATACATATTGTATTGACAAAATTTAGCTTAATTTCTGTATGTGATGTAAGATCATGTATAAAAAAAAATTTTTTTAGATAGTTTTAAAAAGTTACACCCTAATCTCTAGAGAATGTTAAAATGGTTGCTATGACAACAAAATGTAAAGCAAAGAAGAAAAAAAACATATTATTATTATTATAGTATAAAGTTAGTAAATTAACCTTATTCTTTAAAAGAAAAAACATATATAGCAATCAATTTCCGGTTCTTAAACAGCAAACAACGTGAACGATAGCTCTCCAAAAAATTGAAATCAGCAAACCCCTAAATACAAGGTAAGAGAAGTTTTATATATTTAAAAATGGAATGTGATAATGATATAGATAATATACATAGCAATTCAAGCTTAAATTGTCACACTCAGTCGTTCAACAGAAACGATAGCCGAAATCTTCATAGTTATAATAACAAATCTCAGGCTCCATCTGAGATCAAAAACCTTCCCATTAGCAATGCTAAGCACCAAATAATTACTGACAACATTAAAATGCAAGAAATTATACAAACTTCATCAGTTATATGCAATAGCGTTGGTTTCCCATCGGGCAAAATAACAGCCAATATTAATAATACATACGAAAACAGTAACAACACTCACCGTATTTCCCAAACTCCTTTAGGAGAAGTAAATAAACACAATTCATCCACAACCACGAAACACTCTCAGAATAATTTGGAACAAAAAATAAAATATCAGCAAAATCTATCTGAAGAAAGGAAAAAAAAATTTTTTAAATCACCAGAGGTCACCAAATTCGCTGCTGTATCACCAGAGACTGTCAACAGTATTTCGGGAGAAAAAAACGAAATAACAGATAAAAAAAAAAATCAACAAAACCCATTCACAAACAAATGAAAATTTCAAACTAGATGAACCTTTAATATCTACATCGTTCGCACATTTCAAAACAGACTCACAAATACAAACCCTTCCAAAAAAATCTATATCCTACGCTAACGCTTTAAGTATCAACAAAGACGTTAAAACCGCGGAGACTAACTCGGTCAGCAATATTAATGAAATGCTTATAGGCATATCGGAATATGAAAGAGAAATCACACCAGAAGACAATCAACACCCCCAATCAGTTAAGATATTAAATTATAATAATATTACCGACGAAATGCATCAAAACATAAACTATAATTTCAACAAAACTATTCCAAACATGCTCTATAAATCTTTCCAAAATTATTACAATGACAAAACTCTAATCCTAGCAGTAACGAATGAAAACTTATCATTATACAAATTCCCCATGGAACATTTATATTCTGTAATTAAACAACATGATTCAGAGTTGGGGATTTATCAAATACTAACACATCCTAATGACAGATATGTGGCAATAGAATTTAAGACCTGGGCAGACAGGCTCCAATTTAAAAACAATATTAAAATACTGGGAAATAAAATACTTTGCACTGTAGAAATGAACAGACCTATGATACTACAAGGGAAAATCAAAAACTGCCTAACAAGATTCACTGAACAAGAGCTCCAAAATATCATCATTCCCTATGGCACTGTATCAAAATTTAAATTCCTTCCAGACCCCATCTTGAACGGAAACATAATATCAAACGCAGCAATCTTCTCACTAGCCATGAAAAAAAATGTTTCTCCCATTGACATCCCTACTGTAGTTAATGCAAGAGGTTCACCAATGGTCTTAACATTCAGAGGGGTGCGGCCTCAGTGCTTTCAATGTTTACAAAGGACACACTTTATAAAAGACTGTTTGGCATGTATCTGCACTACCTGCAAAGGCAAGTTCCACTGCTGCAATGGAAAGAATATAGAAACAACAAACACTACAAACACCAAACAGTCACCTAAAACAGACAATAATATTGAAAACCACACTGATAAACACAGGGCTTCAACATCAAACTATACCAAATCTATAGGCATAACTCCCACAGATGTAACACCAGACCACATAATATCTAGAGATGAAGATCAAGATGAAAATCTTTCCCAACAAACTGAAATGGAATTCCACAACAATACAAACAAAAATAGAAATGATAAACAAACAACTACATCAAGTACACCTCATCTCATTTCAAACCAATACACAGATAATATTCAGTCAATAAACAGTACAACATTGGGAAAAAAGGGCTATGAATCAATGCTTGACAAACCTTCAAACTTGAAATCACTTCCAATAGAAGAAACAGACACCAGAATCAATATAGACAAAAATAACACCCAATCACCTAGAAAGTCACAAAGTAAACAAAATACAATTACTCCACATCCTCAAAAAGAAAGTAGCAAAACCAATAAACCAAGGAAAAAATTCAATCCAGCACACACCAAAACTCAAAACCTGGGGGAAAAGGATGGTTTATCTGGACATTGGAATCAGGATCTTTCACAAGAATTAGAGCTAACACAACAAGCTATACCAAATATTAATAAACGGAAATCAGATGTTCCAGATAAATCAAGCTTAGATGACGATATGAATTCTGGGTTTATAACACAACTACCTACATTAAAACCAGATTCACAAGAATCACAAAGTAAACACAAAGTGTCATGGGAAAAAAAGAAAAGAAAAACCTCTGAGCATTCTGATACAGATTCAGCACCAATGGAATATGATCCCTATTTGGAATTACCAGATTCTATGGAAAATGAGGACCTTCCAGTACTCATGGAATCAAATCTACATCAACTCTCATTGGAAGAGGCATCAGATCAAGAAACCAATTATAGTCATTTACCTCCAAATTCTCCCCGGTACCAGGGGCCGGCTGGAGGGGCAGGGACACTATATTATGAACTATAAAATTGCAGGGATTAATGTCCATGGCCTCAACTCATTGGCCCGTGCTCACGCAATTAGAAATTGGATAAGCATTAACTCTCCCCACATCCTTCTAATGGGGGAAACCAAATTCCATAATAACACTGACACTAAAATAGAAACATTAATTGCCACTATGGGCTTCACTAAATTTTCAGTTGGACATTCAGCAGCTGGAGGGGTTGGAGTATTAATTAACAAAAAATTTCCTCCAAACAAATTCTGTATTCTCTATTTGGATAACAACTTAATCTTATTAGAAATAGACTACTGGGGCTACAGCATAAATCTAGCTTATATATACACTTCAAACAATCCTACTATCTATCACAAAATAATTCAGATTTTAAATGCTATCCTTAGCAACAAATCAGGCTCTTTACTTATATTGGGAGATTTTAACACCACTTAATCTAAAATTTCTTCCACTGATAAATAGAAACTTGATGTGTGGGGTAGGATTCCTTCCTCCCGGATCCTACTCCTTTTACACCAAATCCCACCAAACCCTAATAGACCTATTATATTATTCACCAGATTTACATTTTCATCTAAATGCAAAACCTTTACCGGTGTCATTTTTGGACCATATGGCCCTTGTAGTTACTCTTGAAACCATGGCTGGCCTCCCAACCCCAGAGGCTCTTCACAAATCCATGCGGATGGTAACAAAATCAAACATAACAGAGGCCATAGTGTCCGAATCTTATATATATTTTCACAAAATCAACATCCTTTCAAGACCAGCTGAAGAAGCCTGGTTTTCATTTATAGGCATCCTACAGACAATATTAAAACACCACACCATGAAATTCAAAGGCCCTAATGGCCTCTTCAGAGATCTTCTACAAATAGAGAATCAGCTTCAGATGCTCCAAAGTCAACCTATCAAAACACAAGATATATATAGTCTTAAAAACCTATACCGATCAAGACAAAAATCTCTGGCGGAATACCTATCCATTAGGAGAGCCAAATGTTATTTATCACAACAACATCACTGGACAAAAGGCTACTTGAGATGGGCACTTGGAGGAAAAAATAACAAAACCACTCCCACCTCCATCATTGCAGATGGGAAAACCTTACTGGGAACACCTATGATGAACACAATAAAAGAACACTTCCGGAAAAGAATTCAAACCACAATCTTCAATGGCACACAATCCTGGTCTGAAGTTGATCCTCAGGCAATACATGGGATCACAGAAAACCTACTCCAACAGAAAATATCTTCCCTTCCAGATGGTGTATATCCTGGATTACATGGGATTCCCAGATTCCTAATCCTACACTTCAGTCAATTTGCAATTCCCATAATGAAGAAGATGGTGGATTACCTAGCAACTGGTAATAGAGTGATACCTAACCTTTATCCAGTGGCGCTAGTTCCATTTATAAAAAAAAAAAATCAGGTTATGGATCTCTCAAACATCAGACCTATTTCCATGACACCCCTGCTAATTAAAATTGTAGAGTCTGTGATCAAAGACCTCATCCAACCAAATGTCTTAAAGCACATATCTAACAACCAATATGCCAAGAAGGGATCCTCTACTGCACATGCAATGGGCAACATAATCTCCATCATTGACTATGTCAAAATCCACTGGAAGTCAGGGCCAATAGCTATTCAACTGGACATTGCTACAGCCTTTGACTCAGTACATATAGACATACTCTTAAATATTTTGGCTGAGTATGATGTTCCTGAAACTGCTGTCCAGATCATAAGCAACTTACTATACAACAGGGAAATTTTTATCACTATGGATGGTAATATCACCTCCGGATTTAAACTGACACAAGCTATCCCTCAGGGTTCCCCCCTCAGTGCCCTATGCTTCATCGCATATATAAATCCTCTCCTGATGGATTTGGAAAAAAATCTACCAGGTCTTTTTATACCCAATTTAAGCAGAGAATTCAACATGTTTGCCTACATGGATGATGTAATGATCATCCTACCATCAAGAAAACATATTCCTTTGCTACAAACAATATTAAGCCGCTATACTGAGAAATACAGGCTGCAATTCAACCCCAGCAAGTCTGCCTCCTGGCAAATTGTTTCAGGAAGGAAAATTAACACCCTCTTCTCTGCCAAGCCACAGAGATATCTTGGGTTTTCCATATTTCAAATCTACCACAGCAATGACCAAAGAGATTCAGGATAACATCCTAGAAACAACAAACAAATTCATCACTTCCTTGTCACAAGTCTACCTTTCCCTCCCTGGCAAGGTAGCACTAATTAACATGAATGTGATGCCAAAAATAGCATACTTTCTTCCATTTATCAAATGCAACAAAAGCTTCATAAATAAAATAAATGGCTTGTGCTCAAGGCTTTTCTGGAAAGGTAAAACGGTCGCGATCAGCCTCAAAGGCACTCAGCGACCAAGAAAGCTAAATGGTCTTGCTCTCCACTCCATTCAGGCATTGATTTACCAAAAAACCCACAATGTCATACACAACTTGGTAGCATCATATGGTTTTAACACAATTATCCAAAAAACTTTCCTTCAAAAGGTAACACCCACTGACCGACCCCCACCAGACAGACAAACATGGATCACTAGAAACACAAGCTTTATCAAACAGCACTGCCCAATAAATGACTCCACATTCAATTCTAAAATATCATTATGGCAAGCATACACAATCCTCCATCCAATCTTACATCCTATAATCAACACATTTTATTACAATAATCAGAAACTGGTATACAACTTTAAAAGATGGAGTCTAGAGGCTAAATACCTAGACTTCCTTATTAAATACAACATTAATGGACTACCTACTAATCACTTCCTCTTTTACAAACGTGGTCATAACATAGACCCTACTTGCAGCATTTGCATGAACGGCGATGAAACATTGGAACACCTTTTCTCACAATGTATGGGATTCAGAGTGATCCGAGAAATCATACTCTCCAACACCAAGATAGATTTCCAACTGATCTCATCTCTGAAAGATAGTATCAATACTAAAACCTATCCAATAATACATCTCTCGGGGTTTTTGAACTATGCCATATGGGTTACATGTTATAAACTAATCATGGAACACCCACAACCTAATATAAAACAGGTTTTTTCCAAAACAATGATTAAAATCCAGAAGAGAGACCAACTCCTGGCATCGTCGAAAACATTTGAAGACACTTGGACATTATACAATATGCCAAACTAACAACAAGGCAAAAGGGGGAGGGAGGCTAACAATCAGATAACAAATATGTGAAAGATCTAATGTTCACACCATATTGGGCAACATAGACTCATCAGAACCCAAATGGAAATAACAAGATAGTTAGAACAACAATGTAAACCCCAATTGTATGATTATACATCACTGTATACATTAGAAATAATAAATTATTATTGAAACTAAAAAACATATATAAATAATTAAACAGTAATGTTAGATAATAAAATTAAGAACTTTAATACAATTCGTTAATATTTTCTTTGTTCTTTCTATTTTTTTTATTGCAGTCATAACTGATATTACATAGACACTACCAAAAAATATTTAATATCTTAAACATACATAATTTTGTGTTTACATTATGTATGATATTTAAGTTAGGATAATACATAAATTATATATTTCCAAAACAATATTATGAATATGTAAGTTAAATTATTTTAGTTTGTATTGATTTAAAAAATGTAATATTTATTTTCAAAGTGTAAATATTTTTTATATAATTATTTTCAAAATATTATTTCATATTTTCTATTGTTATAAAAGAAAAACTTTGATTTTGAAATGCAGGACAAATCTAATTTTAATATTTGAGTGAAAAATTGAGCATATCTTTAGTTTCAGTGATGAGTATTATGTCAATCATCATAAGTTATAAATAGGACTGGTCAATTTAAAATCTCTCTCTGATATTTTAGTCTTCATATAAACAAATCCAAATACACTCACATACATTATTTTTTCTTTCTAAGTGTTTTAATCTATTAACTGTCAAATAATGGAGTAGAAAAAAGTATATTTGTTTGGGGAAACTGAACTGGTTTCTTGAAATACTTGCAAAGAAAGAAAATTTTTAATTTTAAAATTCATTTTAAAATTCTCTAATAAAGGATTACCAACATATAAATGAAATGTTTTAATTTTCAAATGCTGCTATATATAAAAAAATTATTTCTGCTTTAAAATAGCATCTAACATTTGTGATGTATTATTTCAATGTTCAATTGGAATTGATTTAGTTTTATATATATATAAAACAATCCACTAGAATAAAACTACAAAATTTTAAAAAATGCCTATATAAAATTGAAGATTAATATCCTTTGCTATAGCCAGCTTTGGTGTAATCTGCCATCTTAAGTAGCAATACGTTAATATTTAAATATTATTAAATTCTCACACAAGTAACGCTCCCACGTGAATTACCTACCTTCCATAAATTGTGAATATTAACACAATTACACTGTTTATTCAATACATTATCCATACTATTTATAAATAGGACTCCTTAATTTTTCTTTTCTTCAAATCATTTTCCATATGCAAAATAAAAACTCTATCAAAGCAGAATTCTCCATTACAAATCACTGCATGTTCTGCAAAAACCGATTTATACCTATCTGCAGAACAACACAACTTATTGTATAATAATTCATGCTCCCTAATCCTCTTTTTCAATGCACATTTAGTCTACCCGATGTAACTATATCCACAATAACATGACACTTTATATATAATATTACATTTGTTGCTTTTATCAATAGAATCTTTCTCATTAATAACCAATCTTCCAATATTTGCATCCACTTTAAATGCAACATTAAAATCACCAGATACCAATGATGTAATCTTATTACAAACAATATCCTTTACATAAGGCAATGCTATCCATTTCTACTTTTCCATATTATCTCTTCTTCATCTATTTCTAAACCTATATAGTGCACATAAAATATTTGTCCTACTATATCCCACACCCAATAAATCATTCACATATTTTTCAATATTAATCATTTTATCACTCTGAAATTTACACAAAACATCGTTTCTAAAAAAAAATGTTCTAAATCCAGCCAATATATATATATTCCCTACATTATAAAAGGATGTCAGTCTCTGCTTGTTTTAAACAATGCCATTTATAGCATTAATTGTATTATTATTCAAAAAATTATAAAATAATAATTAGAATTTACCAAGAACTGGAATTTATATTTTATTTCGGCTAACTATCTGAAATATATTTTATACTGATCAAATTTACTGAACATAAACATTCAAACTATTCTGCTTCTCTGAAAAAAAATATATACAGATTTTATATAGATCATATGTAAATGTTCATTTATATTATATTTTGTTATTATTGATTATTATCTTGTACATTAGTAAATTGTCCATTCACATATAAAAGTAGAGGAAAATGCGGTTATATTCTAAATATAATATTTAAAATTTTAATTTAAAGTCCGGTTTGTAGACTATGTATAGTTTCAATAATTATGCTGTATTAAAAAATCTAGATAATTATATTATAATAACCGCTTATTGTTACCATATTTTGTAAATAAAGTAAACAGATAAACATTCATAGACTTTTTTTTTTTTTTAAATAAACTATCATATAGTATGAATATTATGTGATTATTATTAACTTACTTTTATTTTATAAAGCTTTGTATTTGTTTAACAATACTTTCATTTTTACACGGATTTTATTATATTTCATTATAAATATAAAAATAGATAAATTTCTGTTTTTGCAAATATCTATTTTCTCTAGTAATAATTCATATTAAAAATATTCGTGTCAAGCATTGTTAGCCGAGAGGTCATTGCAGCAGCCTTGCAAGTAAGTAGTTGGTTGCAGACGATTGTGGGTTCGCGTCTCGGCCGATGCTATGATATATGAAAAAAAAAAAAAGATATTCGTAGCGATAATTAGTTAGAATGCGTATCATGGTATATTTCATTATTAATTTATCATTTTATTATTAATAAATATTGATTTAGTTGAATAAATAAATTCGATTCAATGATCATTTTAATTAGGCATGCACATCTATATGCTAATATAATTTAAAATACGTAGCAGCTTTATATTAATTTACATATTATACTTCTTACATTGAATAATTATGAATCAAACAAGAAACTAGCAATTGGATTAGTAAGTGTATATAGCTATATATTACTTTCTTTTATATATTTGGTATATTTAATTATTATTTAACCTAGGTGCAACTAATATTTAATCAATTAGTATTTGGTGATTTCAACAGGTTATATATATATATAAATCTGAAGTTCTTATATTGATTGACTTTATTTAAATAGATTTCCATAATATATTTAGTTTATTTAAATGATAGCAAAATCCTAAATGATATTTTAATACTTTATATATGATAGGTTGATAAATAAATTCGAAGGCGAATTATTTTTTTTTAAATTTATCTAAATTATTTTAATTTAATAATATAAAATTCTATTAAAAGAATATAAGTTTAGGGGATAGTAATAGCGATAGCTATGGCGGTAGCGATGGCGGTGGTAGAGATAGAAGTAGGGTTAGGAGTAGGATGGGGAGTGGTGGTAGTGGTATTATTATTATTATTATTATTATTATTATAGTAGTAATAGTAGTAGTAGTAGTAGTAGTAGTAGTAGTAGTAGTAGTAGTAGTAGTAGATGTATAATTACTAATTCACAGATGCTATAACTTTATAGATATTAGTAATAACCATTTATCTAGTATTATTTTAGATAGGGTATTTCAACAGGAGTTAAGGTGTTATTTTGGATTGAGATGGATTAAGTAATTTATTGTGGTTATAGGTTTGGCAACTGATTAGATCATTATTGATATTGTAATAGTCATTTACAATATTTATAGTATATAAACATTATATTTGAGCTAGTCTAATAAATTTTAGGGCCAAAATATTTTGGTATATTCAGAGTCAATAAAGGCTATTGTAATCAGATGTTATTCTATAAATTTAAATTATTATTAGTCATATATCTGATATTACAGTTTACTATTTAACTAAAGAGAGAATGTTTTTATATTGTCATAAAATTAATAACTGTGTACATTAAGATTGATATTTGATCATATTAACTATTATGACTTAGTTCGTTCAAACTTAAAAGTCGTTAATATGATATATATTTAAATTGGAGAGTTAAACTTCTGATAATCACATACTGCTTAATAATTGATTTTGACAATAGAATACATATTATAGTTGTTTGCAATTTGGTATCCAATTAAGTTTTGATGAGTAAAATATAGTCTGTTACAATATATATATATATATATATATATATATTGTGCCCTTTTCTATAGGTCGATAATAGTTCATAACAGTCAATTACTAAAAATTTTAAATTTAGAATATGTTCTTTTAATATGGTAATTGTATTAAGTCAATTATATCTTTAAAGTACAATTTGAAGCTAAAGAGAATACGTAGTATATAAAATCATTTAAAAATAGTTATGTAAAGCTTAAAATATTGTTTCATATGGTTGTAAAAGCTGGCCATATTAAATAACACAGCTATAAATAATTAAAAGTATATTTAATAAGCTCAATTTTAATAGTTTAAAACGTATAGTTAAATAAATGCTATACAGTTTTAAATTTATAAACTATATTTAATAATCAAAATTAATATAGTATATTTTAAAAATAAACTTTATGATGGTGAAAATTATATCTAGTTCTATATTTTTAAAATTATTCTTCCAAATTTTTTATAATTATTTTATATAATATAATAAGTGTATCAATTTTATAAATCTGGGCAGAGAAATAGATTAAAAATCGTCTGTCAAAGTTATTAATCATGTGACTTTTAATGTATACTTTCACACACACGCTTGTTAGAATTTAATAACAAAGTTTGTGTATTATAGAGTTGGATATAATGATTATTTATCATAGAAGTGAATATTAAAATATTACGTAGTTATTTCCAAATGCTTAAATGATGTAATAAAGACGAATACATTCATAATATAAAAATTAAATATTTTATTTAAATAAAAATAGATAAATTGAATATTAAGAAATGGAATAAGTTATTAAATGTTATTTTAAAAGTTATTTTAAAAGATTAAATAATTTAAATAAAGTTATAATTGAATTAAAAGTGGTATTTTAAATAATATTTTAAATTTTATTACGTCATAATTTCTAATTTTGAAATTCAATTCTACTATAAACTAAAAATATGTAAATTTGTTCTCAAGCTAAAGTAAGAATTAACCAATAGGAATAGGTATTCTTACAGACTATAAATATGATTTGCACGGGGTTATCAGGGGAGATTAATAATGTATTGAAACCGGAGAAAGGTAAATTATAACTATCAAAAAGATAGTATTTTTAAAATTTTTATTTTAGTCAATTTTTTTTTAGTACTTTCTTATCGTTTTATTTGCAAAAAACTAATTGATAATTTTTAAAAGTATTTTTGCAAAAGAGGGTGTTAAAATATAATAATTTAGAAACTTCATGGAAATGATTTTCTAATTTTTAAAGTACTTACCAGTAGTATTTTATCTAAAAGTTTAACCTAAACTTTGCAATAAAAATGGATATACTACGAAATAAAATGGATATAAATTGTAATACTGTAAAAATGTTTGGAATATTTATTGATACAGCTTTATTAATATTTCACCGAAGAACTGTTTTGGTACATAAAAAACCACAGCTCGGACATTATACGGAGTCTAAAAAAATGTATTGAAACGTATTATTTATAAGTTTATCCAAGATTTATTTTTAAATAGTAATAAGACAATTATATCTCATGAATTATTTTATAGAATATTATATTCAAAGGAGTAAAATGTTATATACTTTCTGAAGGTAACATTTTTAAAAAAATATTTTCAAGAATTAAAGAAAGAACCCAGGAGAATATGTTACAGAAGCGTTTTTGATATTAAAATATCCGGTCTTAGAATTATTTAAAATGTATTTAGAAAAGATTTGTTTAAAAGTACTTGAAGTTTTTTTTTTATTTTTAAAAGAGATTTATAAAAATACCAAACGAAAGTTTAAATGTATCAAGAAGGAAACATATATAAAAAAGTGAACACATAGTTGAATAAAAGATGGATCCATGGAAATACAAATAGTACTTAAAAGTTTATCGAATATTTTTAAAGTTAAATTAGATGGATTGATGCATCGGATACGCAGAGAATATTGGTAGAGAAGATTAAGAAGCTTCACGGGATTAATTAATATTATGATTTAATAATTATCATCCTAAATACTAAAACCAAGGATTATTTTCTATAAATTTTACTAAATGGATTAATAATTATTTTTATTTTAAACTTTAACGCGCTTGGAGGAGAACATTTTTAAAAACTCTAGAGAAAATAATAAACATTTTGGACTTATCAGGAACTATCGTCAAGAAAATATGTAATTATAGTTTTGATTCCTTTTATTTTGTTAACCTAGTTTAAATCTAAATTTTTATATAAGATTAGGAAAAACATAAAAACATTAATTTATTAATATTAAAATTTTATAATATAACAATCTAATAATTTAGCTAAAAATATTTTAATATAAAGTGTATGGGTGTGAATTTTTTTTTATATCTGCAATGCTCAAGTGGATAAAGGAAGCCTACTGAACACGATGACTAGATAAAGGTTATTGGTAATAATAATAACTATTGATAATTTATAATGTATATTTTTTTTGTTTTCTTTAGATCATCCATAAATTGGAAGAATGAAGTGTAAAAGTTTTTTTACTTATATGTACCGCATTTCATACAACATTTTAAAAAACATTATGAGATAGGATTGATTTGAAAATATGCATACGACGATTTTTTTTTTTTATTAGTGATATAATCCAACATAACAAATAATTATGTGATTCTTTTAAAATTTTCATGTTATTGGATATTCAAATATTGTCTAAGTAGATTGTATATGATTAGACATATAGAATAATGAAGTAAGCAGACTTTTCTTGTGGAACAGCTAGATTGTTTAACTATTAATGAATTTTATTTATTGTTTTGTAAATGCAGATAGTTATTTATCGATGTAAGATGTGGAAAATCTTGAGAAATAATGTTGAGATAGTGGCTTGGAAGTACTTAGTGAACAGGAAACCAAGATGATGTTTTAAGAAATAGGATGTTATAAGGAATGGAAATAATATTTAGTCTTTATGTGAATATCAGCATAGTTAACAAAGCCCTATGACTGATACACATTTTATTTGGACAGTGTTTATATTTCTTTAAATATTTGATGTTCTAATAAAGCTGAAGAAATAGCTTTAACATCGTCCCTGTACTAGAGGATATTAGGCAGGTAAATGTCATACCTCTTCGCACTGTGCCATGATTTTGAGATATGTTAAGAGTAATACTCTAGCTTTCTTCCTTAATCCTATGCATCTGTTTTCGCTATCTTTATTTCATGTAACTGCATCGTTCAGTAAGATATGTTTAAGAGAAATGATAAATAATTTAGAACTTAGGTTATGCTATCGTTTTGTATAAGATTGGTTTATTTGCTTAGAAGGAATAGGACGTTATAACTTAAAATTGAAGATCCAAAGTATCCTAAGGAAAGAAAAGAATCATAGAATATATTTTGAATTTTATTTCGGAAATGAAATATAAACTTTTTTAAAATAAAGTATCTAAACAAAGATATTTTCTTTAAAGTGATAATAATTTTAAATGCTTTAGTATTATTTTTTTTAAGAGAAAAATAAGTATTGCATATTTTTAAAATACAATAGTACAAAGTAAATTATGTAAACAATATGCATAGTATATTTTTTGTTTATTGATTAACAGAAATATATTGATGATTACACTTATATCATACTAAAGTAAGGCTTAAAGAAGAATATATTATGATTAGTAAACATTGTGTGATAAATACTAAAATCTAGTACTGAATTTTGGATAATATTTTGTGTAACATCTTTGACTTTGCAAGATGAAATTTTTTTTAATATTTTGAGAAATCCATACTCATTATAAAATTTTGTTTTCTATAGAATGTTTTCTAAGTATGAATTTTTTAAAATAAGATAGTTTAATAATATTAAGGATAAAATGCTGTTGCTAATAAAGTAGATAAATATATTTGTAATAAGTTAACCATAATGAGAAACCAAATAGTAACATTTTTTTTTAAATTTTGTCCTAAATCTAAATAAAGATATAATTGAAATATAAATTATTTTTTTTATAACCCGGTAGATCAAACTGTAAAGTAAAAAAGTTAAGGATATCCACTGTAAATAGTGTAAATAAATTGTTTATTTATTTGTTGTTAGTAATAAACTTTGTTAAATTTTGTTATTTCAAAAATTTTGTGTCCGAGTTATTTATTTCTCCACATCGCTGCATGAAATCACGATATATGCATAATAATTGAAACAAATATATAATTTTGCACAAAAAGATAAATAGAGAATTATTTTAAGAATTTTAAATATTTTATTGGTATTCATTATAATTAAATAATCATAATCTTACATTATTTTATTGGTCATAAATCAGTTATCACAATATTATATTAAATTATATGCTATCAGTTGCCACACATATTTTGTTTGTCAGATTATTAAAATGCTACCACGTATTTATTATATCATTACATGAAGATATAAGATCATATTATATTATTTCATTATTTTATTATGGTAATAAAATTATAGTAAAAAGAAAAGATATACAGAATTAGTTAAACAATGAAGAATATTATTACTGTTATTTATTATTATTAGTTTCAGTGTAGTAGATTATGACATAAAATCCCTTCTCATATTTTACTACCGTATTTTTAAATTAACTTAGAATAAACTTTATGAACCTGAGATTATTTTATTTGAGCTAGATTATTACAAATAGAAGATTAAGACTTAATTATTAGTTTAATCTTAGTGAGTAGAAGTTATTAAAGTCGTAAGAATACTATGAGTTTGTTATTTGAAATAGTAATAAAGGGGGGATAGTGTTCTTATGCCATTGAGGTAGTATCCTGTGGGATATTGGCTCAATGTAATCTATCTTGTCACCTGTATTTTCACTTCAAGTCTCATGAAAATATTAAATATTTATTTAATTTATTTTTATAAACTGAACCTTATTCGTATTTTAAATTTGAGCTAGTGAAATATTTTAATTTTAATGCTGAATATTTTAGTTATTAATTATTAACTGAGATAGAACCCGTTTTATTTTATATCATATATTATCTGGAAGTGAAGATGCATGAGATTACAGGCTAGAATATATATATATATATATATACATACACACACATGAGGTATGAAATATGAAACACTTCCAGTTTTATCTTAATGTGTTTTGATTCCAAGCACCTTACACTTTAATCATAACTATTCATACTACACTTATAAGACTGCTTTATAATAAAACTGGGACTGTTTTTTGTTTTATACCTTATAAAGTATATCTATCTATACATGCATACTTTAAGTTTCTTACATTTATATTAACAAAAGTTTTCATTATTATACACACACTTAAATATAAGTATAATAATGCAATCTTTAGTGTCAATATAAATACATCAGACCATTTAAAAGGTGGATTCCACCTTTATTGTTAAAAGGAAGTTGCCTTGACAACAGTTAAAATTGTTGATTGTTATTGAGAGGGATTGAAATTGTCTAAGTATTAACTGGTTTTTAATAATGAAATATTTTAAATAAAATTATTACATTAATATAATTTAACAATATTTCATGTCTTTTTTGAGTTTTAAACAAATTATTTAAAATATTAAAATCAACAAAATTTTGTAAGGTTTTTAAATTAAAAAATAAAGTATGACCAACAATTTTTTTCTTTTCTGTACATTTTGTTAATCTTTTAGCTGCTGTGTTATTAAGCGAACTTAGAATTTATTATGCCGATTTATTTTCAGATTTTCATACATTTTTTTAATGTATAAATGAATTTTTTATTCTCTTTCCATTTTTTATCAATTTTGTTCAATCATAAATTCAGTAAACAAAGTTAGTCTAAAAAAGAAAATATCAATTTGTCAAAAAAAGCTAATATATAATCAAAAGTCTCTGTTTCAACATTTAAGCAAAAAAAAAACTTTTTTAATTAAAAAAAAATTCTTAAAAATCTATATTTTTAAGAATATTTTATTAAAGCATTATTTCAAATAATGAAAATTATTTTTAAAATACTAAAATGTAATTTATAAATACTTATAATTATGAAAAGAATAATAAAATGTTAATGTCATAAAGTGTTCCCAGTTTGTTTACTGTTTAACATTTGTAAATTTTCAATTGATTAATTTTCTGCTAAAAGCTATTCATATAAAATCTAAATGAAGTATCACACATTTATTTTTAAAATATTTAATAATTTCATAAAATATAAATAATAAAAAATGAATAGATTATATATTAACTTATATTTTTGGTTTTTCATGATGTACAGAAAAATCAATGCTATACTTTTTTCTCAGCACAATGTGAATATAATGTTTCTCATTGTTTTTAATCTCTATTTAATGTTTTTGATTCCCAGTAGTTTCTGATGTTTAAATACTTTTTTTTAATTATTATCAAATATTTAAAATGGATTATTGTCATTAAAAACATACATTGCTGACTAAACCACTAATGAATAGTTACCATAAAAATCAGTTAAAACGTTTTCCAAGATAATTGATATAATAAATCATACTAAAATAAAAAAAAATCAAGTTTTAACTTTATATTTAAAATTGTCATTTTTGATTTGGGTCTTTCTCACTTTATTATTGTTTCTTTATCAATAAATCATTTCAAATTTACCTTGATGCTAAAATATATATTTTAAAAAAATATGAAGCATAGAGCAGATAGAAATATTACACTTTCTTTACTGATATATAACACTTTTAATAAATATATTTGTAATTATATTTGAATGATAGTAGCAAACTAACTATATTATATAATTTGTTCAAGGCACAAGATAAAATGCTTTATAAGTTATTACAAATATTTTTGAACTACTGTCATATAACAGTTTGTTCTTTGTAGATTTAATGTTAAAGTTGATTTCATTCTACAAAAATAACCATATAGGCTAGTATCAATACTTTTGAATTACTATCATGTCATAGTGGCAATGATGACAGAATTTCTTATTAATGTAAAGATTTGATTTAGAAGTTGCTGCCACCCATTCTTACACATCCAGCTATCTAACTTAAATAGCCACATGGGACTGAATTATGTTCAGATACACTATATTTTTTTGCTATTAAGGCTTCGGTGATTTTATATTGCTAAATTTATTAATATATGGTGTATCTGAACTTAGTTCAGTCCCATATGGCTATTTAAGTTAGATAGCTGTATTGGAAGACATATGGATGTCTGAAAATTTTAGATCTTTTACTTAATAGTTATACCTTAGATAAAGCGCTGGGCTTGTCCTGGTGTTTTTAATCTAATGTTTGAATATCCTAGCACCTCAGTGAGGATGTCAGTAGCAGAAACTGGTCTGAGGTTGGGGATATTCTGCAAAGCTTGCTAAGAGCTTATTTTGCGAGCTCTATATATAACATTTATAAGACATTATATATATGCTTCCAATGTTTCGACTACTTCCTTGTAGTCATTATTAAAGATCTATAAATATATATATATATGTTATTACTATAAATATATAATTTTTAACTCATAATGCATTAGTATTTCTTTAGCATCTACATATATTTCTTTTTATTATATACATTTTACTATTATACTTTTCTCTCTTCTTTATTATTATAACCCTTTTTTTTATTTAAAAAGCTTTAATAAAGAATAAGGGGGGGGGGAGTAAGTAATAATAATAGTAAATGTATATAATGAAAAGAAATATATGTTGATGCTAAAAAAATATTATTATAAGTTAAAAATTATATACTTATAATAATATGTGTATATATTTGTAAATCCTTACTAATTGACTACAAGAAAGTAGTCAAAACATGGGGGAAATGTGTATAATCTATTGGAATATATATGGATTCATGAAAATAAAAAGTTTTTTAAAAAAATAAAACAATTTTATTGAACTTTTTTATGTATAAAAGATCATCCATTTGGTATAATTTTTATTTTCTGTTATGGATAATTTCCTTCTATGTAATTACATATAGATGTAGCATATATATACCGGACTAAACTATTAATTTATATAAAATCTTGTTTAATAATTTAGGCTTATTACATTCATCCAAGTTTTAATATCTTGCTACATTTTTTAAAACTAATTAGTTTTTGCTTTCCACTGAGCAACAATTTTTCTTTCAATTGCCGAGGTCTAGTTAAATCTTTGGTTATTCTAACTTCAAAATCATAAGTAATTCATGTGCTTTTCCTATTATTCTCTAAAGTTTATATTAACAGATAATATTATGTCTAAATAGTGATTGTTTTGTTGTTCTTTTTAACAATATTATCTAATATGTATTTAACTGTGTGTAAACGATTAAAGTAATGTAACTGTTTTCATTACTAAAATTTTGTTGCTGTTTTATTATTTAAAAATATTATTATATACATCTGAAAGTCTGTGCTCATATACCCTATATTACATATATAGACACAGGTATATAATAATCCTGGGTTTCAGTTATTATATACAGTATTAAAAAAAGGTCACAGCAAAAAGATTTACAAACATTAATTATTGTCATAAAATTATAATCAGTTAAACAAATATTTATTTCAAAACTGATTATTTAAAATACCTTCATTTGACGACCTTTGGTTTCGATGGGCAATAAGGCAGATGCTATCGCAGCAATAATACCCGAAGCTGCATAAATAGCTATTGCTAAATATATTGATACTCTTGCGGTTACCTAGTCAAATGTTTTAAAACACAATCAAATTTTCATTACAAGAAACACAAACATAAAATAATAATAATAAAATAAATACTATTATATATATCCAACAATTTGATCTACAAATACAAATCTTACTACACTCATTTTTGAAACTACCATTTTAGCTAAATGCATGTATTTTATTAAAAAAAAAAAATGGTGTTAAAAAGTGAGGGTGCAGGAAGTTTGGTACTAATGGATCAAATTGTGGTAATTTGATATTAATAAATATTGAATTAAAGATAAGTAAGAAATTGTGTCCTGAGCCAATTAATGAGTGCCAGTTCAGTCAAAAATGTTCCTTGGAGGTTATTTATCTTTTGTGGATATCTTCATGTATATGTTTCAAGAATGTTTTGGTAGTATAAAAGTTTTAAATATATATAAAAATATTCTTATATAAAGTAAAGTAGTTCATAAATAACCACTGCAGAGAAAGGATTTTCCATTATTTTATCATAGAGAAATAATAAAAAAGAAGACATTAATCACCAAGTCCACACATTTGCAAGTGGCAGGAATTTAGGTGAACACCTAGACAATAAAATTTACAGTTTAAGGAGGAAAGGTTACAAGTGGCCAATAAATATTGGAACATTAGCTTAATTAGCTATGGTTAGTCTATCTAAAACAATAACTTTCTGATTAGAACTTGAAAACATTTCCAAACTTTTATCTGATTCGATTTCGAACTCTAAGCCATAATTGTGATAGATGGATATGCGAACATTATAATACAAGTATCTTTATATATATCAAATGATGGTACTTTATTAGTATAGCTGCGGTGGCTTTTGCACTTCCACAATAAATGTATTATTTTCACAAAGTAATCCCTGTGATCCTTATCAGCCATAATATTATTATTTATCTGTTGTCTAGCTGCAAAATAATTTTGACACAGCTTAAATAATAATGAGATTTAGTTTAAATAAATGTTTCAGATGTTAAAAATCTTTAAATTTTCAAAAACTGATAATGTCAATGATAAAAAGGATAATTTAGGATTATGAAGACTACTTTAGTTTTGGTTTAACTGTAAAACTTTTTAAAAACTTATTCTAATTTTTAAAATTAAGAAACGAAGTTCAAATCCTATATTTTATTTGCTGGTGTTAAAAACTAAAGCTATAATAATTAATTAATTTTGAATTTAAAAAAATATTCTAGTTAAATATTTTAAAACTAATTTATAAAAAGAGTTTAATAAATGGATAAATATTCTTAAAAATAATTTTAGAACCTATTCTGAGATATTTGTCTAGATTTAAAAATAGTAATAAATAAATGTATTAAATTGTTTTAATATGTGATTGGTTAAAACTACAATATAAATTTTATATTATATAATATTTTATTTTTATCCTGGTTATTTGTAGTTTTTGATTAATTATTTTTATTCAACCAGGAACTGCTTATAATGAATTTCGGAAGGATCGCAGGGAAAATAATAAATTTATTGTGGAAGTGCAAAAACTGCTGCAACTATACTAATAAAGTATCCAAATGGTAACCATATGATGAAAGCCATAAGCTAGAAACTTGTGTGGGGATATTGAATGAGTAGGTACTAGATAGGGCTTTTATGTACAAACCTTCTTGCATCCATTGATTACAGGTGGCGCTACTGCATGGAGAGTTTATCTTTATATATACATGTAACACAATATTAGAAGGGCTCTCTAAAGAATAATGTGAATTAAGATTTTAAATATATTTACTAGACAATCTCATTTCTATATCACATTATACATATACTGCATTAAATTCAACAAAACATGGGATGCATTGTTTATTTTAAACACTTTGTAAAGCATATATATTGAAGCGGTCATATATGTACATGCGTATATATATATATATATGTGTGTGTGTGTGTGTGTGTGTGCTTCATGTATATATTTGCTATTAAGTTAAAAAATATTAAGGCATTTAAAAAAATATATATAATGTATAAAAAAATGGTCCTTTGGTATTAAACCTGTGATGTTGGGGAGATAGGTGACTTCTCACATCCACAACAACTCTTGGAATGATGATTGTCATTCACAATTGAAAGAAAGTAATCCATTTTTAGAGATGTGAAAATGTGCATTTCCTTACGTGTGACATCGTGATGATGGAATGAACAATGGTGTTCACAATTGAGTAATCTGAGAGAAAGGTGTCAAAATGTGTCTTTCCTTATTAGTGTGATCTTTTGGACTTGTTAACGTCTCCACATTAGCTTTTTCTGTGCTTTCAGTTTTTTTTCTTTTATTGAGCAGGTGTCCATTTTGAGCTCATGTAGAAGACATTCAAATAACTGGATTTCCCTGTTCAATATTTCATGGTAAGTATCACAAAAATGTAGTTAATCCATTTTTAGAAATTTTTATCAATAATGGCATATTTTTTTTTTTTGGAAATGCGTCATTTTTAAACATTTTTAGATTTACTCCTATTTTTCTTTTTTAAATTTTGTACATGTCCTTTTTTGTTTTTTGAGAAAGAGGTATGTACACATCATTTTGGTGACATCACAAATTTGGTGGCACATTGATACAAATGTCAACAGGTCCAGTAGGTCTAATACATACTCCATGATGCAGCTCTAATACCAAAGTGCCAAGAATCATATAGTAATAAAGAACACAAAAACAAAGTAACTTCAACAATTATTACATCTAAATTTCCTACCATTTTAAATAAAGAAATGAAATATGCAATTAAATCTATGAAAGTAAGAAAAGTTCTAGGTAATGGTGGAATTAAAATAAATATCTTTAAAAAGCAGATGTAGAAATACAAAAATTGCATTCAAAACTATATACTAAATGTCTATATTGAAAAAATTTAGTAGTAATATTGATAATTAAGAAAGATGATAAAGATATTAGAAATTATGAAACTATGAGCAATCTATAAATTTTATATAAAATCTTTATCAAAATAATAACAACTCACCTCCAACTAACTTTGTATTTTAATCAACCAAAAGATCAAATTGGATTTAAATCTAGTTTTAGCATAGGGAAAGAAGTTATAGAAAGATTCAATAAATATGAGTTGCTATTATGCTTTAGATATGTAAATTTAAAAAAAGAATTTTATTCTATAATCTTTATCTTTCCTATTGCATTGCCAAATCCATATAATATTAATATTATCTATGTTCTTTATTTTACAATGTTTTTTTTTTTTACAACTGACAGTTTCAATTGCCCCAGAAATCTTCTTCAGAATTAGTCTGTTAATTTTCAGTTATAAGAAAATTCATATTTTCTTTTTTTGTCTTCTCTTTTAAAAATAGCTAGATGCTCATTTTTCCAGACAATAATTAAGTTTAAGGTAATTTACAATAGTTGTCTATAAACAATTAAGCTATCTAATTATTATCTGGAAAAATGAGCATCTAGCTATTTTTAAAAGATAAGAAAAAAAAGAAAATATAAATTTTCTTATCAACTGGAAAGAAGATTGCTGGGGCAATTGAAACTGTTGGTTGTAAAAAGAGCATTGTAAAAGTAAAAAAGAACATAGATGATATTAATATTATATGATTCTATAATCACTTCCACAGTGACTAAAACATTGGTTCATTAAGATATAAACTTAGGATATTGCTATATTCTAAATTTTTTCTTTCAAAATACAAGAGTAATGATCAGGTTTTATTGTAGTCCCAAGAAGGCTTATATTGATAAGGGTGGAGTATGATAGGACAATTCCATATCTCCAAGACTTGGTTGCAACAATTTTACAAGAAGTACTTGAAAATTAAAATGGAAAGTTGAAGAAATAAAAGGATATATTTAAATCAACTGTTTTTGCAGATGGTGTGATTGATTTTGCAAATAATGTTTCAGAATTTCAAGAAATATTACAAAAAATTATCAGATAAAAAAAAAAAAGTAGGACTAATGATAAATGCTAAAAGATTAAAGTAATGTTCAATGGATTTTCTCAAACAATGATAATTATAAATTAAAAGTTGTCCAGATTATTAATATAGATAAAACATAGTAGATGAAATTAATCATAAAATTAAACTTGTATGAAATGCTTTTGATAGAAATAATTTAATATAAAAAGATATATATATGTGTGTGTGTGTGTGAGTCAGTGTTTGAAAAGGACGGTTTCACAAATGTGTTTTATCAGGTTTTATTTTTGGATCTGAGACCTAAGTACTTAGCAAAAGAGCCTTTCAGAGTCTTCTGACTCCTCAATGAAGTAAGAAAAATGTATATCAAAAGTAATAAGAAGAGTTCAAAAACACAATATATGGGTGAGAGAACAAACAGTTGTTAATGATATCATTGAAAGAATTAAGAACTGAAATATAGTTGGCTGGATATATTTCTAAAAGAGATGACAATAGATGGACAGTTGAAGTCTTGAAAGGAAACCCAAGAAATTGTTAAAGACCTAGAAAGAAACCACATGTGAGATGGATAGATAAAATAAGGAAGTTTGCTAGTGTTTTATTGAAGAAGGGCTTGAGATTGGAGAAACTGAATCTTAAACTTGAAGAGACCTTCATCTTGCAGTAAGTCAGTGATAGTGTTAAAAATATTGAATAACACTTAGAACAATAAATCTTAAATGTTGGCTATATAAATGCAATTTGTTCTAGTATCAATGTTAATCAAATTATTAATGAAAAGTGAAAATACTTTCATTTGTTTGACCAACTAATCATAGATTAGAATAATGATATGAATCTGTAATCTATATAAAAACTTGAATATGAAAATGGGTTCATTTTTTATTTGTAATTTCATTAACTTTATAATTCTAAATATTACGCATTTGTCAGTGCTGTAAATTTCTACCATTTTATATATGTATCTGTTCTTGTGTATGTGTGTCAGATATAATAGAAAAAATTACCTTTTTTTATATAAAAAAAAAAAAATTATATGTACACACCCATATATACATTATAATCTTCAAATTTATTGATTCACTATTTTGATGTAAAGAACCATATAGAGCTTAATTAACATTATAAGTTTAATTAAATAAAATTTATGTTTCTTAAAACTTCAGCACAATCATATGTTTTAGCTTTAGTTCTCTCTATCTGCTTTAAGAAAAGATCTTTATGTATACTGTATATTAAAAACTAAATAAAATGTCTGCTAATATTAATAATACAATAACGAAACTTGAATATATTCCAAATAACGGTAAACTACTTATAATATAATATAAATAAAAACTCATAGAGAAATATTTTCGATTATATTTATAATCATTATCAACTCAACTCAAATTTCAAAAATGGAATCATCTATTACCAACCGGAAACACACTTTGATTTAAATAACACACAATTCATTAATCCTAACATTTGCTGACTGTCTATTTATTGTTTTATTTTTATACCTATTAATAAAAACTGCCTCTTTAATTTTTCTTTTTTCATTATCTCTTTCTTGACCTAAAATTTTTATCTTTTTTATATCAAAATCAAATTTAAAATTACAATTCCTATCATGATCATAAAAAACAGATTCAATATATAACTTCACTTTATTATTACTATCACTATATATCTGTACATTTTTAAAACTCTTTTATACAACAATTTATGCTCTTTAATTCATTTCTCCATATTACATCTAGATTCCCCCACATATGATAAGTTATACCCACAAAAAATTCTATAAATTACTTTACTCACATTATTTTTTTTAACTTATCTTTTGAATTATTAACCATTCTATTTAAATTACCTGATCCATAAAAAGAAACATTATATACTTTATTATAAACTTTTTTCATAAATTTTACTTGATTATTATTATAAAAAGGCAAAGAAATTAATTTCTTACTCCCAATTTCTTCATCATCAACATTTCTATTAATTTTTTTATTAAATTGACAAATCACCTGATAAATTTCTTTTATATAATAACCCACACTTAATAATTCACCCACATAATTTTCAATATTTCTTTTTTTATCACATGAATATTTACACAAAATATTATTTCTATATAAAAAAAGATCTAAAACCAGCCATTTTATAATTATGTGGCACTTTAGATAAATATAGAATATACCCTCTCGTTTCAATAGGTTTAATAAACAATTTATAGTCCTTCTTATTATTGTTCCTTGAAATCATCAAATCTAAATATTTAATACTATTATTATATTCTTTCTCCATAGTCCATTTAAGACCTTTTAATTTATTATATTCATCAAAAATTTTATTAATCATTTCTGAAGAAGCACATACAAAAACATCATCCATATATCTCGTATATTTCTTAATATTTCCCAAAAATATAAATTTTCTTATAATATTTTCTTCATAATAAGACAAAAGAAAACTACACAACTGTGCAACCAATGGTAACCCCATTGGCCATCCTTTACACATTTTATAAAATTTACCATTAAACGATGCAACAATATTTTCTTCAATAAAATTTAAAGTCTTCATCACAAAACATATTAGTTGATTATCAACTTTCTTTTTTAATAAAGCTTGATGAATAATCTTAATTGAATCAACTCTATTAATAGATCTATACATCTCAGATACATCCAATGATACTAAAGCATCATCACAGTCCAAATTTAAATCTTTAATTTTTCCAACAAAATCAAATGATGACATTACAGAATATTTTCCAAATCCAAGTAAATCCTATAAAATTTTAGCTATTTATTTACTAGTCTTATACATAAAAGACCCTCCAAAATCCAAAATTATTCTAAGCAGATAGCCTTCCTTATGCAATGTTACATTAGCAAATACATGTGGACAAATAGCACTTGAAGGATATAATGAATAGTACACATTATCATTTATTCCTTTATTCTTTGCCTTTAATAATATGTTATTAATAAATTTCATTTTTTCTGAATCAACATTATATTTATCAACCAATTCAAAATTTAATTTTTCCATTTGTAATGTAACTCCTCAAACATATTCATTATTTGAAATGGAAAAATTAAATTTTGAATTGATTGATAAATATAATGTTGATTCAGAAAGAATGAAATTTATTAATAACATATTATTAAAGGCAAAGAATAAAGGAATAAATGATAATGTGTACTATTCATTATATCCTTCAAGTGCTATTTGTCCACATGTATTTGCTAATGTAACATTGCATAAGGAAGACTATCTGCTTAGAATAATTTTGGATTTTGGAGGGTCTTTTATGTATAAGATTAGTAAATAAATAGCTAAAATTTTATAGGATTTACTTGGATTTGGAAAATATTCTGTAATGTCATCATTTGATTTTGTTGGAAAAATTAAAGATTTAAATTTGGACTGTGATGATGTTTTAGTATCATTGGATGTATCTGAGATGTATAGATCTATTAATAGAGTTGATTCAATTAAGATTATTCATCAAGCTTTATTAAAGAAGAAAGTTGATAATCAACTAATATGTTTTGTGATGAAGACTTTAAATTTTATTGAAGAAAATATTGTTGCATCGTTTAATAGTAAATTTTATAAAATGTGAAAGGATGGCCAATGGGATTACCAATGGTGGCACAGTTATGTATTTTGTTTTGTCTTATTATGAAGAAATGATTATGAGTAAATTTATATTTATGGGAAATATTAAAATATATATGAGATATGTGGATGATGTTTTTGTATGTGCTTCTTCAGAAATGATTGATAAAATTTTTGATGAATATAATAAATTAAAAGGCCTTAAATGGACTATGGAAAAAAAATTTGATGATTTCAAAGAACAATAATAAGATTGACTATAAATTGTTTATTAAACCTATTGAAATGAGAGGATATATTCCATATTTATCTAAAGTGCCACATAATTATAAAATGGCTGGTTTAGGTCTTTTTTATATAGAAATAATATTTTGTGTAAATATTCATGTGATAAAAAAAGAAATATTGAAAATTATGTGGGTGAATTATTATGTGTGTGTTATTGTATAAAAGAAATTTATCAGGTGATTTGTCAATTTAATAAGAAAATTAATAAAAATGTTGGTGATGAAGAAATTGAGAGTAAGAATTGGATTTCTTTGCCTTTTTATAATAATAATCAAGTAAAATTTATGAAAAAAGTTTATAATAAAGTATATAATGTTTCTTTTTATGGATCAGGTAATTTAAATAGAATGGTTAATAATTCAAAAGAAAAGTTAGAAAAAATAATGTGAGTAATGTAATTTATAGAATTTTTTGTGGGTGTAACTTATCATATGTGGGGGAATCTAGATGGAATATGGAGAACTGAATTAAAGAGCATAAATTGTTGTATAAAAGAGTTTTAAAAATGTACAGATATATAGTGATAGTAATAATGAAGTGAAGTTATATACTGAATCTGTTTTTATGATCATGATAGGAATTGTAATTTTAAATTTGATTTTGATATAAAAAAGATAAAAATTTTAGGTCAAGAAAGAGATAATGAAAAAAGAAAAATTAAAGAGGCAGTTTTTATTAATAGGTATAAAAATAAGACAATAAATAGACAGTCAGCAAATGTTAGGATTAATGAATTGTGTGATATTTAAATCAAGGTGTGTTTCCGGTTGGTAATAAATGATTCCATTTTTGAAATTTGAGTTGAGTTGATAATGATTATGAATATAATCGAAAATATTTCTCTATGAGTTTTTATTTATATTATAAGTTGTTTACCATTATTTGGAATATATATATATATATATATATATATATATATATATATATATATATATATATATATATATATATATATATATATATATATATATATATATATATATATATATAAAAAACCAAAACTGTCAAACACTATACTAGCAAAAATAAAAATGCAAAACCATAAAACAATACAATACTAGATTAAATCCAAAATTTTACAAAAATCCTTACACAACCATGGTTTCATCTACTACAAATAGACCTTCTCAAGTGAAAATCAAACTAAAGGAAAACATATATATACAAACAAACAAACCTTCCCATAATTCATTTCAAACTCCACCTTCCCTTAATATCAAAAGAAGTCTTCATAAGATTGATAGCCTCAGAATCAAGGAGTTTTATCATCAAAGTCTCCTTTATTCTTCTTTTTAATTCATTCTTTTCATAAAAAATAACTGAAGCATTGTTAAACAATATTCTATGACCTGCATTCAATTCATGAATATATAAAGCAGAGTTAAGATACCTACGTTTATAAAATTCCATGTAGTTGTGGTAAATTTTATGTAGGCTAGAGTAAATTTAGTCTTAATGAAAGGGTTAAGGTTCATATAAGTAGAGTTAAACATAGGTATCTTAACTCTGCTTTATATATTCATGAATTGAATACAGGTCATAGAATATTGTTTAATAATGCTTCGGTTATTTTTTATGAAAAGAATGAGTTAAAAAGAAGAATAAAGGAGACTTTGATGATAAAACTCCTTGATTCTGAGGCTATCAATCTTATGAAGACTTCCTTTGATATTAAGGGAAGGTGGAGTTTGAAATGAATTATGGGAAGGTTTGTTTGTTTGTATATATATGTTTTCCTTTAGTTTGACTTTCACTTGAGAAGGTCTATTTGTAGTAGATGAAACCATGGTTGTGTAAGGATTTTGGTAAAATTTTGGATTTAATCTAGTATTGTATTGTTTTATGGTTTTGCATTTATATATATATATATATATATATATATATATATATATAATGCAAATACCAATAATATATATATATATATATATATATATATATATATTATTGGTATAGATAGACAAATTTAGAATAGTTCAACATAGATATGTGTGCAATTGGGAATTATACTTAAATATATGAAGAATAAAATGTTAGCATTTACAGCTCATCAGCATCACTTTTTTAATCAAATGTAAATGCTACATTTTGCTCCTCATATATTTACTATAATCCACTATTGCACACAGATTTATGCTGAACTATTCTAAATTTGTTTATCTGTTCTTATACAATATATATGTAAAGTTTTCTAAAAGCAGAGACAACTATCTTATCATCAATTTATTCTAACATCTCAATCATAATTCTTACACATGTGTTTAAATCATAAATGCTAAAAATTTTAATTTCTGCAAAAGTTTAACCTGAGCAATAAATGGTGTAATAACAGCACCAATTCTTCCCACTGCACTTGCTGTTCCTACTCCAACTGCTCTGATTGTTGTAGGATAGATCTGAAAAGATAAACACTTTCACATAAGAATTAAACAAATTATTTTAAAAATCTGTAGTTATTGATTATATGTGATTACTCCTATAATATATTTTAACTTTTTGTTGTAATTTAAGGCCTAGTAAATTAAAATATATTTTACTTCTATATGTGTAATATTACTGCTTTTTAACGTTATTTTAATCAATTTACAAAAAAATATTTAAAAAATAATAATTTTATATTCATTTCTCTGAATTAAATGTACAAATATAAAAATATTTTATTCTTGACCATTTTTTTTAGTTATTCTCAATGACAAAAAAACATGTATTGTAATCTCTTTATGTGTGCTGAAATTGCAGAATAAAATATATTACCAACATTATCTTCATCATTATCATCACAATATGTGTTTCTTTAAGGAGTGTAGTGGCATAATGAAAGGTTCTTCTTTTATAATTCATGATATTGGGTTATATTTAATCTATCATAATCTATCCATAGCATTAGAAAATGACCACATAATTGGCAACTTTCCATTTTTTGTTCAATATTATTTTTTGTATAATAAAATCTGGATATCCAAATTATACCATTATTTCATCTTTTTATTAGCATAGACAATCACGTGTTGACTTTATGTTCTTTCTAGGTGCACAGTGTAGTAATTATAAGTATTCTTCAATAAAATACAATCTCAAATCATTCATCTATCTTTTTTCATGCGATTTTTTAAATATCTTCTAATTTCCAATATATGTCTTTATAAAATTATATGTATATTATAATTGAAATAATAAATTTAACGGCTTACAAACTATTACAAACAATCCTTAAATCGCAAAAAATACTTTCGGTTAATTTCTTAAACCTGCCTCAACTGCAAATCCGCAGAAGTACTTTCAGTTAATTTCTTAAACCTGCCTCAACTGCCATTAAATGCCATCATTAATGGCAGTTGAGGCAGGTTTAAGAAATTAACCGAAAGTACTTCTGTGGATTTAAGGATTGTTTGTAATAGTTTGTAAACCGTTAAATTTGTTATTTCAATTATAATTATAATTTTGTTTTCAATTAAAGGACATTTTATTTATTTTACACACACACACTTATATATATATATATCATTATCAACAATTATCAATCCACTGCAGGATGAAGATCTCTCCAAGTTTAATCCATCTTCTCCAATCTTTAGCTTCTCTTCTCCACATCACCCCTGCACACTTTCTTATTTCATCCATCCATCTCACATGTGGTCTCTTTCTGGGTCTTTTACAATCTCTTGGAATCCAGTTTAAAATTTCAATTGTCCATCTATTATCATCTCTTCTAGCAATATGTCCAGCCCAACTCCACTTCAATCTTTTAATTTTTTCAATGAGGTCAGTAACACCTGTTTGTTCTCTTACCCATACATTGTGTTTTCGATCTCTTCTTGTTACTCCCAACATACATCTCTCCATACTTCTTTGAGTGGTCTGAAGTCTCTGTATTGCTCTTCTATTAAGTGTCCAAGTCTCAGATCCATAAGTAAAAACTGGTAAAACACATTTGTTAAAAACCTTCCTTTTCAAACACATAGGCATATTTCCTTTTAGTATCAAGTTATTTCTACCAAAAGCACTCCAACCAAGTTTAATTCTATGATTAATTTCCTCCATTATGTTTCCATCTGTATTAATAATCTGACCAAGGTATTTGTAACTGTTAACTTCTTCTAATTCATCATAATCAATCTTTATTTTCATATTTTGAGCAAATCGATTAAACATTACTTTAGTCTTTTTAACATTTATCTTTAGTCCTACTTTCCTACTTTCATCTGATAACTCCTGCAACATTTCCTGCAGCTCTGAAGCATTATTTGCAAAAACAACTACATCATCTGCAAAATCTAAATGACTTAAATAATCTCCATTTACTTTCACTCCTTTAGTTTCCCATTTTAATCCACAAAATACTTCTTGCAGCACTGCTGTAAAAAGTTTTGGAGATATGGAGTCACCTTGTCTTACACCTTTCTCAATGTTGACTTTCCCAGTATCATTATGTAATCTAATTGTTGCTGTTGCATTTTTATAAATATTCTTTAAAATATGACAATATCCTGGATCTATACCTTGATGATCCAATGCTTTAATCACTGAAGAAATGTTTATAGAATCAAATGCCTTTTCATAATCTACAAATCCAAAACATAATGACAACTCATATTCATTTGTCCTTTCTATAACTTCTCTCAATACCTGAATATGATCTACTGTACTAAAACCACTTTTAAATCCAGCTTGTTCTCTTGGTTGGTGGAAATCCAATGTTCTCTGTAGACGAGTTGTAATTATCTTGGTAAAAATTTTATATAAAACTGATAAAAGGCTGATAGGTCTGTAATTTCTAATATCTTCTTTATCACCTTTTTTAAATATTAATATTATTACTGCATTCTTCCAATCATCCGGTACATCTTTATCATTTAGACATTTGGTATATAACTTTGCTAAAAAAATTTCTATTTCTTCACCTGCTTCTTTTAATATATCAATTATAATTCCATCATTACCTGGAGCCTTTCCTTTCTTCATACATTTAATTGCATGTCTCACTTCTTCATTTAAAATTCTGGGCAATTCGGAAGATGTAATAGATATAGGAGGTACTTGTTCTTTATTACTATATAATTCTTGATAAAAATCTTCTACCAATTTCATGATGTCATCTCTCTTTTTAATAATAATTTTTTTTTTTTTCTTATTGCAGATATAAATTTCCTACCAATACCAAAATGTTGTTTTACATTCTTAAGATTTTTATTTTCTTCTACAGCTTTTCTTGCTAGTTCACAGTTATACTTTCTTATATCATTTTCAACTCTTTTCTGCACCATTTTACAAAATTCGAGATATTCAATTCTTTTTAGTGCATCATTTTTGTATATCTTCATATTTCTTTTTTTCTTCATAAATTCTCTAGTCTCAGTAGAAATTTTATTAGTCAATTGCTGCTTTTTTCTACCAGCTATCTTTGTTGCAGTTTTTAAAAGTGTATCAGTTATTTTCATATTAATTTCATTCAAATCTGAATCATGTTCAAAATCTAATACTTGAAACCGATTTGTAAGTTCTAATTTAAATTCATTAGAATGTTTCTGAAGATTAGGAATATCAACTGTAAATATTGTTTTTCTTAACAATTTTTGTCTTTCTAGTTTTACATTAACACGTATCTTGCACCTTACTAATCGATGATCACTTCCTGTGTTAAATTTATTAAGAACATTACAATCTTGAAATATGTATTTCCTGTTAGTCAAAATATAATCCAATTCTGCTGTACCTTCATTTGGATGCTTCCATGTCCATTTTCTTTTACCATTTTTCTCAAAAAAAGAATTCATAATATAAAGTTTTTCTTTTTCTGCAAACTCCACAAGTCTATGTCCTCTCTCATTTCTACTTACCATAACCAAAATTACCTACAGCACTTTCATCTTTCATTTGTTTACCAATTCTAGCATTAAAGTCTCCCATAACAATTTTAAAATGTTGTTTACTCTGATCAAAAGCTTTTTGTACATCCATATAAAAATCTTCTACTACTTCTTCACTATGAGAACTTGTTGGGGCATAAACCTGAATTATCTGCATTCGGTATCTGCTATTAAGTTGTATAACTAATCTTGCCACTCTGTCTGATACACCATCAATTGTTCTTCCACTTTTTATTTATAATGAATCCTACTCCACTTGTATTTCCAATATTTGTGCCTTTATAATAGAGTATATGTCCACTTTTTAAATCAATTGTCTCTTCACCTTTTCTTCTAACTTCACAAAGTCCAATAATGTCCTATTTAATATAAGAAAGTTCTTCTAATTCTTGCAATCTTCCTTCACTTGAAAGTGATCTGCAGTTGTAAGTACCTAAATAAAAAGTCGTCATCAAATGGCAGTCTGGGTCTGCAATCAGGGGATTCTTAGCACCCTCCACCTTTTGCCACCAACCACTGGCTTGGTTGGTGACTTTACAGCCTCCTGGGAATACGGGCCATGCTTTATTTTTGTCTGTCATAATTGTATATATGTATTGGAAAAATATTTATCATTTACACAAACATTCATTCTGCCTTATCAGGCACTGAGAAGAAAGACCATGGTGTTTCTTGATCTTAAACTCAGAGGTAAAAAGACAATAAACTCACCATGCTGGCTAATGCGTGTTGGTGAGCAGCCCATCCATGTTCATACATGATATGAATAAACACATAGTAATAACAGCTGCAACGACAAGAACGTATGAAGTGGACATTAGGAATTTGTCCTTCTCAGTTCTTTTAAGGCCTCCAAGAGGAATCAAAGAGTCTCCTTTCAGTTAATAGCTTAAACTATATATAGTATATCATATATATATATATATATATATATATATATATATATATCATATATCATATATATATATATATATATATATATATATAATGAACAAAATGAATTAAAAGAGTTAATTATAAACCCTTGAACTAACTATAAAAATGGTAGAAACTATTCAGGAAAACAAATATATGACTTTAAAAAATATGCCTTTGTGGATATAGTGTAAAAAATAAGTTTTAAAGTAAATATAATCAATTTTAAGAATTTTATACAAGTAACAATTTTTAACTACTTTTGTTTTATTCTGATGGTATTCATCCTTAACTTTTTGATATCTACCATCTTTCTTTTTTTTAAATGACATATTATTAAAACATTCTAATATTGCATCAATAGCTTTTTTTCTGGATTATTTTATACCAAAAAATTTAATATAGTTTAGATTCACAACAGCCTTTTTATTTCCAATACACATAGCTTTAGATAGTGATAATAATCAAATAACAGTTATAATAGATAATTGACATTTAACATGCTCTAATTTTTTAAATAGAGAAATTGTAGGATTAATTAATTTTATCTACATGCCTATATGCCATGCAATTAGTGCTAATTGTCAATTAAACAAAACAAATTTTATTTTATTTGGAATATAGTTGGTTGTCATCGAACAGCCACTATATCCCACTGGATGGCGCAGTTTTCACGCTTAAACTATAAAATATGATCATTCCCGGGCCGTTAATTATAATCATTTCGATGTGTTTTTTGTAATGCGAAAATAAAAACAAAAGAAAATCGTCTTTTTTAAATATTATTTAATTTTAAATATTATTTTTTATTAATGTATACAAATTAAATGATAATAATAAATGTAAAATAAAATAAACAAATTACAATTTGATTCATCTTTTTTAGTTTGCTTTTTATTAGAAAAATCAATTTTCTATCGGAGATTTTTTTACTGGGGTTACGGCTTTTTTTGTTGTTGTTGTTGTTTAAAAACTCATAATCGGAATAAAAAGTAAAAATTCTTGGTCTTCCTTTTACATTTTATTTCTACAGGGAAACAGATATTATTGTGTTATCATTATTTTTTACTTTTTTAGTCTTTGTTTTACTTTTTTTTACAGACAAACAGATATTACCGCTATTTTTTATTAAAAAGACAACTAAAAGTAAAAGTTGTTACAGTTAGGTTTAGGATTAGTTTTAGGGTTAGGTTTAGGGTTAGTTTTATGGTTAGTTTTAGGGTTAGGTTTAGGGTTAGTGTTTTGTTGTTTGTAATGCTAAAATAAAAAATATCAAAATCGTGTTTTTGTAAATATTTTTTTTTTACTAACATCTATAAAATAAATGATAACAATAAATGTAAACTATATTCAACAAAGTATAACAGTAGTCAGAAAAAAGAAAGAAAGTAAAACTTTTTTAAACAACAACAAATATATATATATAAAATGTCTTCTTTACTTATTAAACATGTTTATAATATATGCTTTTTATGACATTTTAAAAAACAGTGTACAATTGTACTTTTCTTACTGGATATTTTTGTGTTAATGCTCTTTTTTATTTCAAAAATATACACATGGTACAATCTTCTTTGTCTCATGGAATGTTACGAACAGTACGTTACTTGACGCGTTACCTAATTCCAACTCACTTTATACATATATCTCATCAACATTTACCACTTAAAACTTCAATACACTATGGTGTAAAAAGTCTGTTAATTATTACTTTACAAAATCTGAACATTTCAATACTTTAAAATAAAAACAAATCCAATGAAAACAACATTTCCATCCAATTAAAAAAAACACACCCTCTCACCAAGCCGTAACCATTTTATAAACTGTGTGAGTTTGGAAAATGTATTTGCTGTGATGCGACATACATGCTGTAATGCGATGCGACATAGTAGCCTGCAATCTGTAGCACAACAAAAAAGTTGTATTATAGAAAACGCAGGTTCGAACATGTTGGCTGCGGAAACGGCATTTTTATGTGTTTTAGCGCGAAAATGGTGCCATCCAGTGGGATATGGTAGCTCATCTATGATTACCATATAGTTTAATTCTTGCAATTAGATTGTCTAAACATATTCTTATAACTTATAGGTAACTTCAGATAAAATTAGAACTATTTTGTTTCTGCAAGATTTTACATTTCTTTATGTAGCAGTTAAAAGGACTTTCATCTTCAACAAATTTGCATAATATATCATTTCATCTATATTAAAAAGACCATTGCATGACAAAGGCCTTTTTAACTGCCTCTCATGAAAAACGACGAAGAAGAAAGCAATAATTATTAGGCTTCTCATTACAAAGCAATAAGGATTTAAATAACTTTTATTTTTGTTTACTCTAAAGAAAATTAAGCATTTTATTCTAGAATTATTTAGGGTGGCACATATGTAATGGATGCAGTTTTTATATATTTATATTATATGCTGAATAGTACATCATATATAATATATGATACAAAGTGTATCAAGCATCACCTATAAAATAAATTATGGGTTAAGATTATACAACATCTTTATTTTTTAAAAATATTAAAAGATGAAAATATAGAAAATTTATTGTATCTAACAAAGAGCAAATTAAATAATTGTATTTATAGCACTTTTCATTTTTTAATATAAAAATATATTTGTGTGTATATATATACATAGAGAGAACATTTTGGTAGCAAAATTTAATACTCTCTCCATTTATTGCTAACAGGCAGTAGTTGATTGGGTTGTTAAAATAAATTTGCATCTACAGAATAAGACCGTTTGCACCC